>CANJKZ010000564.1:0-362500 GCA_947471745.1 Closterium sp. Naga37s-1
GGAGAATGGGGCGGGGTGATGGAAAGGCGGGAGAATGGGGCGGGGTGATGGAAAGCGGGAGAA
Organism: Closterium sp. Naga37s-1; assembly: GCA_947471745.1. Lineage (NCBI taxonomy): Eukaryota > Viridiplantae > Streptophyta > Zygnematophyceae > Desmidiales > Closteriaceae > Closterium > Closterium sp. Naga37s-1. The sequence goes on from CANJKZ010000564.1 coordinate 64, forward strand.
TGGGGCGGGGTGATGGAAAGAGGGAGAATGGGGCGGGGTGATGGAAAGAGGGAGAATGGGGCGGGGTGATGGAAAGCGGAGATGGGGCGGGGTGATGGAAAGAGGGAGAATGGGGCGGGGTGATGGAAAGAGGGAGAATGGGGCGGGTGATGGAAAGCGGGAGAATGGGGCGGGGTGATGGAAAGAGGGAGAATGGGGCGGGGTGATGGAAAGCGGGAGAATGGGGCGGGGTGATGGAAAGCGGGAGAATGGGGCAGGGTGATGGAAAGCCGTAGAATGGGGCGGGGTGATGGAAAGCAGGAGAATGGGGCGGGTGATGGAAAGCGGGAGAATGGGGCGGGGTGATGAAAGAGGGAGAATGGGGCGGGTGATGGAAAGCGGGAGAATGGGGCGGGGTGATGGAAAAGGGAGAATGGGGCGGGGTGATGGAAAGCGGGAGAATGGGGCGGGTGATGGAAAGCGGAAGAATGGGGCGGGGTGATGAAAGCGGGAGAATGGGGCGGGGTGATGGAAGAGGGAGAATGGGGCGGGGTGATGGAAAGCGGGAGAATGGGGCGGGGTGATGGAAAGCGGGAGAATCGGGCAGGGTGATGGAAAGCGGGAGAATCGGGCGGGGTGATGGAAAGCGGGAGAATGGGGCGGGGTGATGGAAAGCGGGAGAATGGGGCGGGGTGATGGAAAGCGGGAGAATGGGGCGGGGTGATGGAAGAGAGAGAATGGGGCGGGTGATGGAAAGCGGGGGAATGGGGGCGGGGTGATGGAAAGAGGGAGAATGGGGCGGGGTGATGGAAAGAGGAGAATGGGGCGGGGTGATGGAAACGGGAGAATGGGGCGGGGTGATGGAAAGAGGGGCGAAATGGGTGGGGTGAGGAAAGGGGAGAATGGGGCGGGGTGATGGAAAGAGGGAGAATGGGGCGGGGTGATGGAAAGCGGGAGAATGGGGCGGGGTGATGAAACAGGGAGAATGGGGCGGGGTGATGGAAAGCGGGAGAATGGGGCGGGGTGATGGAAAAGGGTGGGGGGTGATGGAAAGCGGGAGAATGGGGCGGGGTGATGGAAAGAGGGAGAATGGGGCGGGGTGATGGAAAGAGGGAGAATGGGCGGGGTGATGGAAAGAGGAGAATGGGTGGGGTGATGGAAAGCGGGAGAATGGGGCGGGGTGATGGAAAGCGGGAGAATGGGGCGGGGTGATGGAAAGCGGGAGAATGGGGCGGGGTGATGGAAAGCGGGAGAATGGGGCGGGGTGATGGAAAGCGGGAGAATGGGGCGGGGTGATGGAAAGAGGGGAAATGGGGTGGGGTGATGGAAAGAGGGAGAATGGGGCGGGGTGATGGAAAGAGGGAGAATGGGGCGGGGTGATGGAAAGAGGGAGAATGGGGCGGGGTGATGGAAAGCAGGGAGAATGGGGCGGGGTGATGGAAAGCGGGAGAATGGGGCGGGGTGATGGAAAGCGGGAGAATGGGGCGGGGTGATGGAAGAGGGAGAATGGGGCGGGGTGATGAAAGAGGGAGAATGGGGCGGGGTGATGGAAAGGGAGAATGGGGCGGGGTGATGGAAAGCGGGAGAATGGGGCGGGGTGATGGAAAGCGGGAGAATGGGGCGGGGTGATGGAAAGCAGGAGAATGGGGGGCGGGGTGATGGAAAGCGGGAGAATGGGGCGGGGTGATGGAAAGCGGGAGAATGGGGCGGGGTGATGGAAAGCGGGAGAATGGGGCGGGGTGATGGAAAGCGGGAGAATGGGGCGGGGTGATGGAAAGCGGGAGAATGGGCGGGGTGATGGAAAGCGGGAGATGGGGCGGGGTGATGGAAAGCGGGAGAATGGGGCGGGGTGATGGAAAGCGGGAGAATGGGGCGGGGTGATGGAAAGCGGGAGAATGGGGCGGGGTGATGGAAAGAGGGAAATGGGGCGGGGTGATGGAAAGCGGGAGAATGGGGCGGGGTGATGGAAAGCGGGAGAATGGGCGGGGTGATGGAAAGCGGGAGAATGGGGCGGGGTGATGAAAGAGGGAGAATGGGGCGGGGTGATGGAAAGCGGGAGAATGGGGCGGGTGATGGAAAGCGGGAGAATGGGGCGGGGTGCTGGAAAGCGGGAGAATGGGGCGGGGTGATGGAAAGCGGGAGAATGGGGCGGGGTGATGGAAAGAGGGAGAATGGGGCGGGGTGATGGAAAGCGGGAGAATGGGGCGGGGTGATGGAAAGCGGGAGAATGGGGCGGGGTGATGGAAAGCGAGGGAGAATGGGGCGGGGTGATGGAAAGAGGGAGAATGGGGCGGGGTGATGGAAAGCGGGAGAATGGGGCGGGGTGCTGGAAAGAGGGAGAATGGTGCGGGGTGATGGAAAGAGGGAGAATGGGGCGGGGTGATGGAAAGCGGGAGAATGGGGCGGGGTGATGGAAAGCGGGAGAATGGGGCGGGGTGATGGAAAGCGGGAGAATGGGGCGGGGTGATGGAAGCAGGAGAATGGGGCGGGTGATGGAAAGCGGGAGAATGGGGCGGGGTGATGGAAAGCGGGAGAATGGGGCGGGGTGATGGAAAGAGGGAGAATGGGGCGGGGTGATGGAAAGGGGAGAATGGGGCGGGGTGATGGAAAGCGGGAGAATGGGGCGGGGTGATGGAAAGCGGGAGAATGGGGCGGGTGATGGAAAGCGGGAGAATGGGGCGGGGTGATGGAAAGAGGGAGAATGGGGCGGGGTGATGGAAAGCGGGAGAATGGGGCGGGGTGATGGAAAGCGGGAGAATCGGGCGGGTGATGGAAAGCGGAGAATGGGGCGGGTGATGGAAAGCGGGAGAATGGGGCGGGGTGATGGAAAGCGGGAGAATGGGCGGGGTGATGGAAAGCGGGAGAATGGGGCGGGGTGATGGAAAGAGAGAGAATGGGGCGGGGTGATGGAAAGCGGGAGAATGGGGCGGGGTGATGGAAAGAGGGAGAATGGGGCGGGGTGATGGAAAGAGGGAGAATGGGGCGGGGTGATGGAAAGCGGGAGAATGGGGCGGGGTGATGGAAAGAGGGGAGAATGGGGCGGGGTGATGGAAAGAGGGAGAATGGGGCGGGGTGATGGAAAGAGGGAGAATGGGGCGGGGTGATGGAAAGCGGGAGAATGGGGCGGGGTGATGGAAACAGGGAGAATGGGGCGGGGTGATGGAAAGCGGGAGAATGGGGCGGGGTGATGGAAACCGGGAGAATGGGGCGGGGTGATGGAAAGAGGAAGAATGGGGCGGGGTGATGGAAAGAGGGAGAATGGGGCGGGGTGATGGAAAGAGGAGAATGGGGTGGGGTGATGGAAAGCGGGAGAAGGGGCGGGGTGATGGAAAGCGGGGAATGGGGCGGGGTGATGGAAAGCGGGAGAATGGGGCGGGGTGATGGAAAGCGGGAGAATGGGGCGGGGTGATGGAAAGCGGGAGAATGGGGCGGGGTGATGAAAGCGGGGAGAATGGGGCGGGGTGATGGAAAGCGGGAGAATGGGGCGGGGTGATGGAAAGCGGGAGAATGGGGCGGGGTGATGGAAAGCGGGAGCATGGGGCGGGGTGATGGAAAGCGGGAGCATGGGGCGGGGTGATGGAAAGCGGGAGAATGGGGCGGGGTGATGGAAAGCGGGAGAATGGGGCGGGGTGATGGAAAGCGGGAGAATGGGGCGGGGTGATGGAAAGCGGGAGAATGGGGCGGGGTGATGGAAAGCGGGAGAATGGGGCGGGGTGATGGAAAGCGGGAGAATGGGGCAGGGTGATGGAAAGCGGGAGAATGGGGCGGGGTGATGGAAAGCGGGAGAATGGGGCGGGGTGATGGAAAGCGGGAGAATGGGGCGGGGTGATGGAAAGCGGGAGAATGGGGCGGGGTGATGGAAAGGGGGAGAATGGGGCGGGGTGCTGGAAAGTGGGAGAATGGGGCGGGGTGATGGAAAGCGGAGAAAAGGGGCAGGGTGATGGAAAGCGGGAGAATGGGGCGGGGTGCTGGAAAGCGGGAGAATGGGTGCGGGTGATGGAAAGCGGGAGAGGAATGGGGCAGGGTGATGGAAAGCGGGAGAATGGGGCGGGGTGATGGAAAGCGGGAGCATGGGGTGGGGCGGGGTGATGGAATGAGGGAGAATGGGGCGGGGTGATGGAAAGCGGGAGAATGGGCGGGTGATGGAAAGCGGGAGAATGGGGCGGGGTGATGGAAAGGGGAGAATGGGGCGGGGTGCTGGAAAGCGGGAGAATGGGGCGGGGTGATGGAAAGCGGTGAGAATGGGGCGGGTGATGGAAAGCGGGAAAATGGGGCGGGGTGCTGGAAAAGCGGGAGAATGGGGCGAGGTGCTGGAAAGCGGGAGAATGGGCGGGGTGATGGAAAGCGGGAGAATGGGGAGGGGTACTGGAAAGCGGAGAGAATGGGGCGGGTGATGAAGCGGGAGAATGGGGCAGGGTGATGGAAAGTGGGGAGAATGGGGCGGGGTGATGGAAAGCGGGAGAAGATGGGGCGGGGGTGATGGAAAGAGGGAGAATGGGGCGGGGTGATGGAAAGAGGAGAAATGGGGCGGGGTGATGGAAAGAGGGAGAATGGGGCGGGGTGAATGGAAAGCGGGAGAATGGGGCGGGGTGATGGAAAGCGGGAGAATGGGGCGGGGTGATGGAAAGCGGGAGAATGGGGCCGGGTTATGGAAAGAGGGGAGAATCGGGCGGGGAGATGGAAAGCGGGAGGAATGGGGGCGGGGTGATGGAAAGCGGGAGAATGGGGCGGGGTGATGGAAAGCGGGAGAATGGGGCGGGGGTGATGGAAAGAGGGAGAATGGGGCAGGGTGATGGAAGGAGGGAGAATGGGGGCGGGGTGATGGAATGCGGTAGAATCGGGCGGGGTGATGGAAGCGGGAGAATGGGGCGGGTGATGGAAAGCGGAGAAATGGGGCGGGGTGATGGAAAGCGGGAGAATGGGGCGGGGTGATGAAAGCGGGAGAATGGGGCGGGGTGACTGGAAAGCGGGAGAATGGGCGGGGTGATGGAAAGCGGGAGAATGGGGCGGGGTGATGGAAAGCGGGAGAATGGGGCGGGGTGATGGAAAGCGGGAGAATGGGGCGGGGTGCTGGAAAGCGGGAGAATGGGGCGGGGTGATGGAAAGCAGGAGAATGGGGCGGGTGATGGAAAGCGGGAGAATGGGGCGGGGTGATGGAAAGCGGGAGAATGGGGCGGGGTGATGGAAAGCGGGAGAATGGGGCGGGGTGATGGGAAAGCGGGAGAATGGGGCGGGGTGATGGAAAGCGGGAGCATGGGGCGGGGTGATGGAAAGCGGGAGAATGGGGGCGGGGTGATGGAAAGCGGGAGCATGGGGCGGGGTGATGGAAAGCGGGAGAATGGGGCGGGGTGATGGAAAGCGGGAGCATGGGGCAGGGTGATGGAAAGCGGGAGAATGGGGCGGGGTGATGGAAAGCGGGAGAATGGGGCGGGGTGATGGAAAGCGGGAGAATGGGGCGGGGTGATGGAAAGCGGGAGAATGGGGCGGGGTGATGGAATGAGGGAGAATGGGGCGGGGTGATGGAAAGCGGGAGAATGGGGTGGGGTGATGGAAAGCGGGAGAATGGGGCGGGGTGATGGAAAGGGGGAGAATGGGGCGGGGTGCTGGAAAGCGGGAGAATGGGGCGGGGTGCTGGAAAGCGGGAGAATGGGGCGGGGTGATGGAAAGCGGGAGAATGGGGCGGGGTGCTGGAAAGCGGGAGAATGGGGGCGGGTGATGGAAAGCGGGAGAATGGGGCAGGGTGATGGAAAGCGGGAGAATGGGGCGGGGTGATGGAAAGCGGGAGAATGGGGCGGGGTGATGGAAAGAGGGAGAATGGGGCGGGGTGATGGAAAGAGGGAGAATGGGGCGGGGTGATGGAAAGAGGGAGAATGGGGCGGGGTGATGGAAAGCGGGAGAATGGGGCGGGGTGATGGAAAGCGGGAGAATGGGGAGGGGTGATGGAAAGAGGGAGAATGGGGCGGGGTGATGGAAAGAGGGAGAATGGGGCGGGGTGATGGAAAGCGGGAGAATGGGGCGGGTGATGGAAAGCGAGAGAATGGGGCGGGGTGATGGAAAGAGGGAGAATGGGGCGGGGAGATGGAAAGCGGGAGAATGGGCGGGGTGATGGAAAGCGGGAGAATGGGTCGGGGAAATGGAAAGTGGGAGAATGGGGCGGGGTGATGGAAAGAGGGAGAATGGTGCGGGGTGATGGAAAGAGGGAGAATGGGGCGGGGTGATGGAAAGCGGGAGAATGGGGCGGGGTGATGGAGAGCGGGAGAATGGGGCGGGGTGATGGAAAGCCCGAGAATGGGGCGGGGTGATGGAAAGCGGGAGAATGGGGCGGGTGATGGAAAGCAGGAGATGGGGCGGGGTGATGGAAAGAGGGAGAATGGGGCGGGGTGATGGAGAGCGGGAGAATGGGGCGGGGTGATGGAAAGCGGGAGAATGGGGCGGCGTGATGGAAAGCGGGAGAATCGGGCGGGTGATGGAGAGCGGGAGAATGGGGCGGGGTGATGGAAAGCGGGAGAATGGGGCGGGGTGATAGAAAGCGGGAGAATGGGGGCGGGGTGCTTGAAAGAGGGAGAATGGGGCGGGTGATGGAAAGCGGAGAATGGGGCGGGGTGATGGAAAGAGGGAGAATTGGGCGGGGTGATGGAAAGAGGGAGAATGGGGCGGGGTGATGGAAAGCGGGAGAATGGGGCCGGGTGATGGAAAGAGGGGGAATGGGGTGGGGTGATGGAAAGAGGGAGAATGGGGCGGGGTGATGGAAAGAGGGAGAATGGGGCGGGGTGATGGAAAGAGGGAGAATGGGGCGGGGTGATGGAAACAGGGAGAATGGGGTGGGGTGATGGAAAGCGGGAGAATGGGGCCGGGTGATGGAAAGCGGGAGAATGGGGCGGGGTGATGGAAAGAGGAAGAATGGGGCAGGGTGATGGAAAGAGGGAGAATGGGGCGGGGTGATGGAAAGAGGAGAATGGGGTGGGGTGATGGAAAGCGGGAGAATGGGCGGGGTGGTGGAAAGCGGGAGAATTGGGCGGGTGATGGAAAGCGGGAGAATGGGGCGGGGTGATGGAAAGCGGGAGAATGGGGCGGGGTGATGGAAAGCGGGAGAATGGGGCGGGGTGATGGAAAGGGGGAGAATGGGGCGGGGGTGATGGAAGAGGGAGAATGGGGCGGGGTGATGGAAAGAGGGAGAATGGGGCGGGGTGATGGAAAGCGGGAGAATGGGGCGGGGTGATGGAAAGCGGGAGAATGGGGCGGGGTGATGGAAAGAGGGAGAATGGGGCGGGGTGATGGAAAGAGGGAGAATGGGGCGGGGTGATGGAAAGCGGGAGAATGGGGCGGGTGATGGAAAGCGAGAGAATGGGGCGGGGTGATGGAAAGAGGGAGAATGGGGCGGGGTGATGGAAAGCGGGAGAATGGGGCGGGGTGATGGAAAGCGGGAGAATGGGTCGGGGTGATGGAAAGCGGGAGAAATGGGGCGGGGTGATGGAAAGAGGGAGAATGGTGCGGGGTGATGGAAAGAGGGAGAATGGGGCGGGGTGATGGAAAGCGGGAGAATGGGGCGGGGTGATGGAGAGCGGGAGAATGGGGCGGGGTGATGGAAAGCGGGAGAATGGGGCGGGGTGATGGAAAGCGGGAGAATGGGGCGGGATGATGGAAAGCGGGAGAATGGGGCGGGTGATGGAAAGCGGGAGAATGGGGCGGGGTGATGGAAAGAGGGAGAATGGGGCGGGGTGATGGAAAGAGGGAGAATGGGGCGGGGTGATGGAAAGAGGGAGAATGGGGGCGGGGTGATGGAAAGCGGGAGAATGGGGCGGGGTGATGGAAAGCGGGAGAATGGGGCGGGTGATGGAAAGCGGGAGAATGGGGCGGGGTGATGGAGAGCGGGAGAATGGGGCGGGGTGATGGAAAGCGGGAGAATGGGGCGGCGTGATGGAAAGCGGGAGAATCGGGCGGGTGATGAAGAGCGGGAGAATGGGGCGGGGTGATGGAAAGCGGGAGAATGGGGCGGGGTGATAGAAAGCGGGAGAATGGGGCGGGGTGCTTGAAAGAGGGAGAATGGGGCGGGTGATGGAAAGCGGGAGAATGGGGCGGGGTGATGGAAAGAGGGAGAATGGGGCGGGGTGATGGAAGGAGGGAGAATGGGGCGGGGTGATGGAAAGCGGGAGAATGGGGCCGGGTGATGGAAAGAGGGGGAATGGGGTGGGGTGATGGAAAGAGGGAGAATGGGGCGGGGTGATGGAAAGAGGGAGAATGGGGCGGGGTGATGGAAAGAGGGAGAATGGGGCGGGGTGATGGAAACAGGGAGAATGGGGTGGGGTGATGGAAAGCGGGAGAATGGGGCCGGGTGATGGAAAGCGGGAGAATGGGGCGGGGTGATGGAAAGAGGAAGAATGGGGCAGGGTGATGGAAAGAGGGAGAATGGGGCGGGGTGATGGAAAGAGGAGAATGGGGTGGGGTGATGGAAAGCGGGAGAATGGGCGGGGTGGTGGAAAGCGGGAGAATTGGGCGGGTGATTGAAAGCGGGAGAATGGGGCGGGGTGATGGAAAGCGGGAGAACGAGGCGGGGTTATGGAAAGAGGGAGAATGGGGCGGGGTGATGGAAAGAGGGAGAATGGGGCAGGGTGATGGAAAGAGGGAGAATGGGGCGGGGTGATGGAAAGCGGGAGAATGGGGTGGGGTGATGGAAAGAGGGAGAATGGGGCGGGGTGATGGAAAGAGAGAGAATGGGGCGGGGTGATGGAAAGAGGGAGAATGGGGCGGGGTGATGGAAAGCGGGAGAATGGGGCGGGGTGATGGAAAGCGGGAGAATTGGGCGGGGTGATGGAAAGCGGGAGAATGGGGCGGGGTGATGGAAAGAGGGAGAATGGGGCGGGATGATGGAAAGAGGGAGAATGGGGCGGGGTGATGGAAAGCGGGAGAATGGGGCGGGGTAATGGAAAGCGGGAGAATGGGGCGGGGTGCTGGAAAGCGGGAGAATGGGGCGGGGTGCTGGAAAGAGGGAGAATGGGGCGAGGTGATGGAAAGCGGGAGAATGGGGCGGGGTGATGGAAAGCGGGAGAATGGGGCGGGTGATGGAAAGCGGGAGAATGGGGCGGGGTGATGGAAAGAGGGAGAATGGGGCGGGGTGATGGAAAGAGGGAGAATGGGGCGGGGTGATGGAAAGAGGGAGAATGGGGCGGGGTGATGGAAAGCGGGAGAATGGGGCGGGGTGATGGAAAGCGGGAGAATGGGGCGGGTGATGGAAAGCGGGAGAATGGGGCGGGGTGATGGAAAGAGGGAGAATGGGGCGGGGTGATGGAGAGCGGGAGAATGGGGCGGGGTGATGGAAAGCGGGAGAATGGGGCGGCGTGATGGAAAGCGGGAGAATCGGGCGGGTGATGGAGAGCGGGAGAATGGGGCGGGGTGATGGAAAGCGGGAGAATGGGGCGGGGTGATAGAAAGTGGGAGAATGGGGCGGGGCGCTTGAAAGAGGGAGAATGGGGCGGGTGATGGAAAGCGGGAGAATGGGGCGGGGTGATGGAAAGAGGGAGAATGGGGCGGGGTGATGGAAAGAGGGAGAATGGGGCGGGGTGATGGAAAGCGGGAGAATGGGGCCGGGTGATGGAAAGAGGGGGAATGGGGTGGGGTGATGGAAAGAGGGAGAATGGGGCGGGGTGATGGAAAGAGGGAGAATGGGGCGGGGTGATGGAAAGAGGGAGAATGGGGCGGGGTGATGGACACAGGGAGAATGGGGTGGGGTGATGGAAAGCGGGAGAATGGGGCCGGGTGATGGAAAGCGGGAGAATAGGGCGGGGTGATGGAAAGAGGAAGAATGGGGCGGGGTGATGGAAAGAGGGAGAATGGGGCGGGGTGATGGAAAGAGGAGAATGGGGTGGGGTGATGGAAAGCGGGAGAATGGGCGGGGTGGTGGAAAGCGGGAGAATTGGGCGGGTGATTGAAAGCGGAGAATGGGGCGGGGTGATGGAAAGCGGGAGAACGGGGCGGGGTTATGGAAAGAGGGAGAATGGGGCGGGGTGATGGAAAGAGGGAGAATGGGGCGGGGTGATGGAAAGCGGGAGAATGGGACGGGGTGATGGAAAGCGGGAGAATGGGGTGGGGTGCTGGAAAGCGGGAGAATGGGGCGGGTGCTGGAAAGAGGGAGAATGGGGCGAGGTGATGGAAAGCGGGAGAATGGGGCGGGGTGATGGAAAGCGGGAGAATGGGGTGGGGTGATGGAAAGAGGGAGAATGGGGCGGGGTGATGGAAAGCGGGAGAATGGGGTGGGGTGATGGAAAGAGGGAGAATGGGGCGGGGTGATGGAAAGAGGGAGAATGGGGCGGGGTGATGGAAAGAGGGAGAATGGGGCGGGGTGATGGAAAGCGGGAGAATGGGGCGGGGTGATGGAAAGCGGGAGAATTGGGCGGGGTGATGGAAAGCGGGAGAATGGGGCGGGGTGATGGAAAGAGGGAGAATGGGGCGGGGTGATGGAAAGAGGGAGAATGGGGCGGGGTGATGGAAAGCGGGAGAATGGGGCGGGGTGATGGAAAGCGGGAGAATGGGGTGGGGTGCTGGAAAGCGGGAGAATGGGGCGGGGTGCTGGAAAGAGGGAGAATGGGGCGAGGTGATGGAAAGCGGGAGAATGGGGCGGGGTGATGGAAAGCGGGAGAATGGGGCGGGTGATGGAAAGCGGGAGAATGGGGCGGGGTGATGGTGTCAACGGGAGTTGTGTGTTGGCCCCGTCCTCGCTTGGGCGGAGCCGACTTCGTGGTCGGGTGTGAGGGGAGCAGCCGACCTGCAGCAGTGGGCGAGCTGGTTGACGAGGAGGTCGACCTGCACGGGGGCCACTGCACTGGCGCCGACTTCGGGGTGGCGCCGACTTCAGGGAGGTCGACCTGGGAAGTCGTCCTGCGGAGGACGTCAACTTGGTGACGTCAACTTGGGGCAGCCGACTTGGGTGGTTGGCTGACGGACTGCTGGTCGACCTGGCGGTTGGTCGACCAGGCCTGCTGGTCGACCTGATGGTGGTCGACCTGACCTGGTGGTCGACGAAGGAGGTGCCGACGTCGACCTCGACTCAGGACGCCGAGCAGTTGGGCGTCGGGTAGAAGGGCGTCAACTTGGTGACGCCGACTTCAGGTGGCCGACTTGGGAGGTGGGCTGACAACTGCGCTGGTCGACGAGGAGCTGGTCGACCAGGACTGCTGGTCGACGTAGAGATGGTCGACCAGAAGTGACGTCGACCTGGAGCTGGTCGATCAGGGGCGTGGTCGACCTGGTGAGGTCGACATGGAGTGGCCGTCGACTTGGGAGGTCGACGGGCACGTACGGGAGCAGCTGGCGGACCTGGTTGCCCGGTCGACCGGGTTACCTGGGTGACGAGGGTCTGCGGAGGAGTGCGACGGTCGCCTGGGCGAAGTTGGCGAGCCCGACCTCGGTGGTGGTATCCCGAGGTCGACATGGCGGATCAGGTGGAGTCGTCAGCACGATGATGACTTGGTGTGTGCGTTGTGCAGGTAACGAGGCTCAGCCCACCAGTCATCTGCGAGCATCTGCGAAGCGGGTGCACTGCTGTTCTGCGGGAGCAATGCTGGAACGCCGTCAACCTGCGATGTTGGCACGCCGTCGACCTTGCACTGCTGGAGCGCGGTCGACCAAGTCGTGCTGGAACGCGGTCGACCGTGCTGTGCTGGCAGTCGACCGACCTGAATACTAGCTTTGATGTAGTCTTGCCAGCCAACTTCTTTGTACTATTGTTGTCAACTTTCTCTAGTGAAACTCTTGCCAACTTGCCCCGTGAACTAGCAAGCAGTGTGTGCACTAGGAAAACGACTAAGGACCAACGAACGCAGAGATCACACGAGCACCCGTGCCTAGCCCGTAGTCTAGCTCCCGTTGTACTAGTAATCTCTGCAGATGGAAAGCGGGAGAATAGGGCAGGGTGATGGAAAGCGGGAGAATGGGGCGGGGTGATGGAAAGAGGGAGAGTGGGGCGGGGTGATGGAAAGCGGGAGAATGGGGCGGGGTGCTGGAAAGCGGGAGAATGGGGCGGGGTGCTGGAAAGCGGGAGAATGGGGCGGGGTGATGGAAAGCGGGAGAATGGGGCGGGGTGATGGGTAGAGGGAGAATGGGGCGGGGTGATGGAAAGAGGGAGAATGGGGCGGGGTGATGGAAAGAGGGAGAATGGGGCGGGGTGATGGAAAGCGGGAGAAAGGGGCGGGGTGATGGAAAGCGGGAGAATGGGGCGGGGTGATGGAAAGCGGGAGAATGGGGCGGGGTGATGGAAAGAGGGAGAATGGGGCGGGGTTATGGAAAGAGGGAGAATGGGGCGGGGTGATGGAAAGAGGGAGAATTGGGCGGGATGATGGAAAGAGGGAGAACGGGGCGGGGTGATGGAAAGAGGGAGAATGGGGCGGGGTGATGGAAAGAGGGAGAATGGGGCGGGGTGATGGAAAGAGGGAGAATGGGGCGGGGTGATGGAAAGAGGGAGAATGGGGCGGGGTGATGGAATGAGGGAGAATGGGGCGGGGTGATGGAAAGCGGGAGAATGGGGCGGGGTGCTGGAAAGCGGGAGAATGGGGCGGGGTGATGGAAAGCGGGAGAATGGGGCGGGGTGCTGGAAAGCAGGAGAATGGGGCGGGGTGATGGAAAGAGGGAGAATGGGGCGGGGTGATGGAAAGAGGGAGAATGGGGCGGGGTGATGGAAAGCGGGAGAAAGGGGCGGGGTGATGGAAAGCGGGAGAATGGGGCGGGGTGATGGAAAGCGGGAGAATGGGGCGGGTGATGGAAAGCGGGAGAATGGGGCGGGGTGATGGAAAGCGGGAGAATGGGGCAGGGTGATGGAAAGCGGGAGAATGGGACGGGGTGATGGAAAGCGGGAGAATGGGGCGGGGTGATGGAAAGCGGGAGAATGGGGCGGGGTGATGGAAAGCAGGAGAATGGAGCGAGGTGATGGAAAACGGGAGAATGGGGAGGGGTGATGGAAAGAGGGCGAATGGGGCGGGGTGATGGAAAGAGGGCGAATGGGGCGGGGTGATGGAAAGAGGGAGAATGGGGCCGGGTGATGGAAAGAGGGAGAATGGGGCGGGTTGATGGAAAGAGGGAGAATGGGGCGGGGTGATGGAAAGAGGGAGAATGGGGCGGGGTGACGGAAAGCGGGAGAATGGGGCGGGGTGACGGAAAGCGGGAGAATTGGGCGGGGTGATGGAAAGCGGGAGAATGGGACGAGTGATGGAAAGCGGGAGAATGGGACGAGTGATGGAAAGCGGGAGAATGGGGCGGGGTGATGGAAAGCGGGGGTATTGGGCGGGGTGATGGAAAGCGGGAGAATGGGGCGGGGTGATGGAAAGCGGGAGAATGGGGCGGGGTGATGGAAAGAGGGAGAATTGGGCGGGGTGATGGAAAGCGGGAGAATGGGGCGGGGTGATGGAAAGCGGGAGAATGGGGCGGGGTGATGGAAAGAGGGAGAATGGGGCGGGGTGATGGAAAGCGGGAGAATGGGGCGGGGTGATGGAAAGCGGGAGAATGGGGCGGGTGATGGAAAGCGGGAGAATGGGGAGGGGTGATGGAAAGAGGGAGAATGGGGCGGAGTGATGGAAAGCGGGAGAATGGGGCGGGGTGATGGAAAGCGGGGGAATGGGGTGGGGTGATGGAAAGAGGGGGAATGGGGCGGGGTGATGGAAAGAGGGAGAATGGGGCGGGGTGATGGAAAGAGGGAGAATGGGGCGGGGTGATGGAAACAGGGAGAATGGGGCGGGGTGATGGAAAGCGGGAGAATGGGGCGGGGTGATGGAAAGAGGAAGAATGGGGCGGGGTGATGGAAAGAGGGAGAATGGGGCGGGGTGATGGAAAGAGGAGAATGGGGTGGGGTGATGGAAAGCGGGAGAATGGGCGGGGTGGTGGAAAGCAAGAGAATTGGGCGGGTGATGGAAAGCGGGAGAATGGGGCGGGGTGATGGAAAGCGGGAGAACGGGGCGGGGTTATGGAAAGAGGGAGAATGGGGCAGGGTGATGGAAAGAGGGAGAATGGGGCAGGGTGATGGAAAGAGGGAGAATGGGGCGGGGTGATGGAAAGCGGGAGAATGGGGTGGGGTGATGGAAAGAGGGAGAATGGGGCGGGGTGATGGAAAGAGGGAGAATGGGGCGGGGTGATGGAAAGAGGGAGAATGGGGCGGGGTGATGGAAAGTGGGAGAATGGGGCGGGGTGATGGAAAGCGGGAGAATTGGGCGGGGTGATGGAAAGCGGGAGAATGGGGCGGGGTGATGGAAAGAGGGAGAATGGGGCGGGGTGATGGAAAGAGGGAGAATGGGGCGGGGTGATGGAAAGCGGGAGAATTGGGCGGGGTGATGGAAAGCGGGAGAATGGGGCGGGGTGATGGAAAGAGGGAGAATGGGGCGGGGTGATGGAAAGAGGGAGAATGGGGCGGGGTGATGGAAAGCGGGAGAATGGGGCGGGGTGATGGAAAGCGGGAGAATGGGGCGGGGTGATGCAAAGCGGGAGAATGGGTCGGGGTGATGGAAAGCGGGAGAATGGGGCGGGGTGATGGAAAGAGGGAGAATGGGGCGGGGTGATGGAAAGCGGGAGAATGGGGCGGGGTGATGGAAAGCGGGATAATCGCGCGGGGTGATGGAAAGCGGGAGAATCGCGCGGGATGATGGAAAGCGGGAGAATGGGGCGGGGTGCTGGAAAGCGGGAGAATGGGGCGGGGTGATGGAAAGCGGGAGAATGGGGCGGGGTGCTGGAAAGCAGGAGAATGGGGCGGGGTGATGGAAAGCGGAAGAATGGGGCGGGGTGATGGAAAGCGGGAGAATAGGGCGGGGTTTTGGAAAGCGGGAGAATGGGGAGGGGTTATGGAAAGAGGGAGAATGGGGCGGGGTGATGGAAAGAGGGAGAATGGGGCGGGGTGATGGAAAGAGGGAGAATGAGGCGGGGTGGTGGAAAGCGGGAGAATGGGGCGGGGTGATAGAAAGAGGGAGAATGGGGCGGGGTGATGGAAAGCGGGAGAATGGGACGGGGTGATGGAAAGCGGGAGAATCGGGCGGGGTGATGGAAAGCGGGAGAATGGGGCGGGGTGCTGGAAAGCGGGAGAATGGGGCGGGGTGATGGAAAGCGGAGAATGGTGCGGGGTGCTGGAAAGCAGGAGAATGGGGTGGGGTGATGGAATGCGGGAGAATGGGGCGGGGTGATGGAAAGCGGGAGAATGGGGCGGGGTGATGGAAAGCGGGAGAATGGGGCGGGGTGATGGAAAGCGGGAGAATGGGGCGGGATGAAAAGAGGGAGAATGGGGCGGGGTGATGGAAAGAGGGAGAATGGGGCGGGGTGATGGAAAGAGGGAGAATGGGGCGAGGTGATGTAAAGCGGGAGAAGGGGGCGGGGTGATGGAAAGAGGGAGAATGGGGCGGGGTGATGGAAAGCGGGAGAATCGGGCGGGGTGATGGAAAGCGGGAGAATGGGGCAGGGTGATGGAAAGCGGGAGAATGGGGAGGGGTGATGGAAAGCGGGAGAATGGGGCGGGTGATGGAAAGTGGGAGAATGGGGCGGGGTGATGGAAAGAGGTAGAATGGGGCGGGGTGATGGAAAGCGGGAGAATGGGGCGGGGTGATGGAAAGCGGGAGAATGGGGCGGGGTGATGGAAAGCGGGAGAATGGGGCGGGGTGATGGAAAGAGGGAGAATGGGGCGGGGTGCTGGAAAGAGGGAGAATGGGGCGGGGTGGAGGAGCGGCTGTTAATGGTGGAGCAGACCCTGGGTGAGAGAGTGGAGGCTGTTATGGGGCAGATGATAGAGTCGAAGAAGGGATTGAAGGAGGCTGAGCAAGGACGAGTAGCGGATATGAGGGAGATGAGAGGGCAGGTTAAAGAGAGGGAGAGGGAGTTGGCAGTAGTGAAGGGGGAGCTAGCGGATCTATGTAATTTGGCAGATATAGACATTCCAGTCGTACATGGTACCTGCAGTACAGACGCGCATAGCGACCAAACTGACCAGCGCATTACTCATGTTTGTAGAGATGCAGTTACTACCGTATTCTTGCCAGTCCACTAGATTAGGCCTTCTACTTCAACAACACTAGGTTATAACCTTTCCGATCCACATAGTTTGGGAGAATTGAAAGTTCCAGCTCCGCCTTGTACCTACACACAAGCGTGCATACTGGCCTTACCGGTCGACGCATTATTCCCATTTACTTTAAATAAAGACATTTCAGTTGTACATGGTACCTGCACTACAGGCGCGCATACCGACCAAACTGACTAGCGCATTATGTATGTTTGTAGAGATGCAGTTAGTGCCATATTCTTGCCAGTACACTAAATTAGACCTTCTACTTCAACAACACTAGGTTATAACCTTTCCGATCCACATAGTTTGGGAGAATTGAAAGTTCCAGCTCCGCCTTGTACCTACACACAAGCGTGCATACTGGCCTTACCGGTCGACGCATTATTCCCATTTACTCTAAATAAAGACATTTCAGTCGTATTTGGTACCTGCACTACAGGCGCGCATACCGACCAAACTAACCAGCGCATTACGTATGTTTGTAGAGATGCAGTTAGTGCCATATTCTTGACAGTCCAGTAGATTAGGCCTTCTACTTCAACAACACTTGGTTATAACCTTTCCGATCCACATAATTTGGGAGATTTCAGAGTTCCAGCTCCGCCTTGTACCTACACACAAGCGTGCATACTGACCTTACCAGCCGACGCATAATTCTCTCTGTACAAATTCAGTGAATACCATATGTATTCCCATTTCCTTTAAATTATACCATTCCCCACCCCCCTACCATGTTTTAACCTATCGGATCTTTGTAATTTGGTAGATATAGACATTCCAGTCGTACATGGTACCTGCACTACAGGCGCGCATAGCGACCAAACTAACCAGCGCATTACTCATGTTTGTAGAGATGCAGTTACTACCATATTCTTGCCAGTGTACTAGATTAGGCCTTCTACTTCAACAAGACTAGGTTACAACCTTTCCAATCCACATAATTTGGGAGATTTCAGAGTTCCAGTTCCGCCTTGTACCTACACACAAGCGTGCATACTGACCTTACCGGCCGATGCATTATTCTCTGCGTACAAATACAGTGAATACCATATGTATTCCTATTTCCTTTAAATGAAACCATTCCCCACCCCCATACCATGTTTAAAACCTATCGGATCTATGTAATTTGGTAGATAAAGACATTTCAGTCATACATGGTACCTGCACTACAGGCGTGCATACCGACCAAACTGACCAGCGCATTACGTATGTTTGTAGAGATGCAGTTAGTGCCATATTCTTCCCAGTCCACTAGATTAGGTCTTCTACTTCAACAACACTAGGTTATAACCTTTCCGATCCACATAGTTTGGGAGATTTCAGAGTTCCAGCTTTGTCTTGTACCTACACACAAGCGTGCATACTGACCTTACCAGCCGACGCATTATTTTTTCTATACAAATACAGCAAATACCATATGTATTCCCAATTCCTATAAATTATACCATTCCCCACCCCCCTACCATGTTATAACCTATCGGATCTATGTTATTTGCCAGATATAGACATTCCAGTCGTACATGGTACCTGCACTACAGGCGCGCATACCGACCAAAATGACCAGCGCATTACTTACGTTTCTAGAAATGCAGTTAGTACCATATTTTTGCCAATCCACTAGATTAGGCCTTCTACTTCAACAACACTAGGTTATAACCTTTCCGATCCACATCATTTGGGAGATTTCAGAGTTCCAGTTCCGCCTTGTACCTACACACAAGCGTGCTTACTGACCTTACCAGCCGACGCATTATTCTCTCTGTACAAATACGGTGAATACCATATGTATTCCCATTTCTTTTCAATTATACTATTCCCCACCCCCCTACCATGTTTTAACCTATCGGATCTATTTAATTTGACAGATATAGACATTCCAGTCGTACATGGTACCTGCACTACAGGCGCGCATAGCGACCAAACTGACCAGCGCATTACTTATGTTGGTAGAGATGCAGTTAGTACCATATTCTTGCCAGTCCACTAGATTAGGCCTTCTACTTCAATAAAACTAGGTTATAACATTTCCGATCCACATAATTTGGGAGATTTCAGAGTTCCAGTTCCGCCTTGTACCTACACACAAGCGTGCATACTGACCTTACCGGCCGACGCATTTTCTCTCCGTACAAATACAAGGAATACCGTATGTATTCCCATTTCCTTTAAATGATACCATTTCCCACCCCCCTGCCATGTAATTTGGTAGATATAGACATATTCTTGTCTAGTACCAGATTCTTGTCAATTCACTAGATTAGGCCTTCTACTTCAACAACACTTGGTTATAACCTTTCTGATCCACATAATTTGGGAGATTTCAGAGTTCCAGCTCCGCCTTGTACCTACACACAAGCGTGCATACTGACCTTACCAGCCGACGCATTATTCTCTCTGTACAAATATAGTGAATACCATATGTATTCCCATTTCCTTTAAATTATACCATTCCCCACCCCCCTATCATGTTTTAACCTATCGGATCTTTGTAATTTGGTAGATATAGACATTTCAGTCGTACATGGTACCTGCACTACAGGCGCGCATAGCGACCAAACTGACCAGCGCATTACTCATGTTTGTAGAGATGCAGTTACTACCATATTCTTGCCAGTGTAATAGATTAGGCCTTCTACTTCAACAAGACAAGGTTATAACCTTTCCGATCCACATAATTTGGGAGATTTAAGAGTTCCAGTTCCGCCTTGTACCTACACACAAGCGTGCATACTGACCTTACCGGCCGATGCATTATTCTCTGCGTACAAATACAGTGAATACCATATGTATTCCTATTTCCTTTAAATGAAACCATTCCCCACCCCCATACCATGTTTTAACCTATCGGATCTATGTAATTTGGTAGATAAAGACATTTCAGTCATACATGGTACCTGCACTACAGGCGCGTATACCGACCAAACTGACCAGCGCATTACGTATGTTTGTAGAGATGCAGTTAGTGTTATATTCTTCCCAGTCCACTAGATTAGGTCTTCTACTTCAACAACACTAGGTTATAACCTTTCCGATCCACATAGTTTGGGAGATTTCAGAGTTCCAGCTCTGTCTTGTACCTTCACATAAGCGTGCATACTGGCATTACCGGCCGACGCATTATTTTTTCTATACAAATACAGCAAATACCATATGTATTCCCATTTCCTATAAATTATACCATTCCCCACCCCCCTATCATGTTATAACCTATCGGATCTATGTAATTTGGCAGATATAGACATTCCAGTCGTACATGGTACCTGCACTACAGGCGCGCATACCGACCAAAATGACCAGCGCATTACTTATGTTTCTAGAAATGCAGTTAGTACCATATTTTTGCCAATCCACTAGATTAGGCCTTCTACTTCAACAACACTAGGTTATAACCTTTCCGATCCACATCATTTGTTAGATTTCAGAGTTCCAGTTCCGCCTTGTACCTACACACAAGCGTGCATACTGACCTTAACGGCCGACGCATTTTCTCTCCGTACAAATACAGTGAATACCGTATGTATTCCCATTTCCTTTAAATGATACCATTTCCCACCCCCCTGCCATGTTTTTACCTATCGGATCTATGTAATTTGACAGATAAAGACATTTCAGTCGTACATGGTACCTGCAATACAGGCGCGCATACCGACCCAACTGACTAGCGCATTACGTATGTTTGTAGAGATGCAGTTAGTGCAATATTCTTGCCAGACCACTAGATTAGGCCTTCTACTTCAACAACACTTGGTTATAACCTTTCCAATCCACATAGTTTGGAAGATTTCAGAGTTCCAGCTGCGCTTTGTACCTACACACAAGCGTGCTTACTGACCTTACCAGCCGACGCATTATTCTCTCCGTACAAATACAGTGAATTCCATATGTATTCCTATTTCCTTTTGATAATACCATTCCCCACCCCTCTACCATGTTTTAACATATCGGATCTATGTAATTTGGCTGATAAAGACATTCCAGTCGTATATGGTACCTGCACTACATGCGCGCATACCGACCAAACTGACCAGCGCATTACGTATTTTTGTAGAGATGCATTTAGTGCCATATTCTTGCCAGTCCACTAGATTAGACCTTCTACTTCAACAAAACTAGGTTATAACCTTTTCCGATCCACATAGTTTGGGAGATTTCAGAGTTCCAGCTCCGCCTTGTACCTACACACAAGCGTGCATACTAGCCTTACCGGCCGACGCATTATTCTTTCTGTACAAATACTGCAAATACCATATGTATTCCCATTTACCTTAAATTATACCATGTTTTAACCTCTCGGATCTATGTAATTTGGCAGATATAGACATTCCAGTCATACGTGGTACCTGCAATACAGGCGCGCATAGCGACCAAACTGACCAGCGCATTACTCATGTTTGTACAGATGCAGTTAGTACCATATTCTTGCCAGTCCACTAGATTGGGCCTTCTACTTCAACAACACTAGGTTATAACCTTTCCGATCCACATAATTTGGGAGATTTCAGAGTTCCAGTTCCACCTTGTAACTACACACAAGCGTGCATACTGACCTTACCAGCCGACGCATTATTCTATCTGTACAAATACAGTGAATACCATATGTATTCCCATTTCCTTTAAATTATACCATTCCCTACCCCCCTACCATGTGTTAACCTATCGGATCTATGTAGTTTGGCAGATATAGACATTCCAGTCGTACATGGTACCTGCGCTACAGGCGCGCATAGCAACCAAACTGACTAGCGCATTACTCATGTTTGTAGAGATGCAGTTACTACCATATTCTTGCCAGTCCACTAGATTAGGCCTTCTACTTCAACAACAATGTGTTATAACATTTCAGATCCACATAATTTGGGAGATTTCAGAGTTCCAGTTCCGCCTTGTACCTACACGCAAGCGTGCATACTGACCTTACCAGCC
Organism: Closterium sp. Naga37s-1; assembly: GCA_947471745.1. NCBI lineage: Eukaryota > Viridiplantae > Streptophyta > Zygnematophyceae > Desmidiales > Closteriaceae > Closterium > Closterium sp. Naga37s-1. The sequence goes on from CANJKZ010000564.1 coordinate 20,987, forward strand.
GACACGTTATTCTCTCCGTACAAATACAGTGAATACCATACCATATGTATTCCCATTTCCTATAAATTATACCATTCCCCACCCCCCTACCATGTTTTAACTTAACGGATCTATGAAATTTGGCAGATAAAGACATTTCAGTTGTACATGGTACCTGCACTACAGGCGCGCATAGCGACCAAACTGACCAGCGCATTACTCATGTTTGTAGAGATGCAGTTACTACCATATTCTTGCCAGTCCACTAGATTAGGCCTTCTATTTCAACAACACTAGGTTGTAACCTTTCCTATCCACATAATTTGGGAGATTTCACAGTTCCAGTTCCGCCTTGTACCTACACACAAGTGTGCATACTGACCTTACCAGCCGACGCATTATTCTCTCCGTACAAATACAGTGAATACCATGTGTATTCCCATTTCCTTTAAATTATACCATTCCCCAACCCCCTACCATGTTTTAACCTATCATATCTATGTAATTTGGCAGATAAAGACATTCCAGTCGTACATGGTACCTGCACTACATGCGCGCATACCAACCAAACAGACCAGCGCATTACGTATGTTTGTAGAGATGCAGTTAGTGCCATATTCTTGCAAGTCCACTAGATTAAGCCTTCTACTTCAACAACACTATGTTATAACCATTCCGATCCACATAGTTCGGGAGATTTCAGAGTTCTAGCTCCGTTTTGTACTTACACACAAGCGTGCATACTGACCTTACCGGCCGACGCATTTTCTCTCCTTATAAATACAGTGAATACCATATGTATTCCCATTTCATTTAACTGGTACCATTCCCCAACCCCCTACCATATTTTAACCTATCAGATCTGTGTAATTTGGCAGATATAGACATTCCAATCGTACATGGTCTGACCAGCGCATTACGTAGGTTTGTAGAGATGCAGGTTGTGCCATATTCTTGCAAGTCCACTAGATTAGGCCTTCTACTTCAACAACACTTGGTTATAACCTTTCCGATCCACATAGTTTGGAAGATTTCAGAGTTCCAGCTCCGCCTTGTACCTACACACAAGCGTCCATACTGACCTTACCGGCCGACGCATTATTCTCTCTGTACAAATACAGTGAATACCATATGTATTCCCATTTCCTTTAAATTATACCATTTCCCACCCCCCTACCATTTTTTAACCTATCGGATCTATGTAATTTGGCAGATAAATACATTTCAGTCGTACATGGTACATGCACTACAGGCGCCCATACCGACCAAACTGACTAGCGCATTACTCATGTTTGTAGAGATGCAGTTAGTACCATATTCTTGCCAGTCCACTAGATTAGGCCTTCTACTTCAACAAGACTAGGTTATAACCTTTCCGATCCACATAATTTAAGAGATTTCAGAGTTCTAGTTCCGCCTTGCACCTACACACAAGCGTGCATACTGACCTTATCAGCCGACGCATTATTCTCTCTGTACAAATACAGTGAATATCATATGTATTCCCATTTCATTTAAATTGAACCATTCCCCCCCCCCTACCATGTTTTAACCTATCGGATATATATAATTTCGCAGATAAAGTCATTTCAGTCGTACATGGTACCTGCACTACATGCGCCCATATCGACCAAACCGACCAGCGCATTATGTATGTTTATACAGATGCAGTTAGTGCCATATTCTTGCCAATCCATTAGATTAGGCCTTCTACTTCAACAACATTAGGTTATAACCTCTCCGATCCACATAGTTTGGGAGATTTCAGAGTTCCAGTTTCGCCTTGTACCAACATACAAGCGTGCATACTGGCCTTACCGGCCAACGCATTATTCTTTCTATACAAATACAGCAAATATCATATGTATTCCCATTTACTTACCATTCCCCACCCCCCTACCATGTTTTAACCTGTCGGATCTATGTAATTTGGCAGATAAAGTCATTTCAGTCGTACATGGTACCTGCACTACAGGCGCGCATACCGACCAAACTGACCAGCGCATTACGTATGTTTGTAGAGATGCAGTTAGTGCCATATTCTTGCCAGTCCACTAGATTAGGTCTTCTACTTCAACAACACTAGGTTATAACCTTTTCGATCCACATAGTTTGGGAGATTTCAGAGTTCCAGCTCCGCCTTGTACCTACTCTGTACAAATACAATGAATACCATATGTATTCCCATTTCCTTTAAATTATACCATTCCCCACCCCCCTACCTTTTTTTAACCTATCGGATCTATGTAATTTGGCAGATAAAGACATTTCAGTCGTACATGGTACCTGCAATACAGGCGCGCATACCGACCCAACTGACTAGCGCATTACGTATGTTTGTAGAGATGCAGTTAGTGCAATATTCTTGCCAGACCACTAGATTAGGCCTTCTACTTCAACAACACTTGGTTATAACCTTTCCAATCCACATAGTTTGGAAGATTTCAGAGTTCCAGCTGCGCTTTGTACCTACACACAAGCGTGCTTACTGACCTTACCAGCCGACGCATTATTCTCTCCGTACAAATACAGTGAATTCCATATGTATTCCTATTTCCTTTTGATAATACCATTCCCCACCCCTCTACCATGTTTTAACATATCGGATCTATGTAATTTGGCTGATAAAGACATTCCAGTCGTATATGGTACCTGCACTACATGCGCGCATACCGACCAAACTGACCAGCGCATTACGTATTTTTGTAGAGATGCATTTAGTGCCATATTCTTGCCAGTCCACTAGATTAGACCTTCTACTTCAACAAAACTAGGTTATAACCTTTTCCGATCCACATAGTTTGGGAGATTTTAGAGTTCCAGCTCCGCCTTGTACTTACACACAAGCGTGCATACTGACCTTACCGACCGACGCATTTTCTCTCCTTATAAATACAGTGAATACCATATGTATTCCGATTTCCTTTAACTGATCTCATTCCTCACCCCTTTACCATGTTTTAACCTGTCGGATCTGTGTAATTTGGCAGATATAGACATTCCAGTCGTACATGGTACCTGCACTACAGGCGCGCATACCGACCAAATTGAACAGCCCATTACGTATGTTTGTAGAGATGCAGTTAGTGCCATATTCTTGCCAGTCCACTAGATTAGGCATTCTACTTCAACAACACTTGGTTATAACCTTTCTGATCCACATAATTTGGGAGATTTCAGAGTTTAAGCTCCGCCTTGTACCTACATACAAGCGTGCATACTGACCTTACCGGCCGACGCATTTTCTCTCCGTACAAATACAGTGAATACCGTATGTATTCCCATTTCCTTTAACTGATACCATTTCTCACCCCCCTACCTTTTTTTTACCTATCGGATCTATGTAACTTGGCAGATAAAGACATTTCAGTCGTACATGGTACCTGCACTACTGGCGCGCATACCGACCAAATTGACCAGCGCATTACGTATGTTTGTGGAGATGCAGTTAGTGCCATATTCTTGCCAGTCCACTAGATTAGGCATTCCACTTCAACAACACTTGGTTATAACCTTTCCGATCCACATAATTTGGGATATTTCAGAGTTTAAGCTCCGCCTTGTACCTACACACAAGCGTGCATACTGACCTTACCAGCCAACAAATTATTCTCTCTCTACAAATACGGTGAATACCATATGTATTCCCATTTCCTTTAAATTATACCATTCCCCACCCCCGTAGCATGTTTTAACCTATCGGATCTATGTAATTTGACAGATATAGACATTCCAGTCGTACATGGTACCTGCACTACAGGCGCATAGCGACCAAACTGACCAACGCATTACTTATGTTTGTAGATATGCAGTTAGTACCATATTCTTGCCAGTCCACTAAATTAGGCCTTCTACTTCAACAAGACTAGGTTATAACCTTTCCAATCTATATAATTTGGGAGACTTCAGAGTTTCAGCTCTGCCTTGTACCTACACACAAGGTTGCATACTGACCTTACCAGCCGACACATTATTCTTTCTGTACAAATACAGTGAAAACCATATGTATTCCCATTTCCTTTAAATTATACCATTCCCCACCCCCGTATTATGTTTTAACCTATCAGATCTATGTAATTTGACAGATATAAACATTCCTGTCCTACATGGTACCTGCACTACAGGCGCGCATAGCGATCAAATTGACCAGCGCTTTACTTATGTTTGTAGAGATGCAGTTAGTATCATATTTTTGCCAGTCCACTAGATTAGGCCTTCTACTTCAACAACACTAGGTTATAACCTTCTGATCCACATAATTTGGGAGATTTCAGAGTTCCAGTTCCGCGTTGTACCTACACACAAGCATGCATACTGACCTTACAGGCTGACGCATTTTCTTGCCGTAAAAATACAGTGAATACCGTATGTATTCCCATTTCTTTTAAATGATACCATTCCCCACCCCCTACCATGTTTTAACGTATCGGATCTATGTAATTTGGTAGATAAAGACATTTCAGTCGTACATGGTACCTGCACTACAGGCGCGCATACCGACCAAACTGACCAGCGCATTACGTATGTTGTTAGAGATGCAGTTAGTGCCATATTCTTGCCAGTCCACTAGATTAGGCCTTCTACTTCAATAACACTAGGTTAACCTTTTCGATCCACATAGTTTGGGAGATTTCAGAGTTTTAGCTCCGCATTGTACCTACACACAAGCGTGCATACTGACCTTACCGGCCGACGCATTATTATTTCTGTACAAATACAGCAAATACCATATATATTCCCATTTCCTTTAAATTATACCATTCCCCGCCCCCCTACCATGTTCTAACCTATCGGATCTATGTAATTTGGCAGATATAGACATTCCAGTCGTACATGGTACCTGCACTACAGGCGCGCACACCGACCAAACTGACCAGCGCATTACGTATGTTTGTAGAGATGCAGTTAGTGTCATATTCTTGCCAGTCCACTAGATTAGGCCTTCTACTTCAAGAACACTAGGTTATTACATTTCCGATCCACATAGTTAGGGAGATTTCAGAGTTCCAGCTCCGCCTTGTACTTACACACAAGCGTGCATACTGACCTTACCGGCCGACGCATTATTCTCTCTGTACAAATTCAGTGAATACCATATGTATTCCGATTTCCTTTAAATTATACCATTCCCTACCCCCCTACCATGTTTTAACCTATCAGATCTATGTAATTTGGCAGATATAGACATTCCAGTCGTACATGGTACCTGCACTACAGGCGCGCATACCGACCAAACTGACCAGCGCATTACTTGTGTTTCTAGAAATGCAGTTAGTACCATATTCTTGTCAGTTCACTAGATTAGGCCTTCTACTTCAACAACACTTGGTTATAACCTTTCCGATCTACATAATTTGGGAGATTTCAGAGTTCCAGCTCCGCCTTGTACTTACACACAAGCGTGCATACTGACCTTACCAGCCGACGTAAAATTCTCTCTGTACAAATTCAGTGAATACCATAAGTATTCCCATTTTCTTTAAATAATACCATTTCCCACCCACCTACCATGTTTTTGTTGACCACTATTTGGGATCTAGAGGTTCTAAGCACACCTTTAATACACAATAGTTAGATCCCACAGGGTCACCTCCAAGGGTCCTCGGGTGCCTGGCGAAGCCAGCCCCTAACCAAGGGTCCGTGTTTGTCGAGGGACACGCTATGTGTAAGTGCAGTCGTGTGCACTAGAACGTTCCCAAACTCATTTGCGGAAGTGATAACGATTGATCGGTGCGTGTGCAGAATAGCTCCTCGCGTCAATACGTCGATAGAGCAATTTTCATTCAGAAAGGATTGATTACAACTTCGCACAAGCACGCAAATTTAGTTCGCCTAACACACATGCAAAGGAGAATAGCAAACGGTTGATTAACTGCATTTCTAGGACTTCGCCTTGCTGTCTCGAAAGAACGGTTGCCAAACTTCTGCTCCATTTGGCTTGATCCGAGTCCTTGAAATAACTGTCTTCAAGTTACATGTCTGCCAATTGCCCCTGCTGACTCCTCTCGCGAACGATCATGAACGCACAAGTAGAATCATGAACGCTCGTGTGGGAATTCCCGTTTTCCCTCTTTTTACAGTTGTAAAACGGATAATTCCGTTTTGTACCTGTAATACGAACTGTTCAGTTTGGCGCGCTGCTTTCCCGCGAAGTTTCTCTGTGCCACGTCTCAAAAGGACACGCTCGAGATTCAGTTATTCAACTGAAATCTCGAGTCAATCCCGAGCACCCCTCGGGATCCCTTGGCACCCCCCGAAACACACGCGCACCCCTCAGGTGCGCAATCATGCACGACCGATATTTCGGTCGTGCTGTACAGCACGCGAACGTGCGCTGTCCCATGCGATCATGGGCCTGGCCACGCGCGCAACAGTACGATCTACACGCGTGGGCCCTCAGGACCCACACGCGAGATCTGGACCCACACGCGCGGTCCAGATTCTCGCGCACTTTTACCTTAACCAGCGCGATAAAAATCTCAGCAGCAAAAGCACTCGCCACTCACATTAACACTCATGAAACATCACGAACGAAAACATGAACAAACATGACCGAGACATAAACGGTCATGAGCAAACATGAACGCACATGAACGAACATGAGCGCTCGCACGAACACCACGCAAACATTCATGAACACGCGAAGGACCATGAACCTTCGGAACACCCAGAACTTCACGCACATTCATGACGTAACACGAACAACACGAAATTCACACGAACAATCATGAAAACGCATGAATGCAACCTCACACTAAAATGCACATAACTTCAGTACCGTTAAGGCAAATCACAAACCGTAAACACCAAAATGAAAAGCACACAAATGCGCATCACTCAAAACACAAATTACCTTAAAACGCAATCCCTCAAATTTCACCTTGCTCAACGAATAGGCGACAGGTTGACGTGCAAAATAAGGTTTGCACTCAACAGTTTTAACCTATCGGATCTATGTAATTTAACAGATATAGACATTCCATTCGTACATGGTACCTGCACTACAGGCGCGCATACCGACCAAACTGACCAGCGCATTACTTATGTTTGTAGAGATGCAGTTAGTACCATATTCTTGCCTGTCCACTAGATTAGGCCATCTACTTCAAGAACACTAGGTTATTACCTTTTCGATCCACATAATTTGTGAGATTTCAGAGTTCCAGTTCCGCCTTTTACCTACACACAAGAGTGCATCCAGACCTTACCGGCCGACGCATTTTTCTCTCCGTACAAATATAGTGAATACCATATGTATTCCCATTTCCTTTAAATGATACCCTTTCCCACCCCCCTACCATGTTTTAACCTATCGGATCTATGTAATTTGGCGGATAAAGACATTTCAGTCGTACATGGTACCAGCACTATAGGCGCGCATACCGACCAAACTGACCAGCGCATTACGTATGTTTGTAGAGATGCAGTTAGTGCAATATTCTTGCCAGTCCACTAGATTAGGCCTTCTACTTCAACAACACTTGGTTATAACCTTTCTGATCCACATAATTTGGGAGATTTTAGAGTTTCAGCTCCGCCTTGTACCTACACGCAAGCGTGCATACCGACCTTACCAGCCGACACATTATTCTCTCTGTACAAATACAGTGAATACCATATGTATTCCCATTTCCTCTAAATTATACCATTCCCCACCCCCGTACCATGTATTAACCTATCGGATCTATGTAATTTAACAGATATAGACATTCCAATCGTACATGGTACCTGCACTACAGGCGCGCATAGCGTCCAAACTGACCAGCGCATTACGTATGTTTGTAGAGGTGGAGTTAGTACCAGATTCTTGCCAGTCCACTAGATTAGGCCTTCTACTTCAACAACACTAGGTTATAACCTTTCCGATCCACATAATTTGTGAGATTTCAGAGTTCCAGTTCCGCCTTGTACCTACACACAAGCGTGCATACTGACCTTACCGGCCGCCGCATTTTCTCTCCGTGAAAATACAGTGAATACCATATGTATTCCCATTTCCTTTAAATGATACCATTCCCCACCCCCCTACCATGTTTTAACCTTTTCGGATCTATGTGATTTGGCAGATATAGACATTTCAGTCGTACATGGTACCTGCACTACAGGCGCGCATACCGACCAAACTGACCAGCGCATTACGTATGTTTGTAGAGATGCAATTAGTGACATATTCTTGCCTGTCCACTAGATTAGGCCTTCTACTTCAAGAACACCAGGTTATTACCTTTCGGATCCACATAGTTTGGGAGATTTCGGAGTTCTAGCTCCGCTTTGTACCTATACACAAGCGTGCATACTGACCTTACCAGCCGACACATTATTCTCTCCGTACAAATACAGTGAATACCATATGTATTCCCATTTCCTTTAAATGATACCATTTCCCACCCCCCTACCATGTTATAACCTATCGGATCTATGTAATTTGGCAGATATAGACATTCCAGTCGTACATGGTACCTGCACTACAGGCGCGCATAGCGACCAAACTGACCAGCGCATTGCTCATGTTTGTAGAGATGCAGTTACTACCATATTCTTGCCAGTCCACTAGATTAGGCCTTCTACTCAGCAACACTAGGTTATAACATTTCCGATCCACATAATTTGGGAGATTTTATAGTTCCAGTTCCGCCTTGTACCTACACGCAAGCGTGCATACTGACCTTACCAGCCGACACATTATTCTCTCCGTACAAATACAGTGAATACCATATGTATTCCCATTTCCTTTAAATGATACCATTTCCCACCCCCCTACCATGTTTTAACCTATCGGATCTATGTAATTTGGCAGATAAAGACATTTCAGTCGTACATGGTACCTGCACTACAGGCGCGCATACCGACCAAACTGACCAGCGCATTACGTATGTTTGTAGAGATGCAGTTAGTGCCATATTCTTGTCAGTCCACTAGATTAGGCCTTCTACTTCAACAAAACTAGGTTATAACCTTTCCGATCCACATGGTTAGGGAGATTTCAGAGTTCTAGCTCCGCCTTGTACCTACACACAAGCGTGCATACTGGCCTTACCGGCCGACGCATTTTTCTTTCTGTACAAATACAGCAAATACCATATATACTCCCATTAACTTTAAATTATACCATTCCCCACCCCCCTACCATGTTTTAACCTATCGGATCTATGAAATTTGGCAGATATAGACATTCTAGTCGTGCATGGTAACTGCACTACAGGCGCGCATACCGAGCAAACTGACCAGCGCATTACGTATATTTGTAGAGATGCAGTTAGTGCCATATTCTTGCCAGTCCACTAGATTAGGCCTTCTACTTCAACAACACTAGGTTGTAACCTTTCCGATCCACTTAGTTTGGGAGATTTCAGAGTTCCAGCTCCGCCTTGTACCTACACAGAAGCGTGCATACTGGCCTTACCGGCCGACGCATTATTCTCTCTGAAAAAATACAGCAAATACCATATGTATCCCCATTTACTTAAAATTAAACCATTCCCCACCCCCCTACCATGTTTTAACCTATCGGATCTATGTAATTCTGCAGATATAGACTTTCCAGGCGTACGTGGTACCTGCACTACAGGCGCGCATAGCGACCAAACTGACCAGCGCATTACTCATGTTTGTACAGATGCAGTTACTACCATATTCGTGCTAGTCCGCTAGATTAGGCCTTCTACTTCAACAACACTAGGTTACAACCTTTCCGATCCACATAATTTGGGAGATTTCAGAGTTCCAGTTCCGCCTTGTACCTACACACAAGCGTGCATACTGACCTTACCAGCCGACGCATTATTCTCTCCGTACAAATACAGTGAATACCATATGTATTCCCATTTCCTTTCAATTATACCATTCCCCACCCCCCTACCATATTTTAACCTATCGGATCTATGTACTTTGGCAGATATAGACATTCCAGTCGTACATGGTACCTGCGCTACAGGCGCGCATAGCAACCAAACTCACTAGCGCATTACTCATGTTTGTAGAGATGCATTTACTACCATATTCTTGCCAGTCCACTAGATTAGGCCTTCTACTTCAACAACACTAGGTTATAACCTTTCTTATCCCCATAATTTGGGAGATTTCAGAGTTCCAGTTCCGCCTTGTACCTACACACAAGCGTGCATACTGACCTTACCAGCCGACGCATTATTCTCTCCGTACAAATACAGTGAATACCATATGTATTCCCATTTCCTTTAACTGATACTATTTCCCACCCCCCTACCATGTTTTAACCTATCGGATCTATGTCATTTGGCAGATATAGACATTCCAGTCGTACATGGTACCTGCGCTACAGGCGCGCATAGCAACCAAACTGACCAGCGCATTACTCATGTTTGTAGAGATGCAGTTAGTACCATATTCTTGCCAGTCCACTAGATTAGGCCTTCTACTTCAACAACACTAGGTTATAACCTTTCCGATCCACATAATTTGGGAGATTTCAGAGTTCCAGTTCTCCCTTGTACCTACACACAAGCGTGCATACTGACATTACCAGCCGACGCATTATTCTCTCCGTACAAATACAGTGAATACCATATGTATTCCCATTTCCTTTCAATTATACCATTCCCCACCCCCCTACCATGTTTTAACCTATCGGATCTATGTACTTTGGCAGATATAGACATTCCAGTCGTACATGGTACCTGCGCTACAGGCGCGCATAGCAACCAAACTCACTAGCGCATTACTCATGTTTGTAAAGATGCAGTTAATACCATATTCTTGCCAGTCCACTAGATTAGGCCTTCTACTTCAACAACACTGTGTTATAACCTTTCAGATCCACATAATTTGGGAGATTTCAGAGTTCCAGTTCCGCCTTGTACCTACACGCAAGTGTGCATACTGACCTTACCAGCCGACACGTTATTCTCTCCGTACAAATATAGTGAATACCATATGTATTCCCATTTCCTTAAAATGATACCATTCCCCACCCCCGTACCATGTTTTAACCTATCAGATCTATGTAATTTGGCAGATAAAGACATTTAAGTCGTACATGGTACCTGCACTACAGGCGCGCATAGCGACCAAACTGACCAGCGCATTACTCATGTTTGTAGAGATGCAGTTACTACCATATTCTTGCCAGTCCACTAGATTAGGCCTTCTACTTCAACAACACTAGGTTATAACCTTTCTGATCCACATAATTTAAAATATTTCAGAGTTCGAGCTCCGCCTTGTACCTATACACAAGCGTGCATACTGACCTTACCGGCCGACGCATTTTCTCTCAGTAGAAATACAATGAATACCATATGTATTCCCATTTCCTTTGAATGATACCCTTCCCCACCCCCCTACCATGTTTTAACCTATCGGATCTGTGTAATTTGGCTGATAAAGACATTCCAGTCGTACATGGTACCTGCACTACATGCGCGCATACCGACCAAACTGACCAGCGCATTACGTATGTTTGTAGAGATGCAGTTAGTGCCATATTCTCGCCAGTCCACTAGATTTGGCCTTTTACTTCAACAACACTAGGTTATAACCTTTCCGATCCACATAGTTTGGGAGATTTCAGAGTTCCAGCTCCGCCTTGTACTTAGACACAGACAAGCCCGTAGTGTGGCACCACCTGAGGATCCGCCTTGTACCTACACACAAGCGTGCATACTGACCTTACCAGCCGACGCAATTTTCTCTCCGTACAAATACAGCGAATTCCATATGTATTCCCCTTTCCTTTAAATAATACCATTCTCCATCCCCCTACCATGTTTTCCCACCCCCCTACCATGTTTTAACCTATCGGATCTATGTAATTTGGCAGATATAGACATTCCAGTCGTACATGGTACCTGCGCTACAGGCGCGCATAGCAACCAAACTGACCAGCGCATTACTCATGTTTGTAGAGATGCAGTTAGTACCATATTCGTGCCAGTCCACTAGATTAGGCCTTCTACTTCAACAACACTAGGTTATAACCTTTTCGATCCACATAATTTGGGAGATTTCAGAGTTCCACTTCTCCCTTGTACCTACACACAAGCGTGCATACTGACCTTACCAGCTGACGCATTATTCTCTCCGTACAAAAACAGTGAATACCATATGTATTCCCATTTCCTTTCAATTATACCATTCCCCACCCCCCTACCATGTTTTAACCTATCGGATCTATGTACTTTGGCAGATATAGACATTCCAGTCGTACATGGTACCTGCGCTACAGGCGCGCATAGCAACCAAACTCACTAGCGCATTACTCATGTTTGTAAAGATGCAGTTACTACCATATTCTTGCCAGTCCACTAGATTAGGCCTTCTACTTCAACAACACTAGGTTATAACCTTTCCAATCCACATAGTTTGGGAGATTTCAGAGTTCCAGCTCCGCCTTGTACCTATACACAAGTGTGCATACTGACCTTACCGGCCGACGCATTTTCTCTCCGTCGAAATACAATGAATACCATATGTAGTCCCATTTCCTTTAACTGATACCATTCCCCACCCCTACCATGTTTTACCCTATCGGATCTATGTAATTTGGCAGATACAGACATTCCAGTTGTACATGGTACCTGTACTACAGGCGCGCATACCGACCAAACTGACCAGCGCATTACGTATGTTTGTAGAGATGCAGTTAGTTCCATATTTTTGCCAGTCCACTAGATTAGGCCTTCTACTTCAACAACACTTGGTTATAACCTTTCCGATCCACATAGTTTGGAAGATTTCAGAGTTCCAGCTCCGCCTTATACCTACACACAAGCGTACATACTGACCTTACCAGCCGACGCACTATTCTCTCTGTACAAATATTGTGAATACCATATGTATTCCCAATTCTTTTAAATTATACCATTCCCCACCCCCCTACCATATTCTAACCTATCGGATCTATATAATCAGGTAGATCATGACATTTCAGTCATACATGGTAACTCCACTACAGGCGCCCTTACCGACCAAACTGACCAGCGCATTACGAATGTTTGTAGAGATGCAGTTAGTGCCATATTCTTGCCAGTCCACTAGATTAGGCCTTCTACTTCAACAACACTAGGTTATAACCTTTCCGATCCACATAGTTTGAGAGATTTCATAGTTCCAGCTCCGCCTTGTACCTACACACAAGCGTGCGTACTGACCAATGAATACCATATGTATTCCCATTTCCTTTGAATGATACCATTCCCCACCCCCTACCATGTTTTAACCTATTGGATCTATGTAATTTGGCTGATAAGACATTCCAGTCGTACATGGTACCTGCACTACATGCGCGCATACCGACCAAACTGACCAGCGCATTACGTATGTTTGTGGAGATGTAGTTAGTGCCATATTCTTGCCAGTCCACTAGATTAGGCCTTCTACTTCAACAACACTAGGTTATAACCTTTCCGATCCACATAGTTTGGGAGATTTCAGAGTTCCAGCTCCGCCTTGTACTTACACACAAGCGTGCATACTGACCTTACCGGCCGACGCATTTTCTCTCCTTATCAACACAGTGAATACCATATGTATTCCCATTTCCTTTAACTGATACCATTCCCCACCCCCCTACCATGTTTTAACCTATCGGATCTGTGTAATTTGGCAGATATAGACATTCCAGTCGTACATGGTACCTGCACTACATGCGCCCATACCGACCAAACTGACCAGCGCATTATGTATGTTTATAGAGATGCAGTTAGTGCCATATTCTTGCATGTCCACTAGATTAGGCCTTCTAATTCAACAACACTAGGTTATAACCTCTCCTATCCACATAGTTTGGGAGATTTCAGAGTTCCAGCTCTGTCTTGTACCTATACACAAGCGTGCATAATGACCTTACCGGCCGACGCATTTTCTCTCCGTCGAAATACAATGAATACCATATGTATTCCCATTTCCTTTAACTGATACCATTCCCCACCCCCTACCATGTTTTACCCTATCGGATCTATGTAATTTGGCAGATATAGACATTCCAGTTGTACATGTTACCTGCACTACAGGCGCCCTGACCAGCGCATTACGAATGTTTGTAGAGATGCAGTTAGTGCCATATTCTTGCCAGCCTACTAGATTAGGCCTTCTACTTCAACAACACTAGGTTATAACCTTTCCAATCCACATAGTTTGAGAGATTTCATAGTTCCAGCTCCGCCTTGTACCTACACACAAGCGTGCATACTGACCATACTGGCCGACGCATTTTCTCTCCGTAGAAATACTGTGAATACCATATGTATTCCCATTTCCCACCCCCCTACTATTTTTTAACCTATCGGATCTATGTAATTTGGCTGATAAAGACATTCCAGTCGTTAGTGAACACCACTCCTTTGCTCATTTCTCTCTTGCCTAGCTAGGTAAACCCTAGCTATGGCTCCTCATCGTGCCTACTATTCTGACATGGTTTCAGAGCATGTACGCTCATGGCCTGTGGGCCCACCAACTGCTTCCGCTGTCGTTCTGTTTGTCGCGCGCCCCGTGGTGCGCGACGTGTTATTTTCTTTCCGCCACGCGCTCCGAGCGCGTGGCGGCTTTTTCTGTCCGCCGCGCGCTCGGGGCGCGTGGCGGTTTAACCGTCCGTCGAGGCGCCTTCAGGGGGCCCGTGCTCTGCCCCCCGTCGCTCGTCGCGGCGTCTTCAGGGGGCCCGCCCGCTGCCCCCCTCCCGTCACTCGTCGCGGCGCCCCGGAGGCCAGCGCGCCACCCCCTCTCGTCACCCGTCGTGGCGCTCTCGTGGTGGCCCGCGCGCGGCCCCTTCCCGTCGCCCGTCGTGGCGCCTCGGGGGCCCGCGCGCCGGCCCCTCCCGTCGCCTCGTCGCGGCGCCTTGGGGGCCCGCGCGTCCCCCCCTTCCGTCGCCTCGTCGCGGCACCTTGGGGGCCCGCGCGTCGCCCCCCTCCCGTCGCCTCGTCGCGGCGCCTTGGGGGCCCGTGCGCCGCCCCCTCTCGTCGCCTCGTCGAGCCGCCCTCGGGGGCCCGTGCGCGGCCCCCCTCCCGTCACCAGCCGTGGCGCCCTCGGGGGGCCCGCGCCCTGCTCCTTCGTGGCGCCCAGGAGACCCCCCCGCCTCCTCCCTTTCCCTCCGTGAACCGCCCCTGCTGCTTCCCGCGCTCCTGCCTGTGTTAGGGTTTGGGGGTGGCGGGCATGGGGGTGAACGGTGTGGGTAACCTGCAGCTCCTCCTCCTCCTCCGTCTCCCACTGCTGCAGCTGCCGCTGAGGGGGGTGGGTGTGTGGGAGCCGAGGGTTTAGGGTTTAAGGGGGGTGCCGTGGGAGTGGAGCTAGGGTAGCAGCAAGGGGTGTGTGAAAGGGGGGTGGGACAGTTGGGGGAGGTTGAGCGGAGGCTGCCGTCTTGTCGTCCGCAGCACCTGTAGTCCGGGGCGCTGTCCTGGTAGCCCAGAGAGCCTGCTGCGCCTGTCGCACGTGGGTCCGTTGCTCCTGCCGCTCCTCGTAGCCGCCGAGCCAGTCACTCCAGTAGTCCGGGGCGCTGTCCCGGTAGCCACTGTGCCAGCCGCTCTTGTTGCCCGTGTGTCTGGAGCTTCAGCCGTCGCCTCCTATCTTCTCTCCTCTTACAGTCCCGCCTCCTTCTCCTCACTTGCCCTTTGTGAATGCCTCTAGCTTTGCTTGCACTTGTGAACCTACTCTATACCTGCTGTCAGAGTTATATGACATAGCTACTGTAGGCTATAGTGGGGTAGCACATATGGGGTACAGTTTTCTAGGGTTTGCTTTTGTACCCAACTTTCCCTTAGTCAATCATTCCTCGTTTCTTATCATGGTATCGAGCAGGTTCCCTAGTGGGAACGATTCCTAGGGCCCACCACCACGAAATTTTTTTCCTGCCCGGAGCGCGTTTCGCTCCGGCCCGAGTCGCGTCGCCCCTACGGCCCTTCGCGCCGCCCTTACGGCCCGTCGCGCCCGTCGCGTCGCCCTCCGGCCCCTCGAGCCGTCCCTAACGGCCCCTCCCGCGGCCCCTCACGCCCCCCCCCCCCCCCCCCCTACGGCCCGTCGCCACCCTCCGCGGCCCCGCCACCTACCTTTGCGGCCCCGCCACCTACCTGTGCGGCCCCGCCACCTACCTCCGCGGCCCCGCCACCTACCTGTGCGGCCCCGCCACCTACCTGTGCGGCCCCGCCACCTACCAGCGGCCCCGCCACCTACCTCCGCGGCCCCGCCACCTATCAGTGTGGCCCCGCCACCTACCTCCGCGGCCCCGCCACCTACCTGTGCGGCCCCGCCACCTACCTCCGCGGCCCCGCCACCTACCTGTGCGGCCCCGCCACCTACCTCCGCGGCCCCGCCTCCTACCTCCGCGGCCCCGCCACATACCTCCGCGGCCCCGCCTCCTACCTCCGCGGCCCCGCCACCTACCTCCGCGGCCCCGCCACCTACCTGTGCGGCCCCGCCACCTACCAGCGGCCCCGCCACCTACATGCGGCCCCGCCACCTACTAGCAGCCCCGCCACCTACCTGCGGCCCCGCCACCTACCCTTGCGGCCCCGCCGCCTCCTCTCAGCGGCCCCGCCGCCTCCTCCCAGCGGCCCCGGACGCCGCCCTCTCAGCGGCCCCGCCGAGCCGCCCAGCAGCCGAGCCGCCCAGCCGCCGAGCCGCCCAGCAGCCGAGCCGCCCAGCAGCCGAGCCGCCGAGCCGCCCAGCAGCCGAGCCGCCGAGCCGCCCAGCAGCCGAGCCGCCGAGCCGCCCAGCAGCCGCGCCGCCGAGCCGCCCAGCAGCCGAGCCGCCGAGCCGCCCAGCAGCCGAGCCGCCGAGCCGCCCTACAGCCGAGCCACCCGAGCCGCCCTGTCCGGTAAGAGCAGCGCCCCTTTCACAGCACTGCCCTCACCCTACTGTTTGCGCTGCTAGTCTACTGCTGTCATGGCTACCCCTAGTGTCCTCGCTTTTGACGCTGAGGGTCGGGCCATTGACTTTGACGTCTGGATAGATGACCTGCAGCTTTTCTTACAGTGCGACAGGGCAGACGGCCTCTCCCTCTTTGACCTCACTTCTGGTGCCTCTCCTGCCCCCGCTGCTGATGCTGACGCCACTGTTCGCTCACAGTGGGCCACGCGCGATGCTGCTGCACGTCTTGCTGTGCGTCGCCACCTGCCTACCTCTGAGCGTGCGCACTTTAGCCAGTACAAGAGTGCTCAGACCTTGTACGACGCTGTAGTTGCGCGCTACTCCTCCCCTGCCACTGCTGCACTGAGCCGCCTCATGCTACCGTACCTCTTCCCTGACCTTGCTGCCTTTCCCACAGTCGCTGACCTCATTACGCACCTCTGCACTAGTGACACTCGCTACCGCGCTGCGCTTCCTGCTGAGTTCTGCGCCAAGAACCCCCCCCCCCATGTACATCACCCTCTACTACATAGTCACCCGGCTCCCTGACTCCCTTCGCGTAGTCAGGGACCACTTCCTCTCAGTTTGCCCCACCACTCTCACCGTTGACCTCCTCGAGAAGTCCCTCCTAGCAGCCGAGAAGAGCATAGTAGCTGTAGGAGCCTCTCGTGGTGACCCTCGCACCCCCATCTTTGAGGGGTGTTCCCCCTCCCCCCTTTTGCCCTCTGTTGCCTCTGCTGCTGCGGCCGACCTCGTTGGGCTTGAGTCGGTTGGTGCGGCGTCTACCCCTAGCGGGAGACGCCGCCCTGGCAAGGGCAAGGGGGGCAGGGGCACTGGAGGAGCTAGCGGGGGCGGTGGAGGCGGCGGTGGAGGCGGTGGAGGGGGTGGGGGTGGCGGTGGGGGTGGTGGCGGGGGTGGAGGTGTCGGTGGCGGCAGTGGAGGCGGAGGCGGCGGCGGCGGTGGCGGTGGGAGCGGAGGTGGCGGCGGTGGAGGAGGAGGCGGTGGAGGAGGTGGAGCTGGTCGGGGTGGCGCTGCGCAGAGGGTCGGCTCCGGTGGTGGTCAGCGCCAGCAGCAGCAGCAGCAGCAGCGCACTCGTGACATCCCCCCCCCTCAGCAGCTCCATGAGTGGTACGCTGCACGCCAGCGGGGTTGGGGTACTGGTCCGTGCACCTACGTCCTACGCACCGGCGACCGCGCGGGTGAGCAGTGCGGGGGTGCGCACTCCACCCAGCGCTGCTTTGGCTGCCTGACGGACGCTTGGCGTCACCAGTTCCCTGAGGCCACTGAGATCCCCCGCTGGGGTGAGCTGTCTAGGGCGGGTGTAGCTGTCTTTGACCTTGACTTTGATGCTATTCTTGCTGCCATGTATACTGTGACTATTAGTGATGAGGGTGACTGTTACCGGTGTTTTCCGCCCGACCCGGGCATTGAGACTGCTGCTCTAGGTACTGGTGAGGCTGCTGCTCTAGGTGCTAGCGAGACTGCTGCTCTAGGTGCGTCTGCTCCCTCAGGTGCTGGTGAGTCTGCTCTCTCAGGTTCTGCGTCGGCTTCGGCCTCCCACACCTTCACCCTTGACTCGGGGGCTTCTCGCTCCTTCTTTCGAGACCGCACCACACTCACGCCGCTTGGCCGGCCAGTTGCAGTCTCTCTGGCAGACCCCTCTGGGGGTCCTGTCCTTGCTCACTTCTCCACTGTCCTCCCGTGTCCGGCGGCCC
This sequence comes from Closterium sp. Naga37s-1, assembly GCA_947471745.1. Lineage (NCBI taxonomy): Eukaryota > Viridiplantae > Streptophyta > Zygnematophyceae > Desmidiales > Closteriaceae > Closterium > Closterium sp. Naga37s-1. Next base: position 39,493 of record CANJKZ010000564.1, read on the forward strand.
CCTCTGGCACCCTGTCTGGTCTTTACCTCCCCTCGTTCTCTACGAACTTGGTGAGTGGTGCTGACCTACAGGATGCGGGGGTTCACCAGTTCACTCCTGCGAGTCAGCGGGTGACCCACTGCACGGACGCTCGGACAGGCCGACACCTGGCCACGTTTACCCGTCGGCCGGGGTCGAGCCTGTACACCCTGACCACTGCGTCTCCTCCAGTCACTGCGTCTGGTCAGGTAGCTGCGTCGGGTCAGGTGTTTGCTGCAGCGTCCAGGTCTGGTCCTGAGTCTGCCCCCTGTTCGTGTCGCCTCCTGTCCCACGAGACTCTCCTCTGGCACCACCGCCTTGGTCACCCCTCCCTGCTTCGTCTCCGAGGCATGGCCTCCCGTGTCCTTGTCTCTGGTCTTCCCCGGTCCCTCCCTCCCCTTCCTCCGGGGCCTGGCCCTACCTGAATCCCCTGTGTCGAGGGGCGGCAGTGGGCTGCCCCTCACTCCTCCCAGTTTCCTCCGACAGAGGCCCCGCTGCAGACGCTTCACATGGACGTGTGGGGCCCGGCCCGCGTCCGTGGACAGGGTCACGAGCGCTACTTCCTGCTGGTGGTTGACGACTACTCGCGTTACACCACAGTCTTCCCCTTGCGCAGCAAGGGTGATGTCACTGAGGTGTTGATCGACTGGATCCGCGCAGCTCGTCTCCAGCTCAGGCAGAGCTTCGGCTCGGACTTTCCTGTTCTGCGTCTGCACTCTGACAGAGGTGGAGAGTTCTCCTCTGGCCTTCTGCGAGCCTACTGTCGTGCACGAGGCATCCGCCAGACCTTCACGCTTCCGGACTCTCCACAGCAAAATGGGATTGCTGAGCGCCGCATTGGCATGGTCATGGACGTCGCCCGTACGTCCATGATGCATGCGGCTGCCCCCCATTTTCTGTGGCCGTTTGCGGTTCGGTACGCGGCGCATCAGCTCAACCTTCACCCCAGGGTCTCCATGCCGGAGACCTCCCCAGCTTTGCTGTGGACGGGGAAGGTTGGCGATGCGTCTGCGTTCCGTGTCTGGGGATCTCGGGCGTTTGTCCGCGACTTGTCTGCGGACAAGCTGTCCCCTCGTGCTGCTCCTTGCGTCTTCCTTGGCTTCCCCCCTGACGCGCCAGGGTGGCAGTTCTACCACCCCACCTCTCGCCGTGTTCTGTCCTCCCAGGACGTCACGTTTGACGAGTCGGTCCCCTACTACCGCCTCTTCCCCTACCGCACTCCGTCCCTCCCCCCGCCACCGCTCTTCCTTGTACCAGGTCCCCCCCCGGTAGACCCCCTCCCCCCTCAGGGTCCTGCCCCTTCAGGTGTGTCCCAGGTAGACGCAGTCGAGCCTGTCGAGGTTACTGGTGACTCTGGTGCTGCTGAGGGTGCTGAGCCTGGGGGTGCTGACTCTGGGGGTGCTGAGCGTGTGGGTGCTGACTCTGGGGGTGCTGAGCGTGTGGGTGCTGACTCTGGGGGTGCTGAGCCTGAGGGTGCTACTACTGGGGGTCCTGAGCCTGGGGGCACTGAGCCTGGGGGTGCTACCACTGGGGGTGCTGAGCCTGGGGGTGCTGAGCCTGGGGGTGCCACGCCTGGAGGTGCTGAGCTTGGGGGTGCAGAGCCTGAGGGAGCTGGGCCTGCTCGTGAGTCGTCTGGCGGTGCTGAGCCTGGAGGTTCTCCGGGTGCTTCGTCTCGGCGGGAGCCACTCTCTCCACAGGAGCTGCGCGAGTGGTTTGCCCGGCGCTGGAGGCGTGCTGCTGGAGCTGGAGGTTCTTCGGCTGCTGAGGGTGCTGGTGCCGCGGGTCCCGGAGGTGCTCGTACTGGGAGTACTGGAGCTGCTGGGCCTGCGGGTACGACTGGAGCTGGAGCTGCTGAGGGTGTTGGCGCTGAGACTACTGCTCTCGGTCCTGGAGGCGGTCCTGCTGGGGGTGCTACTGGTGCTACTGGAGGTACTGGAGCTGGAGGTACTGCTGGCGCTGGAGCTGCCGCTGGGGGTACTGGTGCTGTCCCTGCTGTGTCTGGAGTCGCCGCGCGGCCTCGGCCGTACTTCGTTCCGCTCCTTCAGCAGGTTCTTGGTCTCCCGCCTTCTACTGGTCCTCCTCCTCCCTTAGAGTGTCCACAGCCTGTCCCGTCACAGTTACAGTTACAGCCGGCCTCCCCACTGCCCGCTCCTTCTCCCTACACTGGTCCTACTGGAGGTCTTGCTGAGCGTCGTGAGCCTGCGTCTCGCCCTGCGTCGCCTGTCCGTGCTGCTCGCACTAGTGGTCGTGGTTCGCGTCGGCGTCCTCCTCCTGTCCCTGGCACGCACCGGATGTCTCTGCGTCCGTCCACTGCTCCTCTGCGTGCCCCTTTGCCTTCTCCTCCTAAGTCCTCTCTTCCTGCTCTTCCTGAACCGGAGTCGGACTCCCTTCGTGCTGCCAGTCCTACTGTCACGCGTCTCCTTGCTACTGTTGTCACTGACCCTTCCTTTGAGTCCACTGCTGCGTCTGCCCTCGTTACTGAGCTCGTCGACTTTGCTGCTCACTGTCGTCTAGACTACGCTGCTAGTCTGGTTGCTGAGTCTGCGTCTGTCTGTCCTCCGTCCGTCGGGGGTGAGTGTGCCCTTGGCACGGACGTCCTTGAGGACAGGCAGGAGGAGTTCCTGTGTTTGGCTGCTGCTTCACCTCATCTCGTGTCCGTACTGCTTACCCCTGAGGGAGACCCGGATGCACTTGACATCCCGACTCCGCGCTCTTACGCGGAGGCGATAGAGGGTCCCTACTCCTCTCAGTGGCAGGCAGCTATGGACGCAGAGATGGCTTCCTGGAAGTCCACAGGCACCTACGTTGACGACGTTCCCCCGCCTGGGGCGAACATCGTCAGTGGCATGTGGATTTTCAGGGTGAAGCGGCCGCCGGGTTCTCCGCCTGTCTTCAAGGCGCGTTACGTGGCTCGTGGCTTCAGTCAGCGGCAGGGAGTTGACTACTTTCAGACCTTCTCTCCCACCCCGAAGATGACCACTCTTTGGGTACTGCTGCACATAGCTGCTCACCGCGACTACGAGCTGCACTCTCTTGACTTCAGCACTGCTTTCTTGCAGGGCAGCCTGCACGAGGAGATCTGGCTACGTCGCCCACCTGGCTTCACTGGGTCTTTTCCTCCTGGCACCCAGTGGAGCCTCCGGCGGCCAGTCTACGGTCTCCGCCAGGCACCGCGTGAGTGGCACGACACACTGAGGACTACACTTGCGGCTCTTGGGTTTGCTCCCTCTACTGCCGACCCGTCGCTGTTTCTGCGCACCGACACTTCTTTGCCGCCGTTCTACATCCTCGTGTACGTCGACGACTTGGTCTTCGCCACAGCTGACACTGCTGGACTCGCCCACGTGAAGTCCGAGCTGCAGAAGAGACACACGTGCACAGACCTGGGTGAACTGCGCAGCTACCTTGGCTTGCAGATCACCCGGGACAGAGCACGCCGCACCATTACCCTGACTCAGTCACACATGGTGCAGCAGGTCCTTCAGCGCTTCGGCTTCACGTACTCCTCGCCTCAGGCCACTCCTCTGCCTACTCGCCACTCGCTCTCAGCTCTGCCTTCGGATGAGTCCGTAGAGTCGAGTGGCCCGTACCCAGAGCTTGTTGGCTGCCTCATGTACCTGATAACCTGCACACGACCTGACCTTGCATACCCTCTTAGCATTCTTGCACGCTATGTTGCTCCTGGGAGACACAGACCGGAGCACATGGCTGCAGCGAAGAGGGTGTTGCGCTACTTGTGCAGTACGTCGGGCATGGGGCTTGTGCTTGGAGGGCAGAGTCCAGTGGTCCTCACTGGGCACGCAGACGCTTCTTGGGCTGACGACCAGGCTACGCAGCGGTCGTCAGAGGGTTACACCTTCAGCCTTGGTTCCGGCTCTGTTTCGTGGCGGGCTACCCGCTCGTCTTCTGTTCTCGGCTCCAGTTGTGAGGCTGAGATCTACGCCGGGGCCATGGCTGCACAGGAGCTTTGCTGGCTCACCTACCTGCTGACTGACCTCGGAGAGCCGCCTCGTTCTCCTCCAGTGCTGTACGTAGACAACAAGGCCATGCTGGCCTTGTGTCGAGAGCAGAGACTGGAGCACAGAACGAAGCACATTGCTCTCCGCTACTTCCTTGCTCGTGAGCTACACCAGCGTGGTCAGCTGCGGCTTGCGTACGTGGCCTCTGAGGCCAACACTGCTGATATCTTCACCAAGGCACTTGCGCCTTGTGATCATCAGCGCTTCTGTACTCAGCTGGGTCTTGTGCCTACCTTGCCTCACTTGCTCACCCCTTGACCTTGTTTGTACTGTTGCATATATATATACACCTGCTCTTGCTTGTCTAGCCTTATATATATATGTAATCCTGCATGTGAACTGGCCTTGTGGCCTTGAACTTGTGCTCGGAATGTGTGGTGACTTTGTGATCCACCCTGAGCTTGCTTTGCTTTGCTTGACTGGTCTTGTGACCCCTTGTTCTCCCCCACTTTGCCTATGGGGGTGTGTCAGAGTTATATGACATAGCTACTGTAGGCTATAGTGGGGTAGCACATATGGGGTACAGTTTTCTAGGGTTTGCTTTTGTACCCAACTTTCCCTTAGTCAATCATTCCTCATTTCTTATCACCTGCTTGCTGTGCTGATTATACCCCACTTTGACTATGGGGGTGTGTCAGAATGTAGTTTGTCTAGCCTGCAGTGGGGTACTCTGTAGTGAGTACGACCCCTTGGGGTTTCCTATATGTATCCTCCTGCTTGCTAGTGAACACCACTCCTTTGCTCATTTCTCTCTTGCCTAGCTAGGTAAACCCTAGCTATGGCTCCTCATCGTGCCTACTATTCTGACAACCAGCGCATTACGTATGTTTGTAGAGATGCAGTTAGTGCCATATTCTTGCCAGTCCACTAGATAAGGCCTTCTACTTCAACAACACTTGGTTATAACCTTTCTGATCCATATAGTTTGGAAGATTTCAGAGTTCCAGCTGCGCTTTGTTCTTACACACAAGCATGCTTACTGACCTTACCAGCCGACGCATTATTCTCTCTGTACAAATACAGTGAATTCCATATATATTTCCATTTCCTTTGAATGATACCATTCCCCACCCCCCTACCATATTTTAACAAATCGGATCTACGTAATTTGGCTGATAAAGACATTCCAGTCGTACATGGTACCTGCACTACATGCGCGCATACCGACCAAACTGACCAGCGCATTACGTATGTTTGTAGAGTTGCAGTTAGTGCCATATTCTTGCCAGTCCACTAGATTAGGCCTTCTACTTCAACAGCACTAGGTTATAACCTTTCCGATTCACATAGTTTGGGAGATTTCAGAGTTCCAGCTCCGCCTTGTACTTGCACGATTTGATAAAGAATTGACGACACAGCGTCGGTTTGAACGAACGGTACTATGGCAGCCACTATAGTCTTAGAACACAAGATAGGAAGAGTTACGAGTTGGGAATGACTCCCAGCTCCTACAAACCCCAAGAGCCGAGGTACAGTGATGTGGAACAGTGCCACACTGTCCCCAACCACGAAGGGTCTCGAAACTACCCTTCACTAGGGCCTACACCAAGTGAAATGTTACACTACACAAAGTAATGTAACTATCTTCAATATCTTGAGGTGTACCCTTTTTGGCGAGCTTCGAAATCACTTGAGGCTTGACACCAAGGCTCGGGCTCTTCATCACAAACTCATCCTTGAGTTCTTGATGGGTCTGCTGCACACACCTGCGACACGCCGAACGTTCGACACAGGACAAAATAGAAACCGCGCACGACAAAATAGAAACCGCGCGCGAGACACAAACGACCGCGTAACACGCGTCTAGCGATAACTCGCTATTGACTCGACACACACACTCGACATCATGACTCAACATTCACACACAATTATAAGCATGAAATATATATTATCCCATGCCCTCATACCATTCCATACACACACACATTCACGCACACGGACAACAAGCCGAGTGCAAACCGTAGGGTTGCACCAACAAACTCCCCCTCGGATTGTTGGCCTTAGGATATGTTGCTCTCTCAGTTCAGAGCCATCCCAGCCAGCTTGCAACACTTCCAATGCTGCTGCTCCACCAGCCTCTTGGTCATCATGTCAGCCGGCTGCCCCGTGGTCTTCACGTAGCGCAACTCAACTTCACCCGCGGTTACCATGCTCCTCGTCCAATGCCACTTCACCCTCATGTGCTTCGTGAGTCCATGCAACACAGGGTTCTTAGCAAGAGCAATGGCACCCTGGCTGTCACAGTACAGTGGGGTAGGTCCTTGCTGCTCCTCCCCCAATTCAGCCAACAAACGCCGCTGCCACACAATCTCCCGTACGGCACGGAAGAGTGCCATGTACTCGGACTCCACCGAGCTCAAAGCTTGGTCAACCTGCTTCTTGCTCTCCCAAGCAGTTGGGCCTCCACCAACACAGCATATGAAGCCTCCCACACTTTTCATGTCCTCTGGTTCTGATGCATATGAAGCATCCGAGTAGGCGGTGAGGAACAAACGCCCGGGTTCAACACCATCCGCGCCCTTTTGGCGCCTTTGTGCCGCCGCCGAGTATTGCAGCCCAACGGTCGGTGTTTGGCCAAGATACTTGGCCACCCTCATTCCAGCTGCTACCTGCTCCTCATTAGGGCATTGAACAACCCTAGCCAGCTGCCCGGTAGCAAACGCGACGTCCGGTCGGGTGTTTACCGCCGCATACATGAGGCTGCCCACCAACGAGTGAAATCGGCGCCTCTCCTCTTCACCAACGCTCTCCTCCTCTGGTCCCTTCACACACTTGAACCCAGAGGGAAAGGGTGTAGCCACATGGCCTTCACTCTGCCCAAAGTTGGCAGCCAATGCCTCCAGGTACTTTCGTTGATGCACCCGCATGCACCGCTTCTCCACATCTCGTTCGATGTGGAGCCCAAGGTAGAAGCTCACGTCACCAAGGGCCTTGCACTTGAACTTGTCTTGAAGCTTCAGCATCACCTCCTTCACAAGGTCAGAAGAGGGTGAGAAAATGAGGATGTCATCCACATAAACCACCATGAAACTCCTCTGCTCCCCCTCGCCAAGCATGAACAAGGAGTGATCGGCCGTTGAGGGAGTGAAGCCGATCCCCTCCAACACTTCGCGCAGCTTCATGTACCATTGCCTAGGGGCCTGCTTCAGCCCATAGAGGGCCTTCTTCAGCTTCCACACTCTGCCACTACCATCATCAAACCCCTCTGGCTGCGCCATAAAAATCTCCTCCTCAAGGATGCCGTTAAGGAATGCCGTTACGATGTCCATTTGCTTTACTACCCATCCTTTGATGGCGGCTCCCGCGAATAGGGTTCGCAGCGTCGTCGGCTTCACCACAGGGGCAAACAGCTCCTTGAAGTCCACCTTCTCCTTCTGCTGGTACCCCTTGGCTACAAGCCTAGACTTGTAGCGCTCGATCTTGCCGTCGGCATCCGACTTGATTTTGAAGAGCCACTTGGACGTTATCGCCGTACGCCCCTCCGGTAGCTCCACCAATTCAAACGTGTCATTCTCCTCAATGCTCTTCAGCTCACTCTCCATGGCCTTCTTCCACTCCTCAGCATCACTACTCTCCAAAGCCTCCTTGAGAGTTGCTGGTTCTCCCGGCATCTCCACCGGAGAGAAGAACGCGAAGGCACACTCCTCGTAGTCACTCTCCTCGTCGTCTCCGACCATCATTGCCGCTCCGGCCAGGGCTGTCTTGCCCTGCTTTCCCGGCGCATCATAGGTCAGCCTATTAGGGGGTTGAACTCTCCTATTCCCCCTTCCTTCCTCCTCAGCTGCAGGGACTTGAAGGCCTTGGCGTTGCTGCGGTGTGGCTCGAATCCGTGGAGCACTCGTAGTACGGGAAGGGAGTGACGATGCACGCTCGCTCACTTGCTGCACCTCCTCCTCTTCTTCCTCTGCATCATTGGCCTCCTCTCCCCCATTCACAAGGGAGGATTGCCTTGTGGTTGTGCTGCCGCTGCTCAGCTCCAAAGGCAGCTCCACATGCTCCAAACCGGAACTCTTCACCTCCCCAAACCGCACGCCTATCTTCGCCTCATTCTCCGCCTTCCAATCCTTGTACATGAAGTTCTCCATGAACTTGCAGTCCCTGCTCACCAAGAACTTCTTGGTGAATGGGTCCCAAAGAAGCCATCCCTTGCTGTTTTGAGCCATGCCCAAGTGCACGGTCCACACCGCCTTGGCACCAAGCTTGTTGTGCCGAAGATGCTTAGGCACGAGCGCCATGCACATGCACCCGAACACCCGAAGCATATCCACCTTTGGCTTCCTTCCTAGCCACTCCACATAGGGCACCCATTTGTCTGCTCCCACATGAGTCAAGGCTCTGTTCTTGGCCACACACGCGCTCCGCACCGCATCAGGCCAGAAATAGTCGGGTAGCCCGGCTTCAATGAGCAACCCGCGTGCCGCCTCCGTGATTGTGCGGTTCGCTCGCTCGGCGATGCCGTTCATTGCAGGGGAGTATGGCATGGTGAGGGAGTGCCGAATACCATTCTTCTTCAGCCACAACCCAAACTCCTTGCTCAGGAACTCTCCCCCTCGATCGGTGCGGATTGACTTGACTAGACGGTCTTGTTGCCGCTCCACCATCGGGAACCAATCCGTCTTCAACGTTTCAGCCACGTCGCTCTTCTTGGCCAGCACGTACACCCAAGTCATGCGGGTGTAGACGTCGACAATGGTGAGAAAATACTCAGCTCCAGCAGCTCCAAGCTTCAGGGGGCCCACCACGTCCATCACCACCTCATCAAGCGGTGCCTTTGCCGTTGCCTCCGAACTAGGGAACGGAAACCGGGTGAACTTGGCTTGAATGCACGTCGGGCAGCCAAGCACCTCATCGGGCTCCCCCTTCACACGTATGCCAGCAACCATCTCATTCTTCACTAGCTGCTGCAAGATGGGCAGGGCCACATGCCCCATGCGCCGATGCAAGGTGAGCCAATCACACTCCCCCGTAGCCGAAGTTGGATTGGAGAATGCCGCGCTCGCAATAGCGCCCCACATACTCTCTCCGTAGTCCTCCTCCGCTGCTGCCTCTGGGTTCTCCTCACCCTTTTGCTGCTCCTTGGTTGCTGCACCACTCTCCTTAGGTTCACTGAACTTGCTGGTCCCTCCAGGTTTGCTCTTCTTGAGCTCATTCTCCTTAGCGCGACCGTTCGCGCCATCGTCGCTACCGACCGCTCCATCCTTGGTGCTGATGCTTGCTGCCACTTGCCTCTCCTTAGGCATAGGGACCACTGGGATCTGCCACATCTCGTTGTAGACATCCCTGTCCTCATGAAGGTCCCAAAGAATTCGATCGCCAAGCCTTGCGGTGTAGGTCTTGGCTCCCTTCGAGTTCGTATCCATGCCGGCCTTTGCCAACCGCCGCACGGAAATCAGGTTTGCAGCAAGGCTGGGCACCCAAAGCACGTTCTTGAGGCCCACCATCTTCCCATCAGCACCCTTGAACATGGCATTGCCCATGCCTTTCACCTCTGCTCGCTGCCCCAAAGCCGATGTGACATGCTTCACCGGTGACGGCTCGAGTTCGGTGAGCAAGTCCGGGCGAGGTGTCATGCTATAGGTAGCGCCACTATCAATCACCCAATAGTCCAGGGGGTGTAGGGTCACCTTCCCCACAGCTGCTGGCTCCTCAAAGCCTTCATCCTTCTCTGGACCAGCCGGTACTTGCGTCAACACCAAGTAGAATAGACCCGGGTATCGATCGTCGCTCGGGTCCTTGTCGTTGTCTCCGCTCTTCATGTTTGCAGCTCCGCCACCGCGACCGCCACGGCCTCCACGGCCTCGTCCTCTCCCTCCTCCTGCTCCTCTACCCTCTAGGCCTTGAGCAGGGGTCCAACCATCAGGGAGTTTGTAGCAGTCGCGCCACATGTGTCCGCTCTTGTGGCAATAGTGACACTCGCCGTCGAATCGGCCGCGACCGCGTCCGTAGCTCTTGTCGTCGCTGTCGTAACCGCCACTCCTGCGGCCTCCGCCGAAGTTGCTGCCACCAAACCTTCCTCCCCCTCGTCCTCTGCCTCTTCCTCGACCATATCCACGGCCGATGCTCGCTGCCCCAGCGCCATCCGCACTCGCCAACTCACGGCGGCGGAAATCCTCTTGAAGGATAGCTCGCTTCACGTCTTCAAGCGAGAGGCGGGGCAAATCGCGATTAAGGTTGATGATGAGCGAGGACCATGACTCTGGGAGTAAGGCCAGCAACTTGGTCTTCTTTTGGAGCTCACTGTAGTTCAAATCAGCTCCCTCAAGCCGCGTCAACAAGTCGAAGAATTTCTGCACCCCTTCTTCAACCGCTTCGTCTTCTTCAATTCGTAGTGCCGTCATTTGCCGTTCCAACACCACCGCTACCGCCGCTGTTGCAGGAGCATGTACACCCTTGAGAGCAGCCCATGCCTTTGGTCCTTTCTCTGGTTCACACTGGAATGGCTTGATGTGACGGATCTGACTGCTCCCCAACGCTTGCCCAAGTAAGAGATAGCCTTGTGCGCTCTTCCGCACCCACGGGCTCTTCTCCGGGTCGTTCTCGGGGCGCTTCTCCGTTCCTTCCATCACCTCCAGCAGGTCATAGTGGTCAAAGATGTTCTCCATCTTAAAGGACCATTCAGCAAAGTTGTCACCGTTGAACTTGTCAAGCCCAAACACCCTAGGCTCATCCCTAGGTGGGCCAAGACTTGGTTGCATGGGCGCCATGGCTGAATCACGGGGTTGGCCTTGAGCTTGAGCTTCTCCACTGCCACCAGCACCTCTGCCACCCCTTTCCTCAGGTCCAGACATTGTCGAAACTGCTCCAAGGGGCTCTGATACCACTTTTTATAGTCACAATAGGTTTGAATGTGCCTAAAACGAAAGATAGAGAGCACAGACGGATTTCTGCACAGCGGCTTCAAACGTTGATAGCGTTCTGCTCACAGCTGCAAATGACCTGATTCAAATTGGATCTGGAGCGTCTTCACGTCGTCTACAATTAGCAATTTAGGTTGCACGATTTGATAAAGAATTGACGACACAGCGTCGGTTTGAACGAACGGTACTATGGCAGCCACTATAGTCTTAGAACACAAGATAGGAAGAGTTACGAGTTGGGAATGACTCCCAGCTCCTACAAACCCCAAGAGCCGAGGTACAGTGATGTGGAACAGTGCCACACTGTCCCCAACCACGAAGGGTCTCGAAACTACCCTTCACTAGGGCCTACACCAAGTGAAATGTTACACTACACAAAGTAATGTAACTATCTTCAATATCTTGAGGTGTACCCTTTTTGGCGAGCTTCGAAATCACTTGAGGCTTGACACCAAGGCTCGGGCTCTTCATCACAAACTCATCCTTGAGTTCTTGATGGGTCTGTTGCACACACCTGCGACACGCCGAACGTTCGACACAGGACAAAATAGAAACCGCGCACGACAAAAATAGAAACCGCGCGCGAGACACAAACGACCGCGTAACACGCGTCTAGCGATAACTCGCTATTGACTCGACACACACACTCGACATCATGACTCAACATTCACACACAATTATAAGCATGAAATATATATTATCCCATGCCCTCATACCATTCCATACACACACACATTCACGCACACGGACAACAAGCCGAGTGCAAACCGTAGGGTTGCACCAACACGCACATGTGCAGGAAGTGCAGCGGGTACTCTTCATTCGCGAGCGCCGATGACCGATTATGCTTGCAACCCTCCCACGCCCTTGCTGGCTTGGTAATAGGACCAGACAAGCGCAGCCACGTGACCCGGCGAAAGAAAAACGCTCCGAACGAGCGCTTCCACCCCCAAAACGCGGAAGGAGCTGCACATGTGCAGGAAGTGCAGCAAGCGCTCTTCATTTGCGAGCGCCGATGACCGATGATGCTTGCAACCCTCCCACGCCCTTGCTGGCTTGCTAATAGGACCAGACAAGCGCAGCCACGTGACCCGGTGGAAGAAAAACGCTCGGAACGAGCGCTTCCACCCCCAAAAATGAGGAATGACCCGCACATGTGCAGGAAGTGCAGCGGGCGCTCTTCATTCGCGAGCGCCGATGACCGATGATGCTAGCAACCCTCCCACGCCCTTGCTGGCTTGGTAATAGGATCAGACAAGCGCAGCCACGTAACCCGGCGGAAAACAAACTCTCGGAACGAGCACTTCCATCCCCAAAACGCAAAAGGATCCGCACATGTGCAGGAAGTGCAGCGGCCGCTCTTTATTCGCGAGCGTAGATGATCGATGATGCTTGCAACCCTCCCAGGCCCTTGCTGGCTTGGTAATAGGACCAGACAAGCGCAGCCACGTGACCCGGCGGAAGAAAAAATGCTCGGAACGAGCGCTTCCACCCCCAGAACGCGGAAGGACCCGTACTTGTGCAGGAAGTGCAGCGGGCGCTCTTCATTCGCGAGCGTCGATGACCGATGATGCTTGCAACCCTCCCACGCCCTTGCTGGCTTGGTATTAGGACCAGACAAGCGCAGCCATGTGACCCGGCGGAAGAAAAACCCTTGGAACGAGCGCTTCCACCCCCAAAACGCGGAAGGACCCGCACATGTGCAGGAAGTGCAGCGAGCGCTCTTCATTCGTGAGCGCCGATGACCGATGATGCTTGCAACCCTCCCACGCCCTTGCTGGCTTGGTAATAGGACCAGACAAGCGCAGCCATGTGATCCTGCGGAAGAAAAATGCTCGGAACGAGCGCTTCCACCCCCAGAACGCGGAAGGACCCGTACTTGTGCAGGAAGTGCAGCGGGCGCTCTTCATTCGCGAGCGTCGATGACCGATGATGCTTGCAACCCTCCCACGCCCTTGCTGGCTTGGTAGTAGGACCAGACAAGCGCAGCCATGTGACCCGGCGGAAGAAAAACCCTTGGAACGAGTGCTTCCACCCCCAAAATGAAAAAGGACCCGCACATGTGCAGGAAGTGCAGCGGGCGCTCATCATTCGCGAGCGACGATGACCGATGATGCTTGCAACCCTCCCACGCCCTTGCTGGCTTGGTAATAGGACCAGACAAGCGCAGCCACGTGACCCGGCGAAAGAAAAACGCTCCGAACGAGTGCTTCCACCCCCAAAACGCGGAAGGAGCCGCACGTGTGCAGGAAGTGCAGCGGGCGCTCTTCATTCGCGAGCACCGATGACCGATGATGCTTGCAACCCTCCCACGCCCTTGCTGGCTTGCTAATAGGACCAGAAAAGCGCAGCCACGTGACCCGGCGAAAGAAGAACGCGGAAGGACCCGCATATGTGCAGGAAGTGCAGCGGGTGCTCTTCATTCGCGAGCGCCGATGACCGATGATGCTTGCAACCCTCCCACGCCCTTGCTGGCTTGGTAATAGGACCAGACAAGCGCAGCCACGTGACCCGGCGAAAGAAAAACGCTCCGAACGAGTGCTTCCACCCCCAAAACGCGGAAGGAGCCGAACATGTGCAGGAAGTGCAGCGAGCGCTCTTCATTCGCGAGCGCCGATGACCGATGATGCTTGCAACCCTCCCACGCCCTTGCTGGCTTGGTAATAGGACCAGACAAGCGCATCCACGTGACCCGGTGGAAGAAAACCGCTCGGAACGAGCGCTTCCACCCCCAAAAATGTGGGGGTGCACCCGCACATGTGCAGGAAGTGCAGCGGGCGCTCTTCATTCGCGAGCGCCGATGACCGATGATGCTAGCAACCCTCCCACGCCCTTGCTGGCTTGGTAATTGGATCAGACAAGCGCAGTCACGTGACCCGGCAGAAACCAAACTCTCGGAACGAGCGCTTCCACCCCCAAAGCTGAAGGAGCCGCACATGTGCAGGTAGTGCAGCGGGCACTCTTCATTCGCGAGCGCCGATGACTGATGATGCTTGCAACCCTCCCACGTCCTTTCTGGCTTGGTAATTGCCCGTCAAAACGCAGCCACGTAATCCGCCGGAAGAAAAAAGATCTGAACGAGCGCTTCCACCCTCTAAACACGGAAGGATCCGCACATGTTCAGGAAGTGCAGCGGGCGCTCTTTATTCGCGAGCGCCGCCAATGAGCGATGATGCTTCCAACCCTCCCACGCCCTTCCTCGCTTGGTAATTGGAACAAACAAGCGCAGCCACGTGACCCGGCGGAAGACAAACGCTCGGAACGAGCGCTTCCGTCCCCAAAACGCGGAAGGATCCGCACATGTGCAGGAAGTGCAGCGGGCGCTCTTCATCCGCGAGCGCCGATGACCGATGATGCTTGCAACCCTCCCACGCGCGTGCTGGCTTGGTAATAGGACCAGGCAAGCGCAGCAATGTGACCCGCCGGAAGAAAAAAACGAGCACTTCCACCCTCAAAACGCGGAAGGATCTGCACATGTGCAGGATGTGCAGCAGGCGCTCTTCATTCGCGAGCGCCGCCGATGACCGATGATGCTTGCAACCCTCCCACGCCCTTGCTGGCTTGGTAATAGGACTAGACAAGCGCGGCCACGTGACCCGGCGGAAGAAAAACGCTCGGAACAGCGCTTCCACCTTCAAAACGCGTAAGGATCCGCACATGTGCAGGAAGTGCAGCGGGCGCTCTTCATTCTCGAGCGCCGATGACCGATTATGCTTGCAACCCTCCCACGCCCTTGCTGGCTTGGTAATAGGACCAGACAAGCGCAGCCATGTGATTCTGCGGAAGAAAAACGCTCGGAACGAGCGCTTCCACCCCCAAAACGCGGAAGGACCCGCACTTCTGCAGGAAGTGCAGCGGGCGCTCTTCATTCGCGAGCGTCGATGACCGATGATGCTTGAAACCCTCTCACGCCCTAGCTGGCTTGGTAATAGGACCAGACAAGCGCAGCCACGTTACCCGGCGGAAGAAAAACGCTCGGAACGAGCGCTTCCACCCCCAAAACGCGGAAGGGCCCGCACTTGTGCAGGAAGAGCAGCGGGCGCTCTTCATTCGCGAGCGCCGATGACCGATGATCCTTGAAACCCTCCCACGCCCTTGCTGGCTTGGTAGTAGGACCAGACAAGTGCAGCCATGTGACCCGGCGGAAGAAAAACGCTTGGAACGAGCGCTTCCACCCCCAAAACAAGAAAGGACCCGCACATGTGCAGGAAGTGCAGCGGGCGCTCATCATTCGCGAGCTCCGATGACCGATGATGCTTGCAACCCTCCCACGCCCTTGCTCGCTTGGTAATAGGACCAGGCAATCGCAGCCATGTGACCCGCCGGAAGAAAAACGCTTGGAACGAGCGCTTCCACCCTCAAAACGCGGAAGGATACGCACATGTGCAGGAAGTGCAGCGGGCCCTCTTCATTCGCGAGCGCCGCCGATGACCGATGATGCTTGCAACCCTCCCACACCCTTGCTGGCTTGGTAATAGGTCCAGACAAGCGCAACCACGTGACCCGGCAGAAAACAAACGCTCGAAACGAGCGCTTACACCCCCCAAAACGTGGAAGGAGGCACACATGTGCAGAAAGTGCAGCGGACGCTCTTCATTCGCGAGCGCCGACGAGTGATGATGCTTGCAACCCTCCCACGCCCTTGCTGCCTTGGTAATAGGACCAGAAAAGTGAAGCCACGTGACCCGACGGAAGAAAAACGCTCGGAACGAGCGCTTCCACCCCCAAAACGCGGAAGGATCCGCACATGTGCAGGAAGTGCAGCGATCGCTCTTCATACGCGAGCGCCTATGACTGATGATGCTTTCAACCCTCCCACGCCCTCGCTGGCTTGGTAATAGGACCAGACAAGCGCAGCCACGTTACGCGGCGGAAGAAGAACACTCGGAACGAGTGCTTCGACCCCTAAAACGCGGAAGGACCCGCACATGTGCAGGAAGTGCAGCGGGCGCTCTTCATTCGCGAGCGCCGATGACCGATGATGCTTGCAACCCTCCCACGCCCTTGCTGGCTTGGTAATAGGACCAGACAAGCGCAGCCACGTGACACGGCGGAAGAAAACGCTCGGAACGAGCACTTCCACCCCAAATCGCAGAAGGATCCGCACATGTGCAGGAAGTGCAGCGGGCGCTCTTCATTCGCGAGCGCCGGTGTCCGATGATGCTTGCAACCCTCCCACGCCCTTGCTGACTTCGTAATAGGACCAGACAAGCGCAGCAACGTGACCCAGCGGAAGAAAAACGCTCTGAACGAGCGCTTCCACCCCCAAAACGTAGAAGGACCAGCACATGTGCAGGAAGTGCAGCGGGCGCTCTCATCCGTGAGCGCCGGTGACCGATGATGCTTGCGACCCTCCCACGCCCTTGCTGGCTTGGTAATAGGACCAGACAAGTGCAGCCACGTGAGCCTGCGGAAGGAAAACACTCGGAACGAGCTCTTCCACCCCCAAAACGCGGAAGGATCCGCACATGTGCACGAAGTGCAGCAGGCGCTCTTCATTCGCGAGCGCCCATGACCGATGATGCTTGCGACCCTCCCACGCCCTTGCTGGCTGGGTAATAGGACCAGACAAGTGCAGCCATGTGACCCGGCGGAAGGAAAACACTCGGAACGAGCTCTTCCACCCCCAAAACGCTGAAGATCCACACATGTGCAAGAAGTGCAGCGTGCGCTCTTCATTCGCGAGCGCCGATGACCGATGATGCTTGCAACCCTCCCAAACCCTTGCTGGATTAGTAATAGGACAGGGTAAGCGCAGCCACGTTACCGGGCGGAAGAAGAACGCTCGGAACGAGCGGTTCGACCCCTAAAACGCGGAAGGACCCGCACATGTGAAGGAAGTGCAGCGGGCGCTCTTCATTCGCGAGCGCCGATGACCGATGATGCTTGCAACCCTCCCTCGCCCTAACTGGCTTGGTAATAGGACCAGAAAAGCACAGCCACGAGACCCGGCAGAAGAAAAACGCTCGGAACGAGCTCTTCCACCCCTTAACTGCGGAAGGATCCACACATGTGCAGGAAATGCAGCGGGCGCTCTTCATTCGCGAGCGCCGATGATCGATGATGCTTGTGACCCGCCCACGCCTTTGCTGGCTTGGTAATAGGACCAGACAAGCGCAACCACGTGACCCGGCGGAAGAAAAGGGCTCCGAACGAGCGCTTCCACCCCCAAAACGCGGAAGGACCCGCACATGTGCAGGAAGTGCAGCGGGCGCTCTTCATTCGCGAGCGCCGATGACCGATGATGCTTGCAACCCTCCCACGCCCTTGCTGGCTTGGTAATAGGACCAGACAAGCGCAGCCATGTAACCCGGCGGAAGAAAAACGCTCGGAACGAGCGCTTCCACCCCCAAAACGCGGAAAGATCCACACATGTGCAGGAAGTGCAGCGGGCGCTCTTCATTCGCGAGCGCCGATGACCGATGATGCTTGCAACCCTCCCACGCCCGTGCTGGCTTGGTAATAGGACCAGACAAGCGCAGCCACGTGACCCGGCGGAAGAAAAACGCTCGTAACGAGCGCTTCCACCCCCAAAACGCGGAAGGATCTACACATGTGCAGGAAGTGCAGCGGGCGCTCTTCTTTCGCGAGCGCCGATGACCGATGATGCTTGCAACCCTCCCACGCCCTTGCTGGCTTAGTAATAGGACCAGACAAGCGCAGCCACGTTACGCGGCGGAAGAAGAACACTCGGAACGAGTGCTTCGACCCCTAAAACGCGGAAGGACCCGCACATGTGCAGGAAGTGCAGCGGGCGCTCTTCATTCGCGAGCGCCGATGACCGATGATGCTTGCAACCCTCCCACGCCCTTGCTGGCTTGGTAATAGGACCAGACAAGCGCAGCCACGTGACACGGCGGAAGAAAACGCTCGAAACGAGCGCTTCCACCCCAAAACGCGGAAGGATCCGCACATGTGCAGGAAGTGCAGCGGGCGCTCTTCATTCGCGAGCGCCGATAACCGATGATGCTTGCAATCCTTCCACGTCCGTGCTGACTTGGTAATAGGACCAGACAAGCGCAGCAACGTGACCCAGCGGAAGAAAAACGCTCTGAACGAGCGCTTCCACCGCCAAAACGTAGAAGGACCCGCACATGTGCAGGAAGTGCAGCGGGCGCTCTCATCCGTGAGCGCCGGTGACCGATGATGCTTGCGACCCTCCCACGCCCTTGCTGGCTTGGTAATAGGACCAGACAAGTGCAGCCACGTGAGCCGGCGGAAGGAAAACACTCGGAACGAGCTCTTCCACCCCCAAAACGCGGAAGGATCCGCACATGTGCACGAAGTGCAGCAGGCGCTCTTCATTCGCGAGCGCCCATGACCGATGATGCTTGCGACCCTCCTACGCCCTTGCTGGCTGGGTAATAGGACCAGACAAGTGCAGCCATGTGACCCGGCGGAAGGAAAACACTCGGAATGAGCTCTTCCACCCCCAAAATGCTGAAGGATCCACACATGTGCAGGAAGTGCAGCGTGCGCTCTTCATTCGCGAGCACCGATGACCGATGATGCTTGCAACCCTCCCAAACCCTTGCTGGCTTAGTAATAGGACAGGGTAAGCGCAGCCACGTTACCGGGCGGAAGAAGAACGCTCGGAACGAGCGGTTCGACCCCTAAAACGCGGAAGGACCCGCACATGTGCAGGAAGTGCAGCGGGCGCTCTTCATTCGCGAGCGCCGATGACCGATAATGCTTGCAACCCTCCCTCGCCCTAACTGGCTTGGTAATAGGACCAGACAAGCACAGCCACGAGACCCGGCAGAAGAAAAACGCTCGGAACGAGCTCTTCCACCCCTTAACTGCGGAAGGATCCACACATGTGCAGGAAATACAGCGGGCGCTCTTCATTCGCGAGCGCCGATGATCGATGATGCTTGTGACCCGCCCACGCCTTTGCTGGCTTGGTAATAGGACCAGACAAGCGCAACCACGTGACCCGGCGGAAGAGAAGCGCTCCTAACGAGCGCTTCCACCCCCAAAACGCGGAAGGACCCGCACATGTGCAGGAAGTGCAGCGGGCGCTCTTCATTCGCGAGCGCCGATGACCGATGATGCTTGCAACCCTCCCACGCCCTTGCTGGCTTGGTAATAGGACCAGACAAGCGCAGCCATGTAACCCGGCGGAAGAAAAACGCTCGGAACGAGCGCTTCCAACCCAAAACGCGGAAGGATCCGCACATGTGCAGGAAGTGCAGCGGGCGCTCTTCATTCGCGAGCGCCGATAACCGATGATGCTTGCAACCCTCCCACGCCCTTGCTGACTTGGTAATAGGACCAGACAAGCGCAGCAACGTGACCCAGCGGAAGAAAAACGCTCTGAACGAGCGCTTCCACCCCCAAAACGTAGAAGGACCAGCACATGTGCAGGAAGTGCAGCGGGCGCTCTCATCCGTGAGCGCTGGTGACCGATGATGCTTGCGACCCTCCCACGCCCTTGCTGGCTGGGTAATAGGACCAGACAAGTGCAGCCATGTGACCCGGCGGAAGGAAAACACTCGGAATGAGCTCTTCCACCCCCAAAATGCTGAAGGATCCACACATGTGCAGGAAGTGCAGCGTGCGCTCTTCATTCGCGAGCACGGATGACCGATGATGCTTGCAACCCTCCCAAACCCTTGCTGGCTTAGTAATAGGACAGGGTAAGCGCAGCCACGTTACCGGGCGGAAGAAGAACGCTCGGAACGAGCGGTTCGACCCCTAAAACGCGGAAGGACCCGCACATGTGCAGGAAGTGCAGCGGGCGCTCTTCATTCGCGAGCGCCGATGACCGATAATGCTTGCAACCCTCCCTCGCCCTAACTGGCTTGGTAATAGGACCAGACAAGCACAGCCATGAGACCCGGCAGAAGAAAAACGCTCGGAACGAGCTCTTCCACCCCTTAACTGCGGAAGGATCCACACATGTGCAGGAAATGCAGCGGGCGCTCTTCATTCGCGAGCGCCGATGATCGATGATGCTTGTGACCCGCCCACGCCTTTGCTGGCTTGGTAATAGGACCAGACAAGCGCAACCACGTGACCCGGCGGAAGAGAAGCGCTCCTAACGAGCGCTTCCACCCCCAAAACGCGGAAGGACCCGCACATGTGCAGGAAGTGCAGCGGGCGCTCTTCATTCGCGAGCGCCGATGACCGATGATGCTTGCAACCCTCCCACGCCCTTCCTGGCTTGGTAATAGGACCAGACAAGCGCAGCCACGTGATCCGGCGGAAGACAAACGCTCGGAACGAGCGCTTCCACCCCCAAAACGCGGAAGGATCCGCACATGTGCAGGAAGTGCAGCGGGCGCTCTTCATTCGCGAGCGCCGATGACCGATGATGCTTGCAACCCTCCCACGCCCGTGCTGGCTTGGTAATAGGACCAGACAAGCGCAGCCACGTGACCCGGCGGAAGAAAAACGCTCGTAACGAGCGCTTCCACCCCCAAAACGCGGAAGGATCTACACATGTGCAGGAAGTGCAGCGGGCGCTCTTCTTTTGCGAGCGCCGATGACCGATGATGCTTGCAACCCTCCCACGCCCTTGCTGGCTTAGTAATAGGACCAGACAAGCGCAGCCACGTTACGCGGCGGAAGAAGAACACTCGGAACGAGTGCTTCGACCCCTAAAACGCGGAAGGACCCGAACATGTGCAGGAAGTGCAGCGGGCGCTCTTCATTCGCGAGCGCCGATTACCGATGATGTGTGCAACCCTCCCACGCCCTTGCTGGCTTGGTAATAGGACCAGACAAGCGCAGCCACGTGACACGGCGGAAGAAAACGCTCGGAACGAGCGCTTCCACCCCAAAACGCGGAAGGATCCGCACATGTGCAGGAAGTGCAGAGGGCGCTCTTCATTCGCGAGCGCCGATGACCGATGATGCTTGCAATCCTTCCACGTCCGTGCTGACTTGGTAATAGGACCAGACAAGCGCAGCAACGTGACCCAGCGGAAGAAAAACGCTCTGAACGAGCGCTTCCACCGCCAAAACGTAGAAGGACCCGCACATGTGCAGGAAGTGCAGCGGGCGCTCTCATCCGTGAGCGCCGGTGACCGATGATGCTTGCGACCCTCCCACGCCCTTGCTGGCTTGGTAATAGGACCAGACAAGTGCAGCCACGTGAGCCGGCGGAAGGAAAACACTCGGAACGAGCTCTTCCACCCCCAAAACGCGGAAGGATCCGCACATGTGCACGAAGTGCAGCAGGCGCTCTTCATTCGCGAGCGCCCATGACCGATGATGCTTGCGACCCTCCCACGCCCTTGCTGGCTGGGTAATAGGACCAGACAAGTGCAGCCATGTGACCCGGCAGAAGGAAAACACTCGGAACGAGCTCTTCCACCCCCAAAACGCTGAAGGATCCACACATGTGCAGGAAGTGCAGCGTGCGCTCTTCATTCGCGAACGCCGATGACCGATGATGCTTGCAACCCTCCCAAACCCTTGCTGGTTTAGTAATAGGACAGGGTAAGCGCTGCCACGTTACCGGGCGGAAGAAGAACGCTCGGAACGAGCGGTTCGACCCCTAAAACGCGGAAGGACCCGCATATGTGCAGGAAGTGCAGCGGGCGCTCTTCATTCGCGAGCGCCGATGACCGATGATGCTTGCAACCCTCCCTCGCCCTAACTGGCTTGGTAATAGGACCAGACAAGCACAGCCACGAGACCCGGCAGAAGAAAAACGCTCGGAACGAGCTCTTCCACCCCCAAAACGCGTAAGGATCCGCACATGTGCAGGAAGTGCAGCGGGCGCTCTTCCGTCGCGAGCGCCGATGAACGGTGATGCTTGCAACCCTCCCACGCTCTTGATAGCTTAGTAATAGGACCAGACAAGCAAGGAACGTGACCTGGCGGAAGAAAAACGCTCAGAACAAGCGCTTCCACCCCCAAAACGCGGAAGGATCCGCACATGTGCAGGAATTGCAGCGGGCGCTCTTCATTCGCGAGCGCCGATGACCAATGATGCTTGCAACCCTCCCACGCCCTTGCTGGCTTGTTAAGAGGACCAGACATGTGCAGCCACGTAACCCGACGGAAGAAAAACGCTCGGAACGAGCGCTTCCACCCCTAAAACGCGGAAGGATCCGCACATGTGCAGGAAGTGCAGCGGGCGCTCTTCATCCGCGAGCGCCGATGACCGATGATGCTTGCAACCCACCCACGCCCTTGCTGGCTTTGCAATAGGACCAGACAAGCGCAGCCCCATGACCCGGCGGAAGAAAAACGGTCGGAACGAGCGCTTCCACCCCCAAAACGCGGATGGAGCCGCACATGTGCGGCTGGCGCTCTTCATTCGCGAGCGCCGATGGCCGATGATGCTTGCAACCCTCCCAAGCCCTTCCTGGATTGGTAATAAGACCAGACAAGCGCAGCCACGTGACCCGGCGGAAGAAAAACGCTCGGAACGAGCGCTTCCACCCCCAGAACGCGGAAGGACCCGCACATGTGCAGGAAGTGCAGCGGGCGCTCTTCATTCGCGAGCGCCGATGACCGATGATGCTTTCAACCCTCCCTCGCCCTAACTAGCTTGGTAATAGGACCACACAAGCGCAGCCACGTGACCCGGCGGAAGAAAAACGCTCGGAACGAGCTCTTCCACCCCCAAAACGGGGAAGGATCCGCACATGTGCAGGAAGTGCAGCGGGCGCTCTTCCGTCGCGAGCGCCGATGAACGGTGATGCTTGCAACCCTCCCACGCTCTTGATAGCTTAGTAATAGGACCAGACAAGCAAGAAACGTGACCTGGCGGAAGAAAAACGCTCGGAACAAGCGCTTCCACCCCCAAAACGCGGAAGGATCCGCACATGTGCAGGAATTGCAGCGGGCGCTCTTCATTCGCGAGCGCCGATGACCAATGATGCTTGCAACCCTCCCACGCCCTTGGTGGCTTGTTAAGAGGACCAGACATGTGCAGCCACGTAACCCGACGGAAGAAAAACGCTCGGAACGAGCGCTTCCACCCCTAAAACGCGGAAGGATCCGCACATGTGCAGGAAGTGCAGCGGGCGCTCTTCATCCGCGAGCGCCGATGACCGATGATGCTTGCAACCCACCCACGCCCTTGCTGGCTTTGCAATAGGACCAGACAAGCGCAGCCCCATGACCCGGCGGAAGAAAAACGGTCGGAACGAGCGCTTCCACCCCCAAAACGCGGATGGAGCCGCACATGTGCGGCTGGCGCTCTTCATTCGCGAGCGCCGATGGCCAATGATGCTTGCAACCCTCCCAAGCCCTTCCTGGCTTGGTAATAAGACCAGACAAGCGCAGCCACGTGACCCGGCGGAAGAAAAACGCTCGGAACGAGTGCTTTCACCCCCAAAACGGGGAAGGATCCGCACATGTGCAGGAAGTGCAGCGGGCGCTCTTCATTCACGAGCGCCGATGACCGATGATGCTTGCAGCCCTCCCACGCCCTTGCTGGCTTGGTAATGGGACCAGACAAGCGCAGCCTCGTGACCCGGCGGAAGAAAAACGCTCGGAACGAGCACTTTCACCCCCAAAACGGGGAAGGATCCGCACATGTGCAGGAAGTGCAGCGGGAGCTCTTCATTCGCGAGAGCCGATGACCAATGATGCTTGCAACCCTCCCACGCCCTTGCTGGCTTCGTAATAAGAATAGACAAGCACAGCCACGTGACCCGGCGGAAGAAAAACGCTCGCAACGAGCGCTTCCACCCCCAAAACGGGGAAGGATCCACACATGTGCAGGAAGTGCAGCGGGCGCTCTTCATTCGCGAGCGCCAATTGCCGATGATGCTTGCAACCCTCCCACGCCCTTCCTGGCTTGGTAATAGGACCAGACAAGCGCAGCCACGTGATCCGGCGGAAGACAAACGCTCGGAACGAGCGCTTCCACCCCCAAAACGCGGAAGGATCCGCACATGTGCAGGAAGTGCAGCGGGCGCTCTTCATTCGCGAGCGCCGATGATCGATGATGCTTGCAACCCTCCCACGCCCTTCCTGGATTGGTAATAGGATCAGACAAGCGCAGCCACGTTGACCCGGCGGAAGAAAAACGCTCAGAACGAACGCTTCCACCCACAAAACGCGGAAGGATCCGCACATGTGCAGGAAGTGCGGCGGGCGCTCTTCATTCGCGAGCGCCGATGACCGATGATGCTTGCAACCCTCCCACGCCCTTGCTGGCTTGGTATTAGGACCAGACAAGCGCAGCCACATGACCCGGCGGAAGAAAAACGCTCGGAACGAGCGCTTCTTCCCCCAAAACGCGGAAGGATCCGCACATGTGCAGGAAGTGCAGCGGCGCTCTTCAATCGCGAGCGCCGATGAACGATGATGCTTGCAACCCTCCCACGCCCTTGCTGGCTTGGTAATAGGACCAGACAAGCGCAGCGACGTGACCCGGCGGAAGAAAAACGCTCGGAAAGAGCGCTTCCACCCCCAAAACGTGGAAGGATCCGCACATGTGCAGGAACTGCAGCGGGCGCTCTTCATTCGCGTGCGCCGATGACTGATGATGCTTGCAACCCTCTCACGCCCTTCCTGGATTGGTAATAGGACCAGACAAGCGCAGCCACATTGACCCGGTAGAAGAAAAACGCTCGGAACGAACGCTTCCACCCCCAAAACGCGGAAGGGCCCGCACATGTGCAGGAAGTGCAGCGGGCGCTCTTCATTCGCGAGCGCAGATGACCGATGATGCTTGCAACCCTCCCACGCCCTTGCTGGCTTGGTAATAGGATCACACAAGCGCAGCCGCGTTTTGGGGCTGGAAGCGCTCGTTCCGAGCGTTTTTCTTCCGCCAGGTCACGTGGCTGCGTTTTGTCTGGGCCTATTGCCAAGCCAGCAAGAGCGTGGGAGGTTTGCGAGCATCATTGGTCATCGGCGCTCGCAAATGAAGAGCGCCCACTGCAGTTCCTGCACATGTGCGAGTCCTTCGCGTTTTGGGGCTTGAAGCGCTCGTTCCGAGCGTTTTTCTTCCATCGGGTCACGTGGCTGCGCTTGTCTGGGCCTATTGTCAAGCGAGCAAGGGCGTGGGTGGGTTGCAAGCATCATCGGTCATTGGCGCTCGCGAATGAAGAGCGCCCGATGCACTTCCTGCACATGTGCGTTTCCTTCTGCGTTTTGAGGCTAGATGCGCTCGTTCCGAGCGTTTTTCTTCCGCCGGGTTACATGGCTGCACTTGTCTGGGCCTACTGCTAAGCCAGCAAGGGCGTGGGAGGGATTCAAGTATCATTGGTCATTGGCGCTCGCGAATGAAGACCGCTCGCTGCACTTCCTGCACATGTGCGGATCCTTCCGCGTTTTGGGGTCTGGAAGCGCTCGTTCCGAGCGTTTTTCTTCCGCCGGGTCACGTGGCTGCACTTGTCTGGGCCTATTGCCAAGCCAGTAAGGGCGTGGGAGGGTTTCGGGCTTCATTGGTCATCGGCGCTCGCGAATGAAGAGCTCCCGCTGCACTTCCTGCACATGTGCGGATCCTTCCCCGTTTTGGGGCTTGAAGCGCTCGTTACAAGAGTTTTTCTTCCACCGGGTCACATGGCTGCGCTTGTCCGGGCCTATTTCCAAGCCAGCAAGGGCGTGGGTGGGTTGCAAGCATCATCGGTCATCGGCACTCGCGAATGAAGAGCGTCTGCTGCACTTCCTGCACATGTGCGGATCCTTCCGTGATTTGAGTCTAGAAGCGCTCGTTCCAATCGTTTTTCTTCCGCCCGGTCACATGGCTGCGCTTGTATGGGCCTATTTCCAAGCCAGCAAGGGCGTGGGAGGGTGCGAGCATCATTGGTCATCGGCGCTCGCGAATGAAGAGCGCCAGTTGCACTTCCTGCACATGTGCGGATCCTTCCGCGTTTTGGGGCTGGAAACACTCGTTCCGAGCGTTTTTATTCCGCCGGGTCACGTGGCTGCGCTTGGCTGGGCCTATTGCCAAGCCAGTAAGGGCGTCTCATTGGTCATCGGCACTCGAGAATGAAGAGCGCCCGCTGCACGTCCTGCACATGTGCTGATCCTTCCGCGTTTTGAGGCTACAAGCTCTCGTTCCGAGCTTTTTCTTCCGCCGGGACACATGGCTGCGCTTGCCAAGAAAGCAAGGGCGTGGGTGGGTTGCAAGCATCAGCGGTTATCGACGCTCGCGAATGAAGAGCGCCTGCTGCACTTCCTGCACATGTGCGGATCCTTCCGCGTTTTGAGTCTAGAAGTGCTCGTTTCAATCGTTTTTCTTCCACCGGGTCACATGTCTGCGCTTCTCTGGGCCTTTTTCCAAGCCAGCAAGGGCGTGGGAGGGTGAGAGCATCATTGGTCATCGGCGCTCGCGAATGAAGAACGCCCGTTGCACTTCCTGCACATGTGCGGATCCTTCCCCGTTTTGGGGCTGGAAGCCCTCGTTCCGAGCGTTTTTATTAAGCCGGGTCACATGGCTGCGCTTGGCTGGGCCTATTGCCAAGCCAGTAAGGGCGTGGGAGGGTTGCAAGCTTCATTGGTCATCGGCGCTCGAGAATGAAGAGCGCCCGCTGCACTTCCTGCACATGTGCGGATCCTTCCACGTTTTGAGGCTACAAGCGCTCGTTCCGAGCGTTTTCTTCCGCCGGGACACATGGCTGCGCTTGCCAAGCCAGCAAGGGCGTGGGTGGGTTGCAAGCATCATCGGTTATCGACGCTCGCGAATGAAGAGCGCCCGCTGCACTTCCTGCACATGTGCGAATTCTTCCGCGTTTTGGGGCTTGAAGCGCTCGTTCCGAGCGTTTTTCTTCCACCGGGTTACGTGGCTGCGCTTGTCTGGGCCTATTGCCAAGCCAGCAAGGGCGTGGGAGGGTTGGGAGCATCATCGGTCATCGGCGCTCGCGAATGAAGAGCGCCCGCTGCACTTCCTGCACATGTGCGGATCCTTCCGCGTTTTGGGGCTGGAAGCGCTCGTTCCGAGCGTTTTTCTTACGCCGGGTAACGTGGCTGCGCTTGTCTGTGTTAGAAACTAAGAGTGAACGAGAATGATGAAACTAGGAATGAGGGGGGATACAAGTAGGAAAACCTAACAAGTTGTACCCCCTAAGGCTAAACCCACTATAGCCTACACAATATAAACATATAATGTTTGACACACCCCCATAGGCTAAGTGGGAGACAACCAGATGGTCACAAGACCAGTCAAAGCAAGCAAAGCAAGCTCAGGGTGGATCTCAAGGAAACCACACAAATTCTGAGCACAAGCAAGTGGTCACAAGACCAGTTCACATGCAGTTTGATAATATAACAAGAGGTACAGTGATCACAACCTAGCAAGTGTAAGCATGCAGGTATATATATATAGAGATCACAGTACAAACAGAGTCAAGAAGTGAGCAACTGAGGCACAGTAGGCACAAGGCCTAGAACAGTACAGAAG
The DNA here is from genome assembly GCA_947471745.1 of Closterium sp. Naga37s-1. Taxonomy (NCBI): domain Eukaryota; kingdom Viridiplantae; phylum Streptophyta; class Zygnematophyceae; order Desmidiales; family Closteriaceae; genus Closterium; species Closterium sp. Naga37s-1. The sequence continues at coordinate 66,702 of CANJKZ010000564.1, forward strand.
CGCTGATGATCACAAGGCTGAAGCGCCTTGGTGAACACATCAGCAGTGTTGGCCCGAGTGGCCACGTACGCAAGACGAAGCTGACCGCGCTGCTGCAGCTCTCGAGCAAGGAAGTAGCGCAGAGCGATGTGCTTCGTCCTGTGCTCCAGTCTGTGCTCCTGACACAAGGCAATGGTGGCCTTGTTGTCAACGTACAGCACTGGAGGAGAACTAGGCCGCTCTCCCAGGTCAGTCAGCAGGTAGGTGAGCCAGCGTAACTCCTGTGCAGCCATGGCTGTGGCGTAGATCTCAGCCTCACAACTGGAGCTGAGAACTGAAGACGAGCGAGTAGAACGCCAAGAAACTGAGCCAGAGCCAAGGCTGAAGGTGTAACCCTGAGACGACCGCTGAGTAGCCTGGTCGTCAGCCCAAGAAGCGTCAGAGTGTCCAGTGAGGACAACGTCGCGCCGTCCTCCAAGCACAAGCCCCATGCCCGACGTACTGCACAAGTAGCGCAACACCCTCTTAGCGGCATCCATGTGCTCCTTCCGGTGACGGCCAGGAGCGACATAGCGTGCGAGGATGCTAAGAGGGTATGCTAGGTCAGGTCGAGTGCAGGTCATCAGGTACATGAGGCAGCCGACAAGCTCTGGATACGGGCCACTCGGCTCTACGGACTCATCCGAAGGCAGAGCTGAGAGCGAGTGACCGGTAGGCAGAGGAGTGGCCTGAGGCGAGGAGTACGTGAAGCGGAAGCGCTGAAGGACCTGCTGCACCATGTGTGACTGAGTCAAGGTGATGGTGCGCTGTGCTCTGTCCTGGGTGATCCGCAAGCCAAGATAGCTTGTCAGTTCACCCAGGTCTGTGCACGTGTGTCTCTTCTGCAGCTCCGACTTCACGTGGGCGAGTGCCGCAGTGTCAGCAGTAGCAAATACCAAGTCGTCTACGTAGACGAGAACGTAGAACGGCGGCAGAGTGGTGTCGGTGCGTAGAAACAGCGACGGGTCAGCAGTAGAAGGAGCAAACCCAAGAGCAGCAAGAGTAGTCCTCAGTGTGTCGTGCCACTCACGGGGTGCCTGGCGGAGACCGTAGACTGGCCGCCGGAGGCTCCACTGGGTACCAGGAGGGAACGACCCAGTGAAGCCAGGTGGGCGGCGCAGCCAGATCTCCTCGTGCAGGCTGCCCTGTAGGAACGCAGTGCTGAAGTCAAGAGAGTGGAGCTCGTAGTCACGCTGAGCGGCGACGTGCAGCAGAACCCGAAGAGTGGTCATCTTCGGGGTCGGGGAGAAGGTCTAGAAGAAGTCAACTCCCTCTCGCTGACTGAAGCCTCGAGCAACGTAACGCGCCTTGAAGACAGGCGGAGAACCCTGTGAAATAAACAAGGAATGAGAATGACTAAGGGAATGTTGGGGTACAAATACAAACCCTAGGAAAACTATACCCCATATGTGCTACCCCACTATAGCCTACAGTATCTATGTCATAGAAATCTGACACACCCCCATAGGCAAAGTGGGGGAGAACAAGGGGTCACAAGACCAGTCAAGCAAAACAAAACAAGCTCAGGGTGGATCACAAAGTCACCACACATTCCGAGCGCAAGTTCAAGGCCACAAGGCCAGTTCACATGCAGGAGTACACATATATATATATAAAGGCTAGACAAGCAAGAACAGGTATATATATATGTAACAGTACAAGCAAAGTCAAGAGGTGAGCAAGTGAGGCAAGGTAGGCACAAGGCCCAGCTGAGTACAGAAGCGCTGATGGTCACAAGGCGCAAGCGCCTTGGTGAAGATATCAGCAGTGTTGGCCTCAGAGGCCACGTACGCAAGACGCAGCTGACCACGCTGCTGCAGCTCACGAGCAAGAAAGTAGCGGAGAGCAATGTGCTTCGTTCTGTGCTCCAGTCGCTGCTCCCGACACAAGGCCAGCATGGCCTTGTTGTCTACGTACAGCACTGGAGGAGAACGAGGCAGCTCTCCGAGGTCAGTCAGCAGGTAGGTGAGCCAGCGAAGCTCCTGTGCAGCCATGGCTCCTGCGTAGATCTCAGCCTCACAACTGGAGCCGAGAACAGAAGACGAGCGGGTAGCCCGCCACGAAACAGAGCCGGAACCAAGGCTGAAGGTGTAACCCTGTGACGACCGCTGCGTAGCCTGGTCGTCAGCCCAAGAAGCGTCTGCGTGCCCAGTAAGGACCACTGGACTCTGCCCTCCAAGCACAAGCCCCATGCCCGACGTACTGCACAAGTAGCGCAACACCCTCTTCGCTGCAGCCATGTGCTCCGGTCTGTGTCTCCCAGGAGCAACATAGCGTGCAAGAATGCTAAGAGGGTATGCAAGGTCAGGTCGTGTGCAGGTCATCAGGTACATGAGGCAGCCAACAAGCTCTGGGTACGGGCCACTCGACTCTACGGACTCATCCGAAGGCAGAGCTGAGAGCGAGTGGCGAGTAGGCAGAGGAGTGGCCTGAGGCGAGGAGTACGTGAAGCCAAAGCGCTGAAGGACCTGCTGCACCATGTGTGACTGAGTCAGGGTAATGGTGCGGCGTGCTCTGTCCCGAGTGATCTGCAAGCCAAGGTAGCTGCGCAGTTCACCCAGGTCAGTGCACGTGTGTCTCTTCTGCAGCTCGGACTTCACGTGGGCTAGTCCAGCAGTGTCAGCTGTGGCAAAGACCAAGTCGTCGACGTACACGAGGATGTAGAACGGCGGCAAAGAAGTGTCGGTGCGCAGAAACAGCGACGGGTCGGCAGTAGAAGGAGCAAACCCAAGAGCCGCAAGTGTAGTCCTCAGTGTGTCGTGCCACTCACGCGGTGCCTGGCGGAGACCGTAGACTGGCCGCCGTAGGCTCCACTGGGTGCCAGGAGGAAAAGACCCAGTGAAGCCAGGTGGGCGACGCAGCCAGATCTCCTCGTGCAGGCTGCCCTGCAAGAAAGCAGTGCTGAAGTCAAGAGAGTGTAGCTCGTAGTCACGGTGAGCAGCTACGTGCAGCAGTACCCGAAGAGTGGTCATCTTCGGGGTGGGAGAGAAGGTCTGAAAGTAGTCAACTCCCTGCCGCTGACTGAAGCCACGAGCCACGTAACGCGCCTTGAAGACAGGCGGAGAACCCGGCGGTCGCTTCACCCTGAAAATCCACATGCCACTGACGATGTTCGCCCCAGGAGGGGGAACAGCGTCAACGTAGGTGCCTGTGGACTTCCAGGAAGCCATCTCTGCGTCCATAGCTGCCTGCCACTGAGAGGAGTAGGGACCCTCTATCGCCTCCGCGTAGGAGCGCGGAGTCGGGATGTCAAGTGCATCCGGGTCTCCCTCAGGGGTAAGCAGTACGGACACGAGATGAGGTGAAGCAGCGGCCAAGTACTGGAACTCCTCCTGCCTGTCCTCAAGGACGTCCGTGCCAAGGGCACACTCACCCCCGACGGACGGAGGACAGACAGACTCAGACTCAGCAACAAGACTGGCAACGTAGTCTAGGCGACAGCGAGCAGCAAAGTCGACGAGCTCAGCAACTAGGGCAGACGCAGCAGTGGACTCAAAGGAAGGGTCAGTGACAGCAGTAGCAAGGAGACGTGTGACAGTAGGACTGGCAGCACGAAGAGAGTCCGACTCCGGGTCGGCAAGAGCAGGAAGAGAAGACTCAGGAGGAGAAGGCAAAGGGGCACGCAGAGGAGCAGTGGACGGACGCAGAGACATCCGGTGCGTGCCAGGGACAGGAGGAGGACGCTGACGCGAACCGCGACCACTAGTGCGAGCAGCACGGACAGGCGACACAGGGCGAGACGCAGGCTCACGACGCTCAGCAAGACCTCCAGTAGGACCAGTGTAGGGAGACGGAGCAGGTAGTGGGGAGGCCGGCTGTAACTGTAACTGCGACGGGACAGGCTGTGGACACTCTAAGGGAGGAGGAGGACAAGTAGAAGGCGGGAGACCAAGAACCGCTGAAGGAGCGGAACGAAGTACGGCCGAGGCCGCGCGGCAACTCCAGACACAGCAGGGACAGCACCAGTACCCCCAGCGGCAGCACCAGCGCCAGCAGCACCTCCAGCTCCAGCACCTCCAGCTCCAGTACCTCCAACAGCACCTGCAGAACCCACAGCAGGACCGCCTCCAGGACCGACAGCAGTAGCCTCCGCGCCAACACCCGCAGCAACTCCAGCTCCAGAAGTACCCTCAGGTCCAGCAGCTCCAGTACTCCCAGTACGAGCACCTCCGGGACTCGTGGCACCAGCTCTCTCAGCAGCAACAGAACCCCCAGTACCCGCAGCACCTCCAGCTCCAGCAGCTCGCCTCCAGCGCCGGGCAAACCACTCACGCAGCTCCTGGGGAGGGAGTGGCTCCCGGCGAGAAGGAGCACCCGGAGAACCGCCAGGCAAAGCACCACCAGGCGTAGCACCCCCAGGCTCAGTACCTCCAGGCGTAGCACCCCCAGGCTCAGCACCCCCAGACGCAGCACCCCCAGGCTCAGCACCTCCAGGCGTAGCACCCACACGCTCAGCACTCCCAGAGTCAGCACCCACACGCTCAGCACCCCCAGAGTCAGCACCCCCAGGCTCAGCACCCTCAGCAGCACCAGAGTCACCAGCGACCTCGACAGGCTCAACAGCGTCTACCTGGGACACACCTGAAGGGGCAGGACCCTGAGGGGGGAGGGGGTCTACCGGGGGGGGACCTGGTACAAGAAAGAGCGGTGGCGGGGGGAGGGACGGAGTGCGGTAGGGGAAGAGGCGGTAGTAGGGGACCGACTCGTCGAACGTGACGTCCTGGGAGGACAGAACACGGCGAGAGGTGGGGTGGTAGAACTGCCACCCTGGGGCGTCAGGGGGGAAACCCAGGAAGACGCAAGGAGCAGCACGAGGGGACAGCTTGTCCGCAGACAAGTCGCGGACAAACGCCCGAGATCCCCAGACACGGAACGCAGACGCATCGCCAACCTTCCCCGTCCACAGCAAGGCTGGGGAGGTCTCCGGCATGGAGACCCTGGGCTGAAGGTTGATCTGATGCGCCGCGTACCTAACCGCAAACGGCCACAGAAAATGGGGGGCAGCCGCATGCATCATGGACGTACGGGCGACGTCCATGACCATGCCAATGCGGCGCTCAGCAATCCCATTTTGCTGTGGAGAGTCCGGAAGTGTGAAGGTCTGGCGAATGCCTCGTGCACGACAGTAGGCTCGCAGAATGCCAGAGGAGAACTCTCCGCCTCTGTCAGAGTGCAGACGCAGAACAGGAAAGTCCGAGCCGAAGCTCTGCCTGAGCTGGAGACGAGCTGCGCGGATCCAGTCGATCAACACCGCAGTGACATCACCCTTGCTGCGCAAGGGGAAGACTGTGGTGTAATGCGAGTAGTCGTCAACCACCAGCAGGAAGTAGCGCTCGTGACCCTGTCCACGGACGCGGGCCGGGCCCCACACGTCCATGTGAAGCGTCTGCAGCGGGGCCTCTGTCGGAGGAAACTGGGAGGAGTGAGGGGCAGCCCGCTGCCGTCCCTCGACACAGGGGACACAGGTAGGGCCAGGCCCCGGAGGAAGGGGAGGGAGGGACCGGGGAAGACCTGAGACAAGGACACGGGAGGCCATGCTCCGGAGACGAAGCAGGGAGGGGTGACCAAGGCGGTGGTGCCAGAGGAGAGTCTCGTGAGACAGGAGGCGACACGAGCAGGGGGCAGACTCAGGACCAGACCTGGACGCTGCAGCAAACACCTGACCCGACGCAGCTACCTGACCAGACGCAGTGACTGGAGGAGACGCAGTGGTCAGTGTGTACAGGCTCGACCCCGGCCGACGTGTAAACGTGGCCAGGTGTCGGCCTGTCCGAGCGTCCGTGCAGTGGGTCACCCGCTGACTCGCAGGAGTGAACTGGTGAACCCCCGCATCCTGTAGGTCAGCACCACTCACCAAGTTCGTAGAGAACGAGGGGAGGTAAAGACCAGACAGGGTGCCAGAGGGGGCCGCCGGGCACGGGAGGACAGTGGAGAAGTGAGCAAGGACAGGACCCCCAGAGGGGTCTGCCAGAGAGACTGCAACTAGCCGGCCAAGCGGCGTGAGTGTGGTGCGGTCTCGAAAGAAGGAGCGAGAAGCCCCCGAGTCAAGGGTGAAGGTGTGGGAGGCCGAAGCCGACGCAGAACCTAAGAGAGCAGACTCACCAGTACCTGAGGGAGCAGACGCACCTAGAGCAGCAGCCTCGCTAGCACCTAGAGCAGCAGCCTCACCAGTACCTAGAGCAGCAGACTCAATGCCCGGGTCGGGCGGAAAGCACCGGTAACAGTCAGCCTCATCACTAATAGTCACAGTATACATGGCAGCAAGAATAGCATCAAAGTCAAGGTCAAAGACAGCTACACCCGCCCTAGACAGCTCACCCCAGCGGGGGATCTCAGTGGCCTCAGGGAACTGGTGACGCCAAGCGTCCGTCAGGCGGCCAAAGCAGCGCTGGGTGGAGTGCGCACCCCAGCACTGCTCACCCGCGCGGTCGCCGGTGCGTAGGACGTAGGTGCACGGACCAGTACCCCCACCCCGCTGGCGTGCAGCGTACCACTCACGGAGCTGCTGAGGGGGGGGGGTGTCACGAGTGCGCTGCTGCTGCTGCTGCTGCTGCTGCTGCTGGCGCTGACCACCACCGGAGCCGACCCTCTGCGTAGCACCACCCCGACCCGCTCCACCTCCTCCTCCGCCGCCTCCTCCACCGCCGCCACCTCCGCTCCCACCGCCACCGCCGCCGCCGCCTCCGCCTCCACTGCCGCCACCGACCCCTCCACCCCCGCCACCACCCCCTCCGGCACTCCCACCCCCTCCACCGCCTCCACCGCCGCCTCCACCGCCCCCGCTAGCTCCTCCAGTGCCCCTGCCCCCCTTGCCCTTGCCAGGGCGGTGTCTCCCGCTAGGGGTAGACGCCGCACCGACCGACTCAAGCCCAACGAGGTCGGCCGCAGCAGCAGAGGCAACAGAGGGCAAAAGGGGGGAGGGGGAACACCCCTCAAAGACGGGGGTGCGAGGGTCACCACGAGAGGCTCCTACAGCTACTATGCTCTTTTCTGCTGCTAGGAGGGCCTTCTCGAGGAGATCAACGGTGAGAGTGGTGGGGCAGACTGAGAGGAAGTGGTCCCTGACTACGCGAAGGGAGTCAAGGAGCCGGGTGACTATGTAGTAGAGGGTGATGTACATGGGGGGGGGGTTCTTGGCGCAGAACTCAGCAGGAAGGGCAGCGCGGTAGCGAGTGTCACTAGTGCGGAGGTGCGTAATGAGGTCAGCGACTGTGGGAAAGGCAGCAAGGTCAGGGAAGAGGTACGGTAGCATGAGGCGGCTCAGTGCAGCAGTGGCAGGGGAGGAGTAGCGCGCAACGACAGCGTCGTACAAGGTGTGAGCACTCTTGTACTGGCTAAAGTGTGCGCGCTCAGAGGTAGGCAGGTGGCGACGCACAGCAAGACGTGCAGCAGCATCGCGCGTGGCCCACTGTGAGCGAACAGTGGCGTCAGCATCAGCAGCGGGGGCAGGGGAGGCACCAGAAGTGAGGTCAAAGAGGGAGAGGCCGTCTGCTCTGTCGCACTGTAAGAAAAGCTGCAGGTCATCTATCCAGACGTCAAAGTCAATGGCCCGACCCTCAGCGTCAAAAGCGAGGACACTAGGGGTAGCCATGACAGCAGTAGACTAGTAGCGCAAACAGTAGGGTGAGGGCAGTGCTGTGAAAGAGGCGCTGCTCTTACCGGACAGGGCGGCTCGGGTGGCTCGGTTGCAGGGCGGCTCGGCGGCTCGGCTGCTCGGCGGCTCGGCTGCAGGGCGGCTCGGCGGCACGGCTGCTGGGCGGCTCGGCGGCTCGGCTGCTGGGCGGCTCGGCGGGTCGGCTGCTGGGCGGCTCGGCGGCTCGGCTTCTGGGCGGCTCGGCTGCCGGGCGGCTCGGGTGGCTCGGCTGCAGGGCGGCTCGGTGGCGTGGCTGCTGGGCGGCTCGGCGGCTCGGCTGCTTTGCAGTTCAGCAGCTCTGTTGCTGGGCAGCTTGGCGGCTCGGCTGCTGGGCGGCTCGGCGGCGCGGTTGTTGGGCGGCTCGGCTGCTGAGCGGCTCGGCGGGGCCGCTGAGAGGGCTGCGTCCGGGGCCGCTGGGAGGAGGCGGCGGGGCCACTGAGAAGAGGCGGCGGGGGCGCAATCACGGTAGCAGCGGCGGCGGCGGCGGCGGCTGTCTCAGAAGTAGCCGCGGCAGCTGTGACGACAGCAGTGGCGGCAGCCGCCACGGTAGCAGCGGCGGCAGCGATCACGGCAGCAGCGGAGGCGGCAGCAGCAGCACGCGCTACTGCAGCCGCGAGAGGGCGGCGACGAGGCCGCGAGGAGCGGCTGCAGGGCCGCGACGGGCTGCGACGCAGCCGTTAAGGGCGGCGGGGGGGGGGTCCGCGAACGACGGCGACGGGGCCGCGAGAAGGAGGGCCGCAAGGGGCCGCTGAGGGCGGCGCGACTGGCTGTGCAGGGCGGCGCGACGGGCCGCTAGCGGGCGGCGACGGGGTCGCTAGGGGCCGTGAGAGAGGGTGGGCCGCCAAGGGCGGTGCGACGGGTCGCTAAGGGGAGAGCGGCACACAGGGCGCGCCTCAGGCTGGGGGGACTCGATCGCCGGGCAGGAAAAAAAAAATTTCAGTTGGTGGGCCCTAGGAACAGTTCCCACAGGGGAACCTGCTCTATACCATGTGAAATAAACAAGGAATGAGAATGACTAAGGGAATGTTGGGGTACAAATACAAACCCTAGGAAAACTATACCCCATATGTGCTACCCCACTATAGCCTACAGTATCTATGTCATAGAAATCTGACAAACCCGGCGGCCGCTTCACCCTGAAAATCCACATGCCACTAACGATGTTCGCCCCAGGTGGGGGAACCTCGTCGACGTAGGTGCCTGTGGACTTCCAGGAAGCCATCTCTGCGTTCATGGCTGTCTGCCACTGAGAGGAGTACTCACCCGCGATCGCCTCAGCGTAAGAGCGCGGGGTCGGGATGTCTGGAGCATCCGGGTCTCCCTCAGGGGCAACCAGCATGGACACGAGATGAGGTAAAGCAGCGGCAAAGCACTCAAACTCCTCCTGCCTGTCCTCAAGGACGTCCGTGCCAAGAGCACACTCACCCCCGACGGACGGAGGACAGACAGACTCAGACTCAGACTCAGCGACAAGGCTAGCGGCGTAGTCTAGACGACAAGCGGCAGCAAAGTCAACTAACTCAGCGACTAGAGCAGACGCAGCAGAGGACTCAAAGGAAGGGTCAGTGACAACAGTGGCGAGGAGACGCGTGACAGTAGGACTGGCAGCACGAAGGGAGTCTGACTCCGGGTCAGCAAGAGCAGGAAGAGAGGACACAGGAGGAGACGGCAGAGGGACGCGCTGAGGAGCAGTGGAAGGACGAAGCGCCATCTGGTGAGTGCCTGGGACAGCAGGAGGACGCTGACGAGGGACACGACGACCAGTGTGAGCAGCACGAACAGGCGACGCACGACGAGACTCGGGCGACGCAGGACGAGACTCAGGCTCACGACGCTCGGTAAGACCTCCAGTCGGACCAGTGTAAGGAGAAGGACCAGGAAGTGGTAAGGCAGGAGGTAACTGTGACTGCGACTGGACTGGCGAAAGACACTCTAAGGAGGGAGCAAGACAAGGAGGAGGCGACTGACCAAGAACCTGCTGAAGGAGCGGAACGAAGTACGGCTGCGGCCGCGTAGCGCCGCCAGAACCAGCAGGGAAACCACCAGTAGCCTCAGCTCCAGGGTCTCCAGCTACAGCCCCCGCGGGACCACCAGTAGCTCCAGCAGCGCCAGCACCTCCAGCACCAGCAGCAGCTCCAACTCCAGGGTCCTCAGCACCAGCAGCAGCTCCAACTCCAGGGTCCGCAGCACCAGCAGCAGCTCCAACTCCAGGGTCCGCAGCACCAGTAGCAGCTCCAACGCCCGGGTCCTCAGCACCAGCAGCAGCTCCAACTCCAGGGTCCGCAGCACCAGCAGCAGCTCCAGCGCCCGGGTCCGCAGTACCAGCAGCAGCTCCAACGCCCGGGTCCTCAGCACCAGCCACAGCTCCAACTCCAGGGTCCGCAGCACCAGCAGCACCACTCCGGAGACTGCAGCGCCGAGCGTACCACTCTCGGAGTCGCTGGGGAGAGGGTAGCTCCCGCTGAGGCGGGGAACCACGAGCACCAGCTGCAGCAGCACCTCTCCTGAGGCTGCAGTACCGCGAGTACCACTCACGCAGCTGCTGGGAAGAAGGAGGGTCTCCAGGCTCCGAACGCCCAGGCTCCGCACCCCCAGGCTCAGGACCCTCAGACGTAGCACTCTCAGGTCCAGCACCCCCAGGCTCAGCACCCCCAGACTCAGCACCCCTAGGCTCAGCACCCCCAGACTCCGCAACTCCAGGCTCCGCACCCTCAGGCTCCGCACCCCCAGGCTCCGCACGCTCAGGCTCAGCACCCCTAGCAGGACGAGAGTCGACAGCTACCTCGACAGGCTCAACCGGGTCTACCTGGGACACACCTGAGGGAGCGGCACCCTGAGGGGGGAGGGGGTCTACCACAGCAGCACCTGGCGCTAGGAAGAGAGGCGGGGGGGGGAGCGGGGCAGTGCGGTAGGGGAAGAGGCGGTAGTAGGGCACCGACTCGTCAAAAGTGACGTCCTGAGAGGGCAGGACACGGCGCGAGGTGGCGTGGTAAAACTGCCAACCAGACGCGTCCGGGACAAAGCCAAGGAAGATACAAGGAACAGCGCGGGAGGAGAGCTTGTCCGCAGACGTATCGCGAACAAAAGCTCGAGATCCCCAGACCCGAAAACGCGACGCATCACCAACCTCTCCCGTCCAACGCAGTGTCAGCGAAGTCTCCGGAACGGAGACACGGGGCCAGAGGTTGAGCTGATGCGCAGCGTATCGGACCGCAAACGGCCACAGAAAGTGGGGGGCAGCCGCATGGATCAAGGAGGTACGAGCGACCTCCATGACCAAACCAATGCGGCGCTCAGCAACCCCATTCTGCTGAGGAGAGGCCGGAAGCGTGAACGACTGGCGGATGCCGTGCTCCGCACAGTAGGCTGCCAAGAGGTCGGAGGAGAACTCACCACCTCTGTCAGAGTGCAGACGCAGGACAGGAAAGTCCGAGTGGAACCGCTCACTGAGCTGGAGACGAGCAGCGCGGATCCAAGGGATCAAAACATCAAGGACCTCACCCTTGGTGCACAAGGGGAAGACCGTGGTGTAGCGCGAGTAGTCGTCAACAACGATCAGGAAGTACCTCTCCTGACCCTGTCCACGGACGCGGGCTGGGCCCCACACGTCCAGGTGGAGAGTCTGCAGTGGAGCCTCTGTGGGAGGGAACGAGGAGGAGTGAGGAGCAGCGCGCTGTCGCCCCTCGACACAGGGAAGACAGGGAGGAGCAGGCGAGGGTGGGAGGGGAGGGAGAACCCTGGGAAGACCAGAGACAAGGTACCGTTTGTGCATGGCACGAAGGCGTTGCACTGACGGGTGACCAAGGCGGTGGTGCCAGAGGACAGTCTCGTGTGCCAGGGAGCGACACGAGCAGGGGGCAGACAGCTGACCTGACGCAGACGCAGACGCAGCTACCTGAGGGGACTCAGTGGTCAGTGTGTACAGGTCCGACCCCGGCTGCCGAGTGAAGGTAGCCAGGTGGCGGCCCGTCCGAGCGCACGTGCAGTGTGTCACGCGCTCGTAGGCAGGGGTGAACTGGTGAACACCCCCGTCCTGGAGCGCACTACCTGCCATTAAGTTCGTAGAGAACGAGGGGAGGTAGAGACCTGACAGTGTGCCCGACGGAACCGCAGGACAAGGGAGGACAGTGGAGGAGGTCGCAACGACCGGACCCCCAGAGGGGTCAGCGAGGGAGACTGCAACTGGCCGAGCAAGCTGCTCAAGGGCAGTGCGGTCACGAAAGAAACAGCGAGAAGCACCTGAGTCCAGTGTGAAGGTGTGCAGTGCCTCAGTAGACCCAGTACCAGGGGGCGCAGACTCACGAGCACCTAGAGCAGCAGCCTCACCAGCACCTGGGACAGCAGACACGCAAGTACCTAGAGCAGCAGCCTCACCAGCACCTGGAGCACCAGACACACTAGCACCTAGAGCGGCAGCTTCACTGGGTCGAATGCCCGGGCCGGGCGGAACACACAGGTACTGATCACCCTCTCCACTAGTAGACAAGACATACATGGCAGTGAGAATAGCATCAAAGTCAAGAGCATAGATATCAATGTTCTTCCTCATCAGATCAGCCCAGCGGGGCAGCTCAGTGGCACCAGGGAACTGAGTGCGCCAGGCGTCGTCGAGGCGGGAGAAGCAGCGCTGCGTGAGGTGCGCCCTCCCACACGTCTGACCAGTGCGGTCACCTGTGCGGATGACGTACGTGCAGCTAAGTCCACCCCCCCCCCCCCGTGCTGAGAGTACCACTCACGAAGCTCCTGGGGCGACGGAGTCTGCTGCTGGCTCTGGCCACCGCCGGCGCCTCCACGACCACCACCTCCGCCGCTGCCACCCCGTCCATCACCGCCCCTGCCGCCTCCGCGTCCACCGCCGCCACCACCACCGCCCCCGCCCCTGCCACCTCCCCCGCCGCTGCCGCCACCACCCCCACCGCTGCCACTAGTCCCTCCAGTCCCACCACCACCCCCACCGCCGCCACCGCCCCCACCACCGCCTCCCCCGCCATCACCTCCGCCTCCCTTGCCCCCTTTGCCCTTGCCGCTGCGGCGCTAGCTCGGAGCGGACGCAGTCCCGACCTTCTCAGCACCAAGGAGGTCGACAGCAGCAGCAGAGGCTACAGAGGGAAGAAGGGGGGAAGGGGAACACCCCTCAAAGAAAGGGGTGCGGGGGTCGCCACGAGAGGCACCTACAGCGACTATGCTGGCCTCAGCTGCAATTAGTTCCTTCTCGAGGAGGGCAATGGTGAGCTCAGTGGGGCAGCGAGCTAGGAAGTGGTCCCTGACTGCACGCAGAGTGTCAGGGAGGCGGGTGACTAGGTGGTAGAGAGTGAGCCAGAGCGGGGGGGGGGGTTCTTGGCAAGAAACTCATCGGGCATAGCGGCACGGAAGCGGGCCTCACTAGTGCGGAGGTGCGTGATGAGGTCAGCGACTGTGTGGAAAGAGGACAGGTCGGGGAACAGGTAGGGGAGTGAGAGACGGCCTAGTGCGGCAGAGGCAGGTGAGGAGTAGCGGGCAACGACAGCAGTGTACAGTGCCTGTGCAGTCTTGTGCTGGCCAAAGTGCTCGCGCTCATCTATCGGCAGGGAGTTGCGAATAGCAAAGCGAGCGCGGGCGTCACGAGTCTGCCACTGTGAGCGGGTAGTGCTGTCAGCAGTAGCAGCAGGGGCAGTGGCATGGCCTAAGGCGTGATCGTACAGTGAGATGTCTTCCTTGGCAGTGAGCTGTAGGAATAGGTGCAGGTCATCGAGCCAGGTGTCAAACTTCACTGGGCGGCCCTCAGCATCGAAAGCTAGCACAGGAGGGCTAGCCATAGCGACAGTAGGAGCAGTAGCAGTAGTAGTAGCAGAAACAGCAGTAGTGACAGTAGCAGTGACAGAATCAGGGGCGCGGCTCGGTAGGAGGCGCGGCTCGGTAGGGCGGCGCGGCTCGGAAGGGCGGCGCGGTTCGGTAGGGCGGCGCGGCTCGGGCCGGGTGACGCGGTTCGGTGGGGCGGCTCGGCTCGGCTGGGCAGCGGCTACTCGAGGTGGGGCACGCGAGGGCGTGCAGGGCAGAGCGGGGCGGTCCGCACGGGGCACGAGGTGACGAGCTAGCTAGGGCGGGGCCTGGTCGCACGGGGCACGCAAGGGCGGGCTGGTGGGGCGGGGCCGGGTCGCACTAGGCACGCGAGGGCGGTCTAGCTGGGCGGGGCCGGTACGCGAGGGGCACGCAAGGGCGCGCGGGTGGGTGTGGGCCGGTCGCACGGGGCACGTAAGGGCGCGCGCTAAGGGGCGGGGCCGGTCCGTAAGAGACGCGCAAGGGCGCGCGGGGCAGTGAGCACGCGGGGCCGCACGGGGCACGCAAGGGCGCGCGGGGCAGGCGACGCGTGGGGTGCCGCGCGGGTCGCAAGCTAGGGCGTACGAGGTGGGCGGGGCTAGGCGGGGCCGATCGCACGAGGCACGCTAGGGCGTGCGGGCTAGGCGGGGCCGATCGCGAGAGGCACGCTAGGGCGCGCGGAAGTGAGAGAGAGAGAGAGAGGAGGGCGCTCGAGGGCGCGACTAGGCGAGGCGCGCTAGGGCGCGACTAGGCAAAAACGGTGGGCCCATCGTTCGGTCCTAGGTAACGACCTAGGCTCTGATACCATGTTAGAAACTAAGAGTGAACGAGAATGATGAAACTAGGAATGAGGGGGGATACAAGTAGGAAAACCTAACAAGTTGTACCCCCTAAGGCTAAACCCACTATAGCCTACACAATATAAACATATAATGTTAGACAGTCTGGGCATATTGCCAAGCCAGTAAGGGCGTCGGAGGGTTGCGAGCATCATCGGTCATCGGCGTTCGCGAATGAAGAGCGCCCGCTGCACTTCCTGCACATGTGCGGATCCTTTCGCGTTTTGAGGATGGAAGCGCTCGTTCCGAACGCTTTTCTTCCTCCGGGTCATGTGGTTGCGCTTGTCTGGGTCTATTGCCAAGCCAGCAAGGGCGTGGGTGGGTTGCAAGCATCATCGATCATCAGCGCTCGCGCATGAAGAGCGCCCGCTGCACTTCCTGCACATGTGCGGATCCTTCCGAGTTTTGAGGCTAGAAGCGCTCGTTCCGAGCGTTTCCACCGGGTCAGACGGCTGCGCTTGTCTGGGCCTATTTCCAAGCCAGCAAGGGCGTGGGAGGGTTGCGAGCATCATCGGTCATTGGCGCTCGCGAATGAAGAGCGCCCGCTGCAGTTCCTACACATGTGCGGATCCTTCCGCGTTTTGGGGCTGGAAGCGCTGAGCGTTTTTCTTCCGCCGGGTCATGTGGCTGCGCTTGTCTGGGCCTATTGCCAAGCCAGCAAGGGCGTGGGAGGGTTGCGAGCATCATTGGTCATCGGCGCTCGCGAATGAAGAGTGCCCGCTGCACTTCCTGCACATGTGCAGATCCTTCCGCGTTTTGGGGCTGGAAGCGCTCGTTCCGAGCGTTTCGTGTCACATGACTTTGCTTGTCTGGGCCTATTGCCAAGCCAGCAAGGGCGTGGGAGGGTTGCGAGCATCATCGGCGCTCGCGAATGAATAGCACCCGCTGCACTTCTTGCACATGTGCGGATCCTTCCGCGTTTTGAGTCTAGAAGCGCTCGTTCCGAGCGTTTTTCTACTGCCGGGCCTGGCTGCGCTTGTCTGGGCCTATTGCCAAGCCAGCAAGGGCGTGGGAGGGTTGCGAGTATCATCGGTCATCGGCGCTCGTGAATGAAGAGCGCCTGCTGCACTTCCTGCACATGTCCGGATCCTTCCGGATTTTGGGGCTGGAAGCGCTCGTTCCGGGCGTTTTTCTACCACCAGGTCACGTGGCTGCGCTTGTCTGCGCCTATTGCCAAGCCAGCAAGGGCGTGGGTGGGTTGCAAGCATCATCGGTCATCGGCGCTCGCGAATGAAGAGCGCCCGCTGCACTTCCTACACATGTGCGGATCCTTCCGCTTTTTGGGGCTGAACGAGCTCGTTCCGAGCATTTTCCTTCCGCCGGGTTAGGTGGCTCCGCTTGTCTAGGCCTAATGCCAAGCTAGCAAGGGCGTGGGTGGGTTGCAAGCATCATTGGTGATCGGCGCTCGCGAATGAAGAGCGCCCGCTGCACTTTCTGCACATGTGCGAATCCTTCTGCGTTTTGAAGCGCTCGTTATTCTTCCACCGGGTCACGTGCGCTTGTCTGTGCCTATTGCCAAGCCATCAAAGGCGTGGGTGGGTTGCAAGCATCATCAGTCATCGGCGCTCGCAAATGAAGAGTGTCCGCTGCACTTCCTGCACATGTGCGGATCCTTCCTCGTTTTGAGTCTGAAAGTGCTCGTTACGAGCGTTTTTCTTCCGCCAGGTCACGTGGCTGCGCTTGTGTGGGCCTATTGCCAAGCGAGCAAAGGCGTGGGAGGGTTGCGAGGATCATTGGTCATCGGCGTTCGCGAATGAAGAGCGCCAGCTGCACTTCCTGCACATGTGCGGATCCTTCCGCGTTTTGGGGCTGGAAGCGCTCATTCCGAGCGTTTTTCTTCCACCGAGTCATGTGGCTGCACTTTTCTGGGCCTATTGCCAAGCCAGCAAGGGCGTGGGTGGGTTGCAAGCATCATCGATCATTGGCGCTCGCGAATGAAGAGCACCCGCTGCACTTCCTGTACATGTGCGGATCCTTCCGCGTTTTCAGGCTAGAAGCGCTCGTTCCGAGAGTTTTTCTTCCGCAAAGTCACGTGGCTGGGCCTATTTCCAAGCCAGCAAGGGCGTGGGAGGGTTGCGAGCATCATTGGTCATCGGCGCTCGCGAATGAAGAGCGCCCGCTGCAGTTCCTGCACATGTGCGGATCCATCCGCATTTTGAGGCTAGAAGCGCTCGTTCCGAGCGCTTTTCCTCCGCCGGGTCAGATGGCTGCACTTGTCTGGGCTATTGCCGAGCCAGCGAGGGTGTGGGAGGGTTGCGAGCATCATTGGTCATCGGTGCTTGCGAATGAAGAGCGCCCGCTGCACTTCCTGCACATGTGCGGATCCTTCCGCGTTTTGGGGCTGGAAGCGCTCGTTCCGAGCGTTTTTCTTCCACCCGGTCATGTGGCTGCACTTTTATGGGCCTATTGTCAAGCCAGCAAGGGCGTGGGTGGGTTGCGAGCATCATCGATCATCGGCGCTCGCGAATGAAGAGCGCCCGCTGCAGTTCCTGCACATGTGCGGATCCTTTCGCGTTTTGGGGCTGGAAGCGCTGAGCGTTTTTCTTCCGCCGGGTCACGTGGTTGAGCTTGTCTGGGCCTAGTGCCAAGCCAGCAAGGGCGTGGGAGGGTTGCGAGCATCATTGGTCATCGGCGCTCGCGAATGTAGAGTGCCCGCTGCACTTCCTGCACATGTGCAGATTCTTCCGCGTTTTGGGGCTGAAAGCGCTCGTTCCGAGCGTCTTTCTTCCACCGGGTCACATGGCTGTGCTTTTCTGGGCTTATTGCCAAGCAAGCAAGGGCGTGGGAGGGTTGCGAGGATCATTGGTCATCGGCGCTCGCGAATGAAGAGCGCCCGCTGCACTTCCTGCACATGTGCGGATCCTTCCGCGTTTTGGGGCTGGAAGCGCTCATTCCGAGCGTTTTTCTTCCACCGAGTCATGTGGCTGCACTTTTCTGGGCCTATTGCCAAGCCAGCAAGGGCGTGGGTGGGTTGCAAGCATCATCGATCATTGGTACTCGCGAATGAAGAGCGCCCGCTGCACTTCCTGTACATGTGCGGATCCTTCCGCGTTTTGAGGCTAGAAGCGCTCGTTCCGAGAGTTTTTCTTCCGCAGGGTCACGTCGCTGCGCTTTTCTGGGCCTATTTCCAAGCCAGCAAGGGCGTGGGAGGGTTGCGAGCATCATTGGTCATCGGCGCTCGCGAATGAAGAGCGCCCGCTGCAGTTCCTGCACATGTGCGGATCCATCCGCATTTTGAGGCTAGAAGCGCTCGTTCCGAGCGCTTTTCTTCCGCCGGGTCAGATGGCTGCACTTGTCTGGGCTATTGCCGAGCAAGCGAGGGTGTGGGAGGGTTGCGAGCATCATTAGTCATCGGCGCTCGCGAATGAAGAGCGCCCGCTGCACTTCCTGCACATGTGCGGATCCTTCCGCGTTTTGGGGCTGGAAGCGCTCGTTCCGAGCGTTTTTCTTCCACCGGGTCATGTGGCTGCACTTTTATGGGCCTATTATCAAGCCAGCAAGGGCGTGGGTGGGTTGCGAGCATCATCGATCATCGGCGCTCGCGAATGAAGAGCGCCCGCTGCACTTCCTGCACATGTGTGGATCCTTCCGCGTTTTGAGGCTAGAAGCGCTCGTTCCGAGCGTTTTTCTTCCACCGGGTCATACGGCTGCGCTTGTCTGGGCCTATTTCCAAGCCAGCAAGGGCGTGGGAGGGTTACGAGCATCATCGGTCATCGGCGCTCGCGAATGAAGAGCGCCCGCTGCAGTTCCTGCACATGTGCGGATCCTTTCGCGTTTTGGGGCTGGAAGCGCTGAGCGTTTTTCTTCCGCCGGGTCACGTGGCTGCGCTTGTCTGGGCTTATTGCCAAGCCAGCAAGGGCGTGGGAGGGTTGCGAGCATCATTGTTCATCGGCGCTCGCGAATGTAGAGTGCCCGCTGCACTTCCTGCACATGTGCAGATTCTTCCGCGTTTTGGGGCTGGAAGCGCTCGTTCCGAGCGTTTTTCTTCCGCCGGGTCACATGGCTGTGCTTGTCTGGGCCTATTGCCAAGCCAGCAAGGGCGTGGGAGGGTTGCGAGCATCATCGGCGTTCGCGAATGAAGAGCGCCCGCTGCACTTCTTGCACATGTGCGGATCCTTCCGCGTTTTGAGTCTAGAAGCGCTCGTTCCGAGCGTTTTTCTACTGCCGGGTCACCTGGCTGCGCTTGTCTGGGCCTGTTGCCAAGCCAGCAAGGGCGTGGGAGGGTTGCGAGTATCATCGGTCATCGGCGCTCGTGAATGAAGAGCGCTCGCTGCACTTCCTGCACATGTGCGGACCCTTCCGGGTTCTGAGTCTCGAAGCGCTCGTTCCGAGCGTTTTTCTACCGCCGGGTCACTTGGCTGCGCTTGTCTGGGCCTATTGCCAAGCCAGCAAGGGCGTGGGTGGGTTGCGAGTATCATCGGTCATCGGCGCTCGCGAATGAAGAGCGCCCGCTGCACTTCCTGCACATGTGCGGATCCTTCCGGGTTTTGGGGCTGGAAGTGCTCGTTCCGAGCGTTTTTCTACCACCAGGTCACGTGGTTGCGCTTGTCTGGGCCTATTGCCAAGCCAGCAAGGGCGTGGGTGGGTTGCAAGCATCATCGGTCATCTGCGCTCGCGAATGAAGAGCGCCCGCTGCACTTCCTGCACATGTGCGAATCCTTCCGCTTTTTGGGGCTGCGCTTGTCAGCATGGGCGTGGGTGGGTTGCAAGCATCATTGGTCATCGGCGCTCGCGAATGAAGAGCGCCCGCTGCACTTCCTGCACATGTGCGAATCCTTCCGCGTTTTGGGGCTTGAAGCGCTCGTTCGAGCGTTTTTCTTCCACCGGGTCACGTGGCTGCTCTTGTCTGGGCCTACTGCCAAGCCATCAAAGGCGTGGGTGGGTTGCAAGCATCATCGGTCATCGGCGCTCGCAAATGAAGAGTGTCCGCTGCACTTCCTGCACATGGTCACGCTTGGTCAAACTTGTCCATACTTGGGCACGCTTGGTCACGCTTGGTCACACTTGGTCACACTTGGTCACGCTTGGACACGCTTGGCCAAACTTGGTCACGCTTGGTCACACCTCGTCATGCTTGGTCACTCTTGGTCATGCTTGGTCACACTTGGTCACGCTTGGTAACGCTAGGTCACACTTGGGCACGCTTGGTCATACTTGGTCACACTTGGTCACACTTGGGCACGCTTGGTCACACTTGGTCACACTTGGTCACGCTTGGTCACACTTGGGCACGCTTGGTCACACTTGGTCATGCTTGGGCTCGCTTGGTCACGCTTGGTCACGCTTTGGTCATAATTGGTCACACTTGGTCACACTTGGTCACATTTGGTCACGCTTGGGCACGCTTGGACACGCTTGGTCACGCTTTGGTCACAATTGGTCACACTTGGTCACGCTTGGTCACGCTTGGGGAAGCTTGGTCACACTTGGCCACGCTTGGTCACACTTGGTCACGCTTAGTCACACTTGGTCATACTTGGTCACACTTGGTCACGCTTGGTCACGCTTGGGCACGCTTGGTCACGCTTGGTCATGCTTGGTCACACTTGGACACGCTTGGTCACACTTGGTCACGCTTTGTCACGCTTGGTTACGCTTGGTCACACTTGGCTTGATCACACTTGGTCACGCTTGGTCATGCTTGGTCACACTTGGTCACACTTGGTCACGCTTGGTCACGCTTGGTCACACTTGGTCACGCTTGATCACACTTGGTCACGCTTGGTCACACTTGGTCACGCTTGGTCACATTTGGTCACCCTTGATCACACTTGGTCACGCTTGGTCACACTTGGTCACGCTTGGTCACGCTTGGTCACACTTGGTCAGGTCACGCTTGGTCACACTTGGGCACGCTTGGTCACATTGGGGACGCTTGGTCACACTTGGTCATGCTTGGTCACGCTTGGTCACACTTGGGCACGCTTGGTCATACTTGGTCACGCTTGGTCACGCTTGGGCACGCTTGGTCATGCTTGGTCACGCTTGGTCACATTTGGTCACGCTTTGTCACACTTGGACAAGCTTGGTCACGCTTGATCACGCCTGGTCACGCTTGGTCACACTTGGGCACGCTTGGTCATACTTGGTTACACATGGGCACGCTTGGTCACACTTGATCACGCTTGGTCACACTTGGTCACGCTTGGCACACACCAGTAAATGGAGTGCAGTTCAAGAATTCAGATAAGGAACGGTCGCATGCATGTACTTTCCACAGTTTTTTTATGATAGTTTTTTTTTTTTTTTGAAATGGTTGTCTTGTCTCTCTCTGCTATTTAGCGCGTCACTTCCAGTAAGGCGCATCGCGCCAATTCAAATTCAGAAAATCGTCATTCAGACGCACAAACAGCTGAGGGAATGCCATTGCCATGCGACTGTATGCCATCACTCCCGCTCCCACCGCTCTGCCACCCTGCCAACCTGCCACTCCGCCAGTCATCATCCATTCATGGCGCATGCTCCCTGTTATTTTGGGGGTTGTCTTGTGTGCTCAAACTATGTACCTTACGGTTCAGTAGGTTTTCTCGAGATTCAATACGGTCATTATGAAAAACCGCTTGGTAGCGTATCACACCCATTGGAACCGTGTTAAGTTCATCGAGCGTGAAGGTGTTGCCCATTCCTATCCCAGCACAGCTACAAAAAGTAAGTGAAGACTCTAACCTGCGAGTTGAACATAACCACGCTAGCATTCTTGGAGTTGGTTCCTAGTCGGAAAAGTCCTGCGCTTCGTGTCGTATGACGGACACGCCAGCTTATATATATTCCGCTCGCACGGAGGTCCTTCTGTCCACTACGCGTCCGTATTGAATCTGGCGGCGTTGCGGAAACTTGGGTGCTTGACGGACGCTCGTTCGTTCATTATGGTCGAAAATATCAGAGGTAACAAGGCCGACGTCTGAGATCTCCTATGCCTAGAGTTCATATCCGTTGGATAATTATATCAGTTTTCTCTTCGCCTATTGGCCTTCTTAAATGATGACTTGCGACGATATGTGCATGTTGAAAGCGTGTTGCTCTTGGTGTTTGTCACCGTTCTCACTGTGTCGACCTGATTCGACGCCATTGGTTTATCTTTTTTTCGCAGTGCAGAAGAGTTTGATACTGACATCTGAAGTTGTTTCGCTTCGTGAGCGTTAAGCGGGGATAACCGAACCGGCCTGAGCCGCGAAAGCTACAGCGTGCCAGAAGCATTAACTTGCTCTAGGCGACGTTAGCGACGAAGGCGACGAAGGCGACGACGACGACGATGGCGGCAGCAGACGGCGAGAACGAGGAGGTGATGTGCGATGATATCGGCAGCGATTTGGGCGCGAGCGAGGGCGAAGAGGAGGAGGAGGAGGTGGACGAGGCGGGCGAGGAGGAGGGCGAGCGCGACGAGGAGGTGGACTTGGAAGACGGCAGCGACGCGGAGGGAGACGCGGCGACAGCGGGAAGCGCCAAGGGTTCCCCGCTTTCGGTGAGTGCGCGCAGGTTCGTTCATTAGCAGCCTTAATGGTGGCGAGGAGGAGGGCGAGCGCGACGAGGAGGTGGACTTGGAAGACGGCAGCGATGCGGAGGGAGACGCGGCGACGGCGGGAAGCAACAAGGGTTCCCCGCCCTCGGTGAGTGCGCTTTAGGTCCGTCAGGAGTCTGAAAGATTGTCGCGACAAGTACTAGGGAGTCTCTGCTGTTAGTCAGCGTCATTCCGTTAGCCCGTCATTCTGTCTTTCATTTATTTCCTGCACAGCACTTTTTTCTTTTTTAACCAACGACACATTATTGTCGTCACTATCACGTGAAAGCTGTATTCTGTTTGCGCTCGCTTGCACGTTTCTCGGTGATGTTTGTTCGCGACGTTCTTGCGATGTACTTTGGACGTCGGGTTCGCGACCTTTTTTCGCAAACATGTGTTACGCCTTTGCGACATTCTCGATTCTTTACCGTGTCTACGACTTACAGGATCGCGAGGGGCCGTGGACGGACGACGAGGTGCAGGCGCTGGTGGACCACCTCGTGCTGCTGGAGGAACAGGTGCGTGCGACGAGGCGTGCGACGAGGCGTGCGACGCAGTTAGTAGTCCGTGCGCCGCCGTTGGCCATGCGTGCGACCGGAACGGAGTAAAAAGTGTGCGACGATGTTAAGAGTAGGCGGGAAGTGGGCAAGAACGTAAGCCGCACGTTTCCTGTTCAAGAGAGGAAGCAAGATGAGTTCCTCCTTGCATTCGCGACAGCAACACGACAGCTTCTTATGTTAGAAATGTTTTCAAACATACGCTGCGCGTAAGCTGATCTCTTACAAGTGCAATCCGCTTTCCAACACCCTGCAGGCGGCGGAGGCGCAGGAATCGCTGGAGGAGGAGTCTATGGAATCCGTGCGCAGCAACGTTGCGGAAGAGATCCGCTCCGCGCGCCCGGACTGCTCCCCCGACCAGGTGAGCCGCACGGAAGGGTGCAGGGGGAAGGGGGAGGGATAAGGGGGAGGGAATTGTTGATGCGCGCGAGTTCCGCCATTCACGGAAAATATATTTATTTAGGCGCATCAAAAGGTTTTCTCGCCCTTCCCTCCGCCGGTTTCCTGCTCTGGCCGTGTGTGTGTGTGCAGGTGGCAGTGCTGGTGGACGAGGAAATGGCAACCCTGCAGAAGATGTTTTTTCTAAGGCTCCGTCCCCACCCTTCCCTTCCCCTCTCCCCTGCTCCGGCTGTGTGTGTGTTGTAGGTGGAAGTGCTTGTAGACGAGGAGATGGCGACGCTCCAGGAGATGTGGGAGAGGGAGCTGAACGTGTTGCTGGATAAGATATCCGAGGCCCAGGTGCGCGTTTGTAACTTGTGAGGTACAGGCGCTGAAACTAGAGCTGAACGTGTTGCTGGATAAGATCTCCGAGGCCCAGGTGGGTGTGTGCTTGTGTGCGTGCTTGCTGTTACGTCCGCTCACTACTGTGGCCCTCTGCCGTTTCCCGCTCAGCCCTGCTGACTGATGGCACTCATTAACCTCGTCAGACTGTTTAGCATGCTTGATGCGCGTCCTGGTGCTCTTTCTGTGGCAGCTGTTGCCATTCTGAAACGCACGGTAGCAGCCCTTTCTTGACGCGTGCTCCCTCTTCGTCTCTCCTCGCGCGTCTCTCCTCCTCCCCCTCCGTCCCATCCCCATCTCCCACCACTGTGCCCTCCTCTCCTCCCTCTCAGGAGTGTCTCGATACCGTTCCAGGCATAGACCTGCCAGCCGTCTACGCGTTCATAGAAAAGCACACGTCAAAAGCAGCACGCACAGCGGCTTGGAAGGAGCGCTCGCACTGGATCACCGACCCTAAGCGCGACGCTGCCAAGGCTGAGGCTCGGCGGCAAAGGGAGGCTTGGAGGAGGGCCGAGGCTCGGGCGGCGGAGCGGAAACGGAGCAAGCGCGCGGCCAAGAGGAAGCGGGGAGAAGGGGAGGAGGAGGGAGATGAGAGTGAGGAAGAGAGTGAGGAGGAAGAGGAGGACGATGAGGAGGATGAGGTGGATGAGGAGGACTGGGTTGGGGCAGCTGAGAAAGTTTTGGCGCACACACGTCCTATTGCAGAGTGAGTTTGGCCGTCTGACTCAGGATTCGATGAGTGTGCTGGCAGGCTTGCAGCGAGAGGGAAGGGGAAGGACTGATTATGAACGCCCTCATTTCTTTTTGTTCCGTTTCTGAGCGCCCTTTTCTGGAAAGTCCTATCTACATTTTTTTCTAGAAGCGATGGTCCAGTGCATGTTCTTGTTTCGAAGTCTAGTTTCTTTGACGCCCTCGTCCCTGCTGCCCCATCCCGCCCGCGCCATTGTTCCGCAGTAATCAAGAACGAGAGTTTGGCACGTATTCTATGCACAGCGACACGCTCTTCCACTCCTCCGCTATCAAAATTCCCCATGCCCCTCTCTCCCGACTTGCTCTGCGCAGGAAGAATGGGGTGATAGCACCGGTTGGAGCGAGTGGGTACCTGGAGCAGCTACTGCGCGATTGCGAGGAGAATATGGTCTGTGAGGCGACCAAGGCTGCTGCTGAGTTGTGTTAAAAGCCGCTATCAAAATTCCTCTTACCCTTTTCTCCCGACATGCTCTGCGCAGGACGAGTAAGGGGGTGATAGCACCGGTTGGAGCGAGTGGGTACCTGGAGCAGCTGCTGCGCGATTGCGAGGATACTATGGTGGGTGAGGCAACCAAGGCTGCTGCTGACGCCCTACAAGCAGATGCGGCAACAGCGCCTGATGATGCAGCAGCAGCAGGAGCTGATGGGGAGAGTACGGGAGACGGTGCAGTTGGGGGTTGGAGTGAGCAGGAGAACGGGATAGACGCGGTACCGGCAGGAGCAGGAGGTCAGCGTTGTGTGGTTCTGCGTATGCTTGAATGTCTGACCTTGTGGTGGTTGTTGTTGGCTGGGTGCAGATAGGAGATGGGGATGATGAGAAGAAGATGAAGCAAGCGAGGAGGAGGGTCAGGGTGAGGGTGAAGCGGCAGCAGCAGAAGCAGAAGCAGCAGGAACAGGAGTTGGCAAAAGAGGGGGGCGGTGATGGGAAGCAGGGAACGGCAGGGAAACCGGCCCAAGGGACAGGTAAAGCTGCTGGCGAGAGCAAGGCAGGAAAGGATAAGGAGGAGGAGAGAGAGAGCAAGCGACCGCGAGTTGTGCTGGTGGTTTCTACTGACAGCAGCGGCAGCAGCGACAGTGAGGGCGTGGAGATGATCCGTACCAGCAGCAGCAGTGGAATGGAGGTGGAGGGGGAGGAGATGGAGGAGGGGGAGGTGCGGGAGGATCAGGTGGTGTTGGGATCCGATAGCCAAGAGTCAGACGACGTGATTGTTGTGGGGGAGACACGTGGAAAGACGGATAGGGAGGTAGAGAAGGGCGCAGTGAGGGGACCAGGCCTTGTGGGCAGAGCGGGACGGAAGGAAGGTGCGAAGGAAGAGGAGGAAGAGGAGGAGTGTTTGGTACGATGCACTGTCTGCGGGCAAGAAACACCGGCTAAGAGATCTCGAGTGCATAGCACCCTCTCAGTCCCCCTCTGCCGAACCTGCCACGTGTCACGCATCAACGTGACCTTCTCTGTGGACAAATCGGACGGTACAGAGCAGCAGTGCCACTGGTGCGGGCTGGGGGGGCATTTGTTGCTCTGTGACACTCCCAAGTGCCGCTTCACGTTCTGCCGTAGCTGCGTTTTAAGGAACTTTGGGGCGGCGGAGTATAGAAGGATAGAGATCTCTGATGCGGAAGGGGGAAGTCCGTGGAAGTGTTACTGCTGTGATGCTGGCCCGCTGGCAGGGTTGCAAGCGGAAGGGGCGAAGGTGGTGGCGCGGAGGGGGGTGCGGGCAGCGAGGGGCGTGTGGGGGAAGAAGGAGAAGGAGGGTCAAGGGGAGGGGGAGAAGGGAGCGGGGTTGGAGGGAGTGGGGGAGGAGAAGGCGCGGGGAGAGGGAGGGGAGGGAGGCGAGAGGGAGGCGGAGGGAACAAATGCTGAGAGGTAAGTTTGCAGGCTCGAAAGTGACACGTGGCATGTGTGTGACTTGTGACAGACGTGCTGTGTTGTGAAATGTGGTGGGAGTTGTGATTTGTGCTGCAGCGTACTCTGGTCTGCAACTTGTGGTGCTGCATCCTCTGCGCCCCTGCGCTTCTGTGCCTGAACTGAGTCAATTCTTGGAGCTTTCAATAACTCTCCTGACTGTTCCGTGTGCTTTCTCCCGGTGCCCTGGTCGGTGGCAGTGGCAGCGGCAAGCAGCATAGGAGGCGGGTCCCTATCATAACAGACGATCAACTGGAAGCCAAGACCAAACAGGCGCTTGAGCGAGAACGGGTAACACTCATGCGTCCCTCTCTGCCTTGCTTCCTCTTTGTGCTTTCTTTGTTGGTCTGCCCGCCCGGCTTCCCTATCTGCCTCCCTCGGTTTCTGCTCCCTCCGTTGTCTGCTTCTCTGCATCCCTCCTTGCCTTCCCTTCCCACACACTCTCTTCAGAATTCCTTTGTTAATAGCATTCTTTCTTCTTTGCGAGCTTGCTGTCTTGATCTTTGTATCACTTCTTCCCAATCACCCCCTCCTTTTTAACCCTCTTCTCAAATCTCCTCTTTCTTAAATCCTTTCTTTTCAATCCCCTCCTGCCCACCTATCCCTTGCCTCCCCCAGAGGAGTTTTGTGGCGCCTGTAAAGTCAAACACCCCCCTGCCCACCTCTCCCTTGCCTCCCCCCACCAGCGTCGACGAGAGCAGGAGGAGGAATGGCGGAGGATGAGGGAGGAGCGGGAGAAGCTGAAGGAGCAGCCGCTGTGGCGACAGAAGAGGCGCAGGCAGAGAATGGAGCAGGGGGGAGGGGGAGGGGAGGAGGAAGAGGACGAGGAGGAGGTGCAGCAGGATGGGTGTGTGGTTATCAACAAGCTGCGGGCGCTGTCTGAGCCTGCTGTGCGCATCCACCCGTTTCTCTCAGAGAGTCTCAAAGACCACCAGGTGTGTAATGGGGGGTAAAGAGAGGGAAGGAGAGGGGCATCTGTCAGTTGCCCCAAAAGCTGTTGTGTTGTGAAGTGATTCCATTCGTTTTCTCCCCTGCCAGGTGGAGGGCGTGCACGGTTTATGTGGCAGAAGTGCATTCACAGCATGGCGCTGGTTGGTTGCCCCAAGGGGCCACCAAGGGGTTGGGTGATGGATGTCTCAACCATCCACCACCGTCTATCCCCCCACACTTCCCACCCTGGCTCCCCATCCCTTCTCTTTTCTCTCAGGTGGAGGGCGTGCGGTTCATGTGGGGAAAAGAGAAGGGAAAAGAGAAGGGAAAAGAGAAGGCAACCAGCGCTTTGAACCAGCGCCATGCGACTGTGGGGAGAGAAGGGCATTGTTAAGTGTGCATCCAGGTGACGAGGAGGGGGAAGAGGAGGAGGTGCAGCAGGATGGCTGTGTGGTTGCATTGCCTTGTACTGTGCGAATGCCCCACCCGTTCCACCTTCTGTTCTTTTCCCTTTCTCTCCCCTGTCAGGTGGAGGGCGTGCGGTTCATGTGGCAGAACTGCATTCACAGCATGGCGCTCGTGCAGAGCGGGGATCCCGGGTTCGATTGGATTGGCTTGTCTTGCCGGATGATGTCTCACCCACTCCACCTTCTGCCCCTTCCCCACCATCCTGGCTCCCCATCCCTTCTCTTCCTTCTCAGGTGGAGGGCGTGCGGTTCATGTGGCAGAACTGCATCCACAGCAAGGCGCTGGTCCAAAGCGGGGACCCCGGGTTCGGGTGCATTCTAGCGCACTCCATGGGGCTGGGGAAGACACTCCAAGTGATCACCTTCGTGCACACCGTTCTGAACCAGTTCCACTCGCACGGGCTCAGAACGGTGCTGATTGTGGCGCCTGTGAACGTGCTGCATAACTGGAAGGAGGAGTTTCGGCGGTGGATGCCAGTGGTTGGGAGCGGTGCTGCTGCGCGGGGGGGAGGAGCAGGAGGGGCGGGAGGAGGGGTGGGAGGAGTGGGGAAGGGAGGGGACGCTCTTTGCGTCCTATGCTGCACTTGCCAAGGTGACTCTTGGAAATTCTTGAACTGTCTCTTGTCGTGCTGCACTTGTCAAGGCAATTCTTGAAATTCAATGCTAAGCTGTTTACTATGGAACTATACTGTCGGATGCATAAACCCCGCCCTTGCCCGTCGCCCCTCAGACCTCGCCCGTCGCCCGTCACCCCTCGCCCCTCACCCCTCGCCCCTCACCCCTGCCATCCCCAGGTGTGACGCACCCCTTCATCCTCACCATGCGGCGCCAGGAGGCAGATGAAGCCGAGCCTGATACTGACGCTGCTACCCTGGAGCCACACTTTTGTTCGCCTCTCACTCCCACCCCCTCGTGCCTTGCGTCTCTCACCCCCCCTTCCTCCCCCCAGGTGTGGACGCACCCCTTCATCCTCACCATGCGGCGCCAGGAGGCTGATGAAACCGAGACGGATACTGACGTTCCTGCCGATGCTGCCTCGCCCTCCGCCCCACCTGCTGCTGCTGCTGCTGCTACTACTACTGTGTCAGCTCTAGACAATGTATGTGGCATGGGTATAGGTGGAATTACTGTGCATGGAATGTGCATGCATGGTTTGAGAATTCCAGCAAGGGTGTTCGATTCCCTGGCCTGTTCCCTGTTCTTCCCTAAGGCACTTCAAAACTCTCGCTTTCTCTCTCTCTTCCTCTTCTTGTTTCCTTGGCCCCTTGCCTCGTCGCCTTGCCTCCTTCTCCCCTCCTCTCCCCTCCCCTCTCCCTCCGCCAGTCGTGGTGGCAGGAGGAAGAGGAGGCGATACGGCAGGGCGGGTTGGGGGTGAGCGGCAAGCTGACAATCGCGCTGGACATCCTGAGGCAGGCAGCAGCAGCGGGCGACAAAGTGCTCTTCTTCAGCCAGTCCCTGCTAACTCTCGACCTCCTTGAACTTCTACTTGCCGACATGCACGATCCTGTTGCTTCTGCTGCTGGTGGCGGTGCTGCTGGTGTGGGTGCAAAGTGGACAGCAGGCGTGCACTGGTACAGGTATGCTCCGTTCCTGTTCCTGCACGCCTGACCTGATTATTCTCGAACCGATCCCGGATTTCCCGGTCTCTTGTCCTTTACTCAACCCCTCCTACCCTCTCCCACCCACCCTCCCCCTTTTCACCTCTTCCCAGAATCGACGGGTCTGTGAGTGCGGCGAGGAGGCAAACCATAGTGAACCGGTTCAACGAGCCGCGCAGCAACCGGCAGGCGCGGTGTGTGCTGATCTCGACGCGGGCGGGGTCGGTGGGAATCAACCTGGTGGCGGCTAACCGCGTGGTGCTGCTCGATGGGTCCTGGAACCCCGCGCATGACCTGCAGGCCATGTTCCGCGTGTGGCGGTGAGGCAGGGGGGAAGGAAGGGGTGTGCGTGGGTGCTCTTCTGAGGGTGCAGTTGAGGGAGAGGTGACTTATGGGTGGTGCTGCTCGATGGGTCCTGGAACCCCGCGCACGACCTGCGGGCCATGTTCCGCGTGTGGAGGTGCGTGCGTTGGAAGTGCGGAGAGTGGGGAGGAATGGGGGAAAGAGGGAGGGAGTAGGGGGCACTCCGTTTTTATCATTTCTATTATTGGCTGGTCAGCATGCGTCACTCCCTTTCCAAGAGGCCCCTTCCCCTCTCCGCAGATCTTCCTTCTCCTCCATCCTCCCTCATCCTCATTCTCATCCTCGCCTATCCTCCCCATTGCTGCATGGCACCCACGCGGCATGTGAGCAGGTACGGGCAGAACAAGAAGGTGTTTGTGTACAGGCTGCTGGCAGCAGGGACCATGGAGGAGAAGATCTACAACCGCCAGGTGCGCCACGCCACCGCGCCACCCCACCTCGCCACCATGCCACACCCATACCTCGTCATTGTAGCGTATGATCATATTGTTCCTTTGGTCGTAGTATCATATCATCCTGAGATCGTGGCGTTGTCATATCATCATGTCATGTCTTCACGTGGGCACATGGGCAGGTGGTGAAGGAGGGGCTAGCAGCACGGGTGGTGGACGAGCAGCAGGTGGTGCGGCACTTGACCGACCGTGACCTGGACGGGCTCTTCTCTCTTGATGATGACCCTCCTTCCCATACACACCCTCCCCACCTCCCCACACATATTCATGTTGTCAAATGTGGGCAGGTGGTGAAGGAGGGGCTAGCAGCACGGGTGGTGGACGAGCAACAGGTGGTGCGGCACTTCACAGACCGCGACCTGGACGGACTCTTCTCCCTCGATGATGAGCCTTCACACGCTCCACACCCCAACGGTCCGCACGCGGAGAAACACGCAGAGCAGCAGCAGGAGGGGGGAAGGAAGCAGGGCGGTGTGCAACAGCAGAAGGGCGAGAAGGAGGGAGGGCCAGGGGCAAAGCATAAACAGGGAGGCGGGATCGAGGGGGGGAAGGAGGGGGAGATAGCAGATGCAATTATGCGGAAAATCCTAGCAGATCACAAGGACAGGTGGGTTGCTTTCCCTCTCCCACACACCACCTTCCACAATACATCATCCTAGCCTTATCCTTGAAAAGTTGCGTCATGCCTCATGCCTCGTACCTCATGCCTCGTACCTCATGCCTCGTACCTCATGCCTCGTACCTCATGCCTCGTACCTCGTGCCGCCTCCACAGGCACCACTCTTTGCTGGGAATTCCTTTCCACTTCTCACATCATCCTCCCTGTGTATCCACACCTTTTCGAAACTGTGATGTTTCTCCAGGTGGATTGTCAGGTGGCATGAGCACGAGCCTCTGCTTCGGGAGGTGGAGCATCACCTGTCTAAGGAGGAGAAGGAGACAGCCATGAAGTCTTACTGTGATGCCGAGGATAAAGAGACCATGGAAAACACAAAAATGCTCTATCTTGGCTGCACGTACCAGCCCGGACAGTTCATTCTAGTCCCTCCGCTTGGCGTTCCTGGCCTTGCTACTGGTGGACATGGTGGGTTTGGTGGAGCTGCTGGTTTGGGGAAAGGCACGATGGGTAGATAGCTGCAATAACCGGTAATTGTGATATGTTTAGAACGTTTCTGGCTGATTGCTGGTTTGCCAGTTTTGTAAAATATGCTTACATAGTTATGGTGTGTGGGAGCTTATATACTCTGGTGTTTTTTCTGCACAGTAGATCGCTCTTGAGTATTATATCGAATTAATGAATCGATGCCTCGCGATCGCGTTGCAGCTGGTGTTCACCGCGTGGTCGAACCCGCTGCGTCCACCACGATTCATGTGCTCCTCTCCTGTCCACTAAAATCCTGTGACACCTCATCACGAGGTGCAATGATGTGTCGACTCGGAACCTGCTCTGAACAGCGACAGTCTCCTTGCGCCCTTGCACAGAACTGCCCAACCATAAGGGGCAAACAAGAATCTGTGGATAACTTTATGTGCTCCTATTGGTTGATTTATGAATTGGGGCAGGCAATTTGGGAGGTTGCAGATTTTCCTCGTCCACTCTCGTCTGGAAAGTCGAACAACAATCAGCAACGACATCCAAACGAAACCATTTCTGTACATACTGTACAGTGGAAACCTCGACAGTGTAGTTGTACAACACTGTACTACGCTGCTATATCAGCTATCACTATTTTGTGTTTAGACTCTGGCAACTGCATAAGACAACGTGTGTGTTTGGTTCCTGACCTGAAAAAAATCACTCTGCTGGGTGCATTGTTCCTGCCTCTTAGTTTCTTCTCCTCCGACTCGACAGGAGTTGCGCAAACTGGGCCATATTGCCATTTCGCTTGTGTGCCGCCCAGCTCTCCGCCTCCTGCGCTCTATCGCCATGGCTGTACCGGCGCACCTTCACGCACTTCCGCCGCTACCCCATCCTTCCGCACTCGCTTCCCCATCGCGCACGTCGCGCGCACTGGGCGCGCCGCAATGCACTCTGCCTCTTAGACGGCGGGTGCACGACTTTCTCAGCGGCGAGCCTGCGCGTAGAACAGGGAGCATCCATGGAGAATGGGATGGATCCGCGCAGCGAGGATTCCGGGAAGGAGGGCGACGCGCCGGCGGTAGGGAGTCAATAATCGCAGCGATTGGGGGATCTAGTGGGGGAACTGCGGCGCCGTCGCGTGGGCAAGGGAGCGGCGTCCCGCAAGCCAACCACATGTCAAGCTCATCCGACTCGGACTCTGACACTTCTCCTGCCCGTCAATCCCCCTCACTTTCCTCCTCCGCCTCCTCCTCCGCCCCCGCATCCGCATCCTCCGCTAATTCCGCCTCCGCGCGCCACCGGCTCCGCGGGCTGCGCGCCGATGACATCCGCCACCCGCTGGACCGCCAGAACACCGCGCTCCTGCGCGCTATTCCCGGGCTAAACGACCTGGGTCGCGTGCTCCTAGGCCCCGTACAGGAGCAGATTCTCGTGCTGGAAAATCTCGGGTCTGGAGTGCTCGTATCCCCGCAGCAGCTGCCGTCCCTCCACGCGCTAATGGAAGAAGCGGCCGTCGCGCTCGACATGCCGTCGCCGCCGGACCTATACGTGCGGCAGAGCCCCGTTCCTAACGCGTACACGCTCGCGATCAACGGTCAGAAGCCGTTTGTGGTGGTGCACACGGCGCTGCTAGACCTCCTCTCACCACTCGAAGTCCAGGCCGTGCTCGCGCACGAGTTAGGGCATTTAAAGTGCGAGCACGGGCTCTGGCTCACCTTCGCGAATCTCCTCGCGCTCGGCGCCGCGAGCTCTCTGCCCGGGTTCCTCGGCACGATGCTCGCGCGCGGGCTGGAGGACCAGCTGCTGCGGTGGCTGCGCGCGGCGGAGCTGACGTGCGACCGCGCGGCGCTGGTCGTCGTGCGCGATCCCCGCGTGGTCGTGTCCGTGCTGATGAAGCTCGCCGGCGGAAGCACCAGCGGAGGCGGAAGCGGATGGGGTGTGGGGCGCGCCGGGGGAGGCCCCGGGGGAAATGACTGGGGCTGGGCGGGGATGGGGGTAGCCAGGGCGGGGTCGTCCGCGGGGGCTGCTGGCGTAGGGGGGAATGAGGGCGGAGGTAGCAGAGGTAGCTGGTGGGCGGAAGAGCTGAGTGTTGACGCGTTTTTGGCGCAAGCGAGGTCTTATGACGAGGCTGCTAATAGCGGGCCACTTGCGTGGTACCTGCGGAACGCGCAGACGCGGCAGCTGGCGCACCCGTTGCCCGTCCTGCGCGCTAGAGAGGTGGACCGATGGGCTAGAAGCCCAGAGTTTAAGGTGCTGATGGGGCGAGGTAATGTTCCATCAGCAGGTATGGTGGGGGCAGCCAAAGGGGCAGGCGCTGGTGGTGGCAAAACTGCTGGGAGCAGTGCGGAAGCTTCTGGGAATGGCATGTCTGGTTCTGCTAGGAAGGACAGTGGAAGAACGATGGGTGGAGGGCAGTCAGGATTAGGGAACGAGATAGGGACTGGCCCGGCAAGGTGGAGGTCTGAAGGGACTGCTTTTAGAGAGGGACGGCCTTCAGGTTCAGGGAAGAGGGACTGGTGGAGCTGGTGAGTTCAGAAGGTCAGGAGAGCTGAACAGGACTGCTGAAATATTGTGTGCATGACTGGTGTATCGAAGTAGATGCACGAAGTTTGATTGCATTGCTTTCAATTGTATATGGCTGGCTTTTTTAGTAAATACTGTCAGGTCATTTGCTGGACTCTTTCTGAAACGCCTTGCTAATCGAGATTGCACAGTATAATATACCAATATATGTACAGTCATGAGAACCATCGTGTGAAACTGACTAATCAAATCTGTAATGCAGAGTACTAAACGCATCGGCTAGTGTCAAGTACAATCGATCCCTGCGAATTCTTTCCAGAATCAGCCCCGAGATTCATCGCCACGTCATTCACACCTGGTGAAACCTTGTTGACCTTCGACTCCCAAGCTCTCGTCATGTCCAATGGATACCGTGAACCGACAAACTTCAACGCTGCCCGTGAGTGAATCAAGCCATCATTGAATTTCACAGCTGCCCTAGCTGCCAGGTCAGCACAACACCCACCCCCAAACCAAACGGCACTGCGACCGCTAAATTCCCCGCGACCCTGCCACACGAAGACCTCCCCTTTCACAACAACTCCGAAAGGTCCCCGACCGAGCACGTTTGCGCTTTCCGACTCCGCGCGCGGACTCCCTCGCCTTGCTTTCTTGCTTCCTGGATCAGTCTACCGTCCGCCAACCTCCGCATCCCCCCTGCTTGTTGAACCAGATCACTGGCACAGCGCAGTGCGGTGTGCGCAAAGGCATTCCGCCGAATCGCACATTTCGTAATACAGTATCACTGGGCAGACGTTCACCTCATTGCGTTTTTCCTCCTGCCCCCGACCGACAAAAGCAGACGTTCGCTCACATCGGTCCACTCGAAAAATTACAGCTCCCTGCCAGCCCGCTTCACTCGCTGTTCTCCGCGCGTCACTCGCTCACTCCTCCCGACTCCCCAATCACTTCTGACAAACAAAAACCAAGACTGCTCGACGGTTCTTTCATTTCCTCGTCCACACATCGTGCACTCGAATTACTGAGTTCTTTCGTGCCGCAGCTGCTGGTCCATCCCCGCCAACAGCCAAGGAGGAGGAGGTCGATCATCCTGCAAAATCTTGCTGCAGCTGAAAACGACCGTCGTCAGCTCTCGTCGGGTCTATCGTCCCTCACCGAGCCGCGCGAAAACCTGTACGAATCCCGCTGCGTCGTCATGGCATCCATCGCCGCCACAGCCCTAGCGCCGACTGCGCGGCTCGCCGCCCCTCCCTCCGCTTCCGCGGCTTCTGATGCTTCTTCCGCCGGCGCGACCCCTCTTCTTCCGCTCCGCTCCGGATCATCCGGTCGTCCCCTCTCCCGCCAGAGCGCAGCGTTCTCCGCGCCTACTCCCGGAGAATTCGCGCAACCTTCCTCCGCTTCCGCGCGGGGGCGTCGAGGCGCGGTGCTTGTTCGGGCTGAGTCGGTGGAAGCCAAAGGGGCAAGAGAAGAGACACAACCTGGCGTGGCAGCGTCTGCGTATTCAGATTCCGAGGGCGAAGGTACGCCGCAATAGCCGTTTTTTCCTTCTTCTTCTTTTGTCGACTCAGATATTATCCCTACCGCTACAGCGCTAATTTCCCAAAACCAGTGAAGCAACCCAGATTCGCACCTAATACGCGCCCAATACGGACTTGAGCCGCACCTGAGTCACTTACAGCTGTAAGTGATTGACTGTGCACTCCACGTGATGCAAACGAGGTGTGATCTAACAGGAATTCGTCTTCCAGACCATTGTCATACCCGATTCTGCCGCCGCTCATTTCTTTCCTTCCCATACCCTCCCACCTCCCCCTGCCACCTTCCCCCCGCCTCCTTCCCCCATCCCCCTCCCCCCCCCCCCCCGGCCCCCGCATCAGACGCCTCCGCTCCGCGTCTCACGGTGGCGCAGAAGCTGCAGCTGCAGATGTCTTCCCCGACCTCCCTCCCCGACGGCACCACCATCCCGCTCCCCATCGGCGGGCGGCGGCGCGTGCTCTCCGCCTCATACCCGCTCGCCGCGTGGACGCCCGCGCAGAAGCGCAACCTGGCGCGCGCAACGCTGCTCAACAAGGTGGGGGAGCGGAACGACTCGCCGCTCTTCGCCACGATCGGCGCGCTGGTTCTCGGTCCCCCTGTCGTAATCCTTGCCGTCGCTTTTTTCTCCGGATACGTCGACTTCCTGGGCTGAACCTGTTCTGCCCGCAGTTGCCCTGACCCTTTCGCCAAAGCCTCCTAACCGTTGCTTTGGGCTTTCCGGGTGGGGAAGAGACGAGAGCGCGGGTGTTACGCTTGTAATCTGTAGTCTAGAGTGTGTGAAAGGTGTGTGGGTGGCATGCGTGATGGAATGGTTGCGCCTGACATGGCGTAGTACAAGGCACTGGTGATGGTGAGAGGCGGAACAGCTGAGTGGAGTGGGTTGCGGTGGAGTTGGGTGGACTGGGATGGAGTAGGGTGTTGATTACTCATCAATGGTCATTTCCTCGATAGTGACAGCCCAGTAGATAGTCCGGGCAGTGTAAAGAACGGAAGAAGCAGCTTTTGCCCGTACTGAGACACCGTGGCGTTGCTATCTGTTTTCTTTGGGAACTCCGGCTGATAAGGTAGTCAGATTATTCGAGAAGTCTGGATCAGTGCCTTGTATCTAGCATGTTACTACCGTATGCCCACTAGTTTGTGTGCTGTGTGTTACGTGTGTGCACTGTAGCTTGCTCCTGTGTGTTGATTTGTGTGTGTGTGGATACATGTGCAATAGAGAATGATTTGACTGATGACTATCCACCTTTAGATGTTTTCCAGTAGGGGTGAAGTCACCAGATTTCCTAACTTGACAATGAAAGAGCCTGGAGGTAATGCAACGAACAGACCCGGCTGAGATTATGTTACCCTTGTTAGTTATAGATGTGAGCTTTACACGTACGAAAACCTCATCCTGTGTACAGTTCATTCACTCACATGCACACAAAACGTACACCATCAATCTGATGCTCAGGTTTCTACAACTCCCAACAACTTGAACATCAGCTCAGACGCCAAGACCAGCCTGCATTTCTACAGTTTCAGCGAGGAATGATTATTGGCATCCCTCTAAAACATCCACACGCACTGTTCAACTAGCAAAGATTACATATACTCGTACCCTATGCACACTTCAACTTTCTTCCCTCGATTGCCACACACATCACATCCTGGCCTTTCTCCAGTTTTCCCTGCCCACCATACGCCTCCAGTCGCTCAGACCTCCACCCCCAATTGATGCCTCACTTACCCTTCTAAGCCGCCTCAGAAAAACAGCAGCAGCGGAATGGGCCTTGATGAAGCAGCAGAACCATGAATCGGGCTAGCTAACAGCAGCAGCAGTACGAGTCACGCAGACAGGACCGTGAGTTATCCGGCTGGCGAATCATGATCAAATCTCCACGTCAGTGGTGGTGGGGTGCCATGCTGACGTGGTGGGTTGCCATCTGGCCGGCATGGAGAACAGCACCAACCCTCCCGTCTTCATCTCCTCCTCCCCCTCCCCCATCTCCACCTCCCCTGCCCCTCTCCCACTGCTCCCTGCACCACTACCCACCCTCTCACTCCCCGTCCCCATGCTACCCCACCCTGCTCCTCTCCACCCGCCATTGCCTCCGCACCAGTTCCTAACCCTCTCCCATACCCCGTGCCCTCCCCACGACCCTCCCCAGTCGTTCCCTTGCAAGCCTCCTTCCCATGCACCCCCTCCCTCACCTGCTGCCCCTGCTTCCTCATCCCCGCCCCCAATAGCCTCGCCTCTCACCCCTCCTCCACTTCCGCTCAAGCCAGAAGCCATAACAGCATCTATAGTGCGGGATTGCTGACATAGAGAGCAGCTGGTACAGCAAAACATCACGCAGAAATCCTCCGCTCCCGAGCCTCGGATCCCGAGCCTCCGCCGAACGTCCGCGCGCCACTTCCCGAGCCAGAACGAAAACCCGATGATCGCACCCCACATCGCCACACTCTGCAGGAACAACGCCCAGCCGGAAATCTGAAGCTTCCCTTCCGCATCCCGCCACCCTCCCCCGACAATCTGAAAGAAAAAAGTAACAAACCCCACGAGGAGAAACAGCACCAGGAACTGCACGCCGGCTCTAACCCCGTCACCTAGCCGGGCGCGATTCACAATCCTCGCGAAGGTGATACAGGGGAGGACTGCGGTGATGGCGCAGAGCGGGAGGGTGTCGTGGAACCAGCACTGGCAGAGGCCGCCTTCCCAGTCGCGTGTGTGGTTGTCGTCTTTGAACTTGAGGCGCACCACATGGTCGTCTGACTCCCCGTCGTTGCCGTCCCCTGCCACGTCCTCCAGGCTCCTCGTGATGTCGATGCCGCTCATGGTCTGTGGAGGGGTATGTGTGGTGCGGTGGGAGGAAAGGGGTGAGGCGAAAGGGGAGAGGTAGCAGATGGTTTTGACCTGCTGCTGATGTTGATGCCAGTTGCGGTCTGTGGTGGGGATGGAGAAGGGGGAAGAGGGGAGAGGAGAGAAGAGGGAAGAGACGAGAGTGGAGAGGGGAGGAGGGAGAGGGGAGAGGCAAGAGGGGAGAAGGGAGAGTTAGCAGATGCTTTTCTGCCTGCTGGTGATTTTGATGTCAGTTGCGGTCTGCGGTACGGACGAAGAGGGGGGAAACAGAAGGGAGAACGAAGGGGAAAAAGTCGGATGATGAGTGGAAGGAGGCAAGGGCCCTTCATGTGATGCTCGTGATGACAATCCAATATCCAATTAAGACATAGACGCGGCTCTAGGCTTCTCGTTTCATCAGTGACAGCCGTGGTCTGCACTGCAATCGGAAGAAAGGAGAGGGAACGGATTCGCCGTGGTTGATAGTAATGCCAATCCCGGAATTTGAGGACCCCCAAAATACGTCGTATCTGCTAGTGATGTAAATGCCGGTCAAGGACTGCAGCATTGAGGGAGGGAGAAAGCAAGGGGACGCGGAAAGGAGAGACATGGATAGAAGACGAATAGTGTCAGGAGAAAAAGGTGGGAGGAGGGAAGGGAGGACAGAAAAATAAGGAGAGGAGAAGCACGAGGAGGAGGACGGCAGGATTGGGGGGATGTGTTGATTTATTGATAATGTCTGAGGAGTTAATCGCTAATGCTTGACAGAAGGAAGGAACGGAAGGGAACAGCAGACCAGAAGTCAGGCAAGGGAACAACGGCGAATAATGCCGACGGGAATCACTGTCAGAACAAGCCGATTCGGGCTCAGATTTTTTTAACTACGCTCGCATTCCACGAGATCAGCATACCACGATGCTCAGCATACCATGGGATACTCTGGCGCTATCAGGCTCGTCCTTTCCCCTTCAGCCACTGCTGCAGCCGCAGCAGCAGCAGCGGACGACGCGGTAGCCGCTGCGATGGCCTCCGCCGCTGCCGCTGCTGCAGCTGGCGACCTGTCGTCGATCGTCGCTTTCGTCGCTGGTTCGTCGCGAATCTCATCGTCGCCATCGCCGTCGTCGTCGCGACGGTGACCACTCTCGTCGTTAATCGACACGGTTTCGAATTCCTCGTCCAAAGTTCCTTCCGAGACCTCCGCTGGTTCTCCGATGCGCGGCCCCTGCGCCTGCTGCTGTTGCTGTAATGGCGGAGAAATAGATCCAGAAGTAGACTCTTCCTCCGTTACCTTGCCAACGATCACCATGTCATCAAGTATGTCGGACATGGCTCCTTGGTTCGGACCAAACACTCTTCCAAAACAACACCAGCAAGGTTGCTTGCTTGCTAACGCAGGCGTTAATGAGTATCGAATATCGACGGGCTTGAATCTGGCTTGGAAGTGAAATGAGGAGGGCTCTTGAGTTCTCCAGAGTTTGACGTTGTACGAGGTTGGAAACAACCATTCGACCTGCTAAATGGCATCCATGGCTTGTGAGACGATCTGGGAGACAGGACGTGAGCTGTCAGTCTGTCTGCATGATGCCATGTGTTGGACAGGTGATGTGATACCCTATAATTGTTGGTAATACTTGATAATCGTTTGACAGCTTTCTCAGCTGCAATTGCAATGGTTCGACTGTAACAACACAAGAGCTAGGGGACTATTGTTGATTTACCATGAACCATCCAGGTAGGCAACATAATGCTTGCTTCTTGTATTTTCACGACTAGTCTCCTGGTTTGGCTTCTAGGGTACCTAGGCATGAAAAGCCACAACATATCTGAGGCAATGAGAAAATGATTCAATCTCCACACAATCACAGAACTGCTAAACCTAAACTGGGGTTGAAGAATCGATGCTCATCCGGAAACCAAACCGCAAAGATCCGGCTCCTCCAGTCCCCTGATTAAAGCCGTAGTGCAGCCTGAGCATTGGAAATAGGTGCATCCGCAAAACCATGAAGCACTCAAGACTCTCGATACTGTCATGAACACTCAAAAGAATGCACCGATAGCTGGGGAGTCACACAAAGAGGCATCGCTCCTAGGAAATATCCCAAGGACGTTCAGATCCGATCCACCTTGTCAGCCTTCACGACGGGATTTGCTTTAGCAATCAAAGCACGGCCTGCCGTTTTGTAATCGAAGTTGCACTCATGTCGATCAGAGTAACGATGCGCCGAGCAGAAAACACCGTCGCAGCGACACTTAAAGCCGGTGAGACCCACGCGACGGTTGCACTTGCCGCAACGGTTCACTGGACGAGGAGGCGAGCAGTGCGAAGACACAGCTGAAGAGGCGACGGATCCTCCTGCAGCGGCAGCGGCAGCAGATGACGCCGCTCCAGAACACCCAGATCGTGCTGCTCCAGGAACAGCAAGCGATGTGAAGGTAGTGGAAGACGGTGTGCCCAGAGACGGTGACGAGCTTGACTCTCCGAGACTCTCGGTGGTACGAACCAAAGACGCGTCCATAGCAGAAGACGTTGCTTGATGAGCAGATGTTGTTTGGGGAGCCGAAGATCTGAGGGATGGTTCAGGGACAGCCGTGGCTGATGCCGAGATTTGAGGACTGGAAGAAGGCGGTGCTGCGGCTGTTGCTGCTGTTTGCATGGTTTTAGCTATATGTGCGGTGTAACACTTGGAGCACATGTTCAGGGTGGTGGCACTGCCGAAGAAACCGCAGTTGTTCGCACATAAGATGCCACGGTCGGACTGCTGGCAGCCGGCAGAGCCCTGCTCCCTGTTCCACCCGTCCTGGGCCATGGGATAATGACTTAACAAAACGCGAGAACCTAGGCTTAATCACAGAAGGTTAAGAAGAGCTAGAGCAGATCTAAGGAAAAGAGCCAAACGCGGACAAGGAAAATGTGCGAGATCTGGGATAAAAATGCCTACTAGAGTTCTGATTTTGCTGGAAAGAGCGACCAACCGAGGGAATATAAAGCAGAGGGTGCAAGGTGAGCAAGGTGATGGGGGTGGTGCACCCACCCGCACGCAAACCCAGCAACAACGGAGGACCCTTCACCCAACTGAAACGCGCAACCGATCGAAGCAACTAGTGCTGCCGAGTGCACAGTACACGCGGCACGAAGGAAAGAAGGTTGCAGAAGGATGTGGTAGGTTCGGCGGAGGTTGATGTAAAGGGCAGTTCTGGTTCGGTGTCTCGGTTCGGAAACGTTGGTGGGGTGAACGCGGCGAAGGGAAGTTGGGGAAGGCAGGTCGAGGAACTCGGTGGGGTGGAGACAATCGGTGGTTTGGTTTCCGTTCCATGGCAGGGTGTGGTGTGGAGGAAGGTGAAGGCGACGCGGTGAGGCTTGTTGGTTGCATTGCGTGCAATGGGTGGGTGATGTTGATGTGATGTGACGCGATGCAACGGCCAAGGTGAGAGGATGGACGCGATAATCCGATCCGAGGATGATGGGCTTGGATGGATGGGATGGGATGGAAGCGGATGGAATGCCCTCACTCGACCAGACACCTATCAACAAATGGATGTACAATCCAGCTGCTGTATCATGGTGGCTGTGGTTCGGTTCGGAAATACGGGATGACATGTCTAAAATTATGGGTTCCAGCAAAGACAACCTTCATTTGTGAGGGTGGATTAATTTACCCTGAAACAATAAAGGTTCCCGTAAATGAGGGCGCGAGTCGGGGGATGTGCGAGGGAACCGGGCATCGGCCTGACACCATCATGCAAAACACAAGAACGACCCTGCCAATTATCCATTTTTTCGTAAGCTCTTTGTGGTGGCTGCGGTGACTCCTAAGCCCTTGGACGTTGGACATCGGATGGGTGGACGCTAACGGAAGTTGGAACGGAATGGGGACGTGGGTCGCTACGGGAGTCCCTACGATTCGTTCATTTTCCTCTCGAGCTTACCTCTCTCGCAATTGCTGATTGGTGGTAGCCAGGACGACTGCTTAGGAGGAACATGATTTGCAGGAGCACTGAAGACTAGCTCCACGCGGCATCACTCTCGGTTGCTGTTAACACGTGTAATGCCAGTTCGTTTTTGCCCCACGCAACCAAGACTACCAGGCTGCCTCGTGTTGGCAGAAACGCTCCCAGGAGTTTGTGAGGTGAAGTGAAATGTACAGCTGGGTCAAGCGTTGGGTTGGGGAGGGTGGGATTGAACTGTGGATTCCAGTACAGTTCACTTCAAGCCGTCGATGCTGACTTTTACTGTAGCACCGTCACATTACCTTCCTCGAAAGTACTTGCGATTCTTGGTGACGACAAAGCGCCAAGCTTTGCTGAGGAGTTTCTGGTTCTGATAGCGACTGGGATTTGGGGGGAGCTTGTCAGAGTTTTCGGTGCTGGTCGTATCGAGTCTCTGCTGTTGTGCACACTGCTTTAGTATGTTCTGTATCATTGTTACGAATCGCCGCTAGCAAAAAAGAACACAGAAAAGGGAAATCGGAATTTCCATAGCGAGGATCCATACCTCCTAGCTGTGGTCATGCTCCTTTTCTTCGCAAAACTTGCAACACCCACCTCTTGGTGTTTGTGTCGTCAAGGTCCATGAACCGTAGAAGCAATCTCCAAGTTGCTGGGTGCTTCCTCGATCGAATGGTGGTGGTGAATCCACTTACCACGTGGACGACCTTCAGGTCTCCACGGGGACGCTTTCAGGGCTGCTCGTGTGAACTGCGGGGCCAAGAGAAGTGCTGTGAATATCCTCATGGTGACGTGACGATGACCCCAATACACCCCCATTATGCAGTGGAAGAATACTGAATTATCCTTTGTACAAGGTGTAGACTTAAACGCAGGAAATATATGAATTCGGATCAACACTGGTTTCTATCGCACCGAGTCCTGAAAGCATACCGCATTGGCGTTCCAACAGGCTTGACGTTCGGAATTTAGTGTTTTTCTTACTAAATGACGGAAACATCTTGAGTCCTGAGTCTTAATGTCGAACACATATTTTGTCCCAAATGTTTGTCCCATGCCAAGGTGATGGAGGGTGCGTGGAGCATATCCCGCGCTCAGGATCTTTATTCCTGTAATGCTCACAGTTTTCCTAAAATGGCCAAGTTATTGAACTAATCTTCACCACCCTCAGTCCACCGCCGGCCCGCAAGACCCGACCTTGGCAATCTTGAACATTCTCTCCGTGAAGTCTCCCGTTCTTCCACGCTTCCCTAATACATCACCACCCAGAGTCCATTCACCAAGCGCGATCCCGCTCAAAGTACCACGAGGCTACCAATGGAGGTGTCGTGTCGGCCAGCAATCCTCAGAAGTCCCATCGCGTCGTCCCTGTCAACAGTAGCTCGACGTGTGTCCTCACCATCCTTCTTCCCCTCATATTCCGCGACTACCTCTCTTCACACTCCTCCATTCCTAGGTGCCAGTGCTTCCTGTAACTCACGTATACAGGTATTGGGTGTCTCTTCCGCTGCGCCTTGCGCTGCGACTCTTAGCATCGCTCAGTCAGAGATCAACGGCTCGCGGCTATTTTCAAGAGGCTCCAATGCAATCACTCCCGCTGCGACCTCTCACTCTAGACATCGCCTCCCGCGATGGCGACGTGGTGGTAACCAGCTCGCCCGCGTTACTGTTACAGCTGCGGCTGCAGCAGAAGGCGGGCCCGGAGGAGGGGAAATGGAAAATGCAGGAGTTAGCAGCAGCAGCGGTAGCAGCAGCGGCGACAGCAGCAGCGGGAGCACGGGAGCAGGAGGCCTTGGAAGCAGCAGCAGCAGCAGCAATGGTAGTGGTGGTGTGTCGAGCAGGAGTGAGATCAGTGGTCGGGAAGCGGGATCCGCGACGAGTGAGGCGCAACAACGAGAGGAGCAGCAGCAGATAGAGGAGATTCTCGCCGTGTTGGAACAGCAGCTTAAAGACGCGACCGCGGAGGAGGTAAGCTTACTAACTCTCGCAGGCATCCTGTTCCAAACGCTTTTTCGCCTCTTCTCTTCAGCACGCCACTCCCTTCCGTTTCTAAGCTGTGCTTTCTCGTTTCTCCCTGGCGCTTCGCCTCCTAATCCCCTGCTCTCCCCGTCTCCCCGTCTCCCCGTCTCCCCGCTCCCGACGCTTCGTCTGACTCTACGCACAGAATTACCGTGAAGCAGCTCGTTTGAGGGACGCGATTCGGGAGGTGAAAGCGCGTGATCCGGTGCGACGACTGCAGCAGCAGCTGGAAGCCGCGATCGCGGGGGAACGGTACAAGGTAAGACCCGATATAATCTGCGATTTGATATAACACGGGATTCGATATAATCGGGCGAAATGCGGGTTAATTGCGCAACTGAGGACCGGAGAAAAAAAAATTGAAGCCGTGAAACAAAGGACCCCAAAAAA
The DNA here is from genome assembly GCA_947471745.1 of Closterium sp. Naga37s-1. Lineage (NCBI taxonomy): Eukaryota > Viridiplantae > Streptophyta > Zygnematophyceae > Desmidiales > Closteriaceae > Closterium > Closterium sp. Naga37s-1. The sequence goes on from CANJKZ010000564.1 coordinate 110,601, forward strand.
AACAAACAAACAAACAAACAAACAAACAAACAAACAAACAAAAACAAAAACAAAAACAAAAGCAAAAACGACAGCAATTGCCAAAGAAAAAGGAGATGACGCATTCGAGAGCATGAAGCTGCTGTACGAAGCCGTAATGGCGAGTGGGGGGGAGATGGATTCCTAGGTAAAAATATTCAGAACAGACCTGAAGTGGAGCCAGGCCAGGCCATGCCATGCCATGCCAGAAATATCACAGAGGTTAACCGTCCAGTGCCTATGCCGCGTTTCCATTCCCCCTTCACCCACCTCTGGTTCACCCCCTTCCTTCCTCACTTCACCACCCTTCCCCCCGGTCTCTCACTTCCCCTTCCGCCTACTCTTCGCGGAGTCCCACTCATTCAGCTCGTTTTCCCTTATTTCTCCCCGCGCGCCTGTCCGCGCGCCCCTCGCCCCCCGTGTGACTCCCCGCGCGCCATCAGGAGGCGGCGACGCTCAAGGAGGAGCTTGCGCGGATAGCCCCGCCCCCGCCTCCTCCGCCCGCCCTCCCTGCTTCTTCCTGCACCAGCGACACTCTCACTGAGGTGCGTATCCGCGTTCTCCCATGCTTCACGTTCTCTGAAGCGCCCATCCACGTTCTCCTCCTTGCTGCGTCACTGCCTGTACCTGCTCCCATCCCTGCTTCACTTCACTTCCCGCCACCCTTTCCCCATCACTCCCCAATCTCCCAGAGAGCGCGAGTCTCTTTCGAGGCGCCTCGACTATAAGAAATCCTTGAATGCAAGGACGTTTAAAAAAAAAGTCATCCCAAATCCATGAGCGTTTTCCCAGGGAGTGCGAACCATGGTGCACTGTGTGTGCGCCTCTCCAATCCCCTTATCCCCCTCCGTCCTCCTTTTACCCCCCATTCCCTCCCCCGCCCCTCCCCCCATTCCCTCCCCCGCCCCTCCCCCCATTCCCTCCCCCGCCCCCCCCCCCTCCATTCCCTCCCCTCCACCTCGTTCTCAGGGGGTGCGGTGGTGGTGCCCAGTGTGTATGTAGGTGACTTTTGAGTCGATTCAAAAGACTTTTGATTTGACTTTTGAGTTGACTCAAAGTCAGGGGGTGCGGTGGAGGTGCCCAGTGTGTATGTGCATCATCTCACTGCGCATCCCTTATCCCCCTCTCACTCCCACCCACCCTTTACCCCCCTCCTCCCGTCGCCCTTTCCCCCTCCTCCCCTTGCCCCCCCAGGGTGTGCGCGTGGTGGTGCGCAGTGTGTATGTGCGGCATCGCAGCGACCCCATCCGCTCGCACTTCATACCCGCGTCACCTCCTCCTCTCCACTTCGCATCCCAATATCCCCCACCCTCCCAACCCCCTTCCGCCCCCCAGGGAGTGCGCGTGGTGGTGCGCAGTGTGTACGTGCGGCACCGCAGCGACCCCGACCGCTCGCACTTCTTCTTTGCGTACCGCGTGCGCATCACCAACGAGGGCTCTCGCGTCGTGCGCCTCATCAGCCGCCACTGGCTCATCACCAACGGCAAGGGGCGCGTGGAGCATGTCAGGTGGGTGCGGTTGTGTGGGGTGGAGAATTCAGGTGGGCGAAGCACGTGCACGGGGGTTGGGGGGGAAATATTTCTGTGTTCAAATCAGTGGCACAGGTGTTCATCAGATGGCAACGCGTCAGCCGCCACTGGCTCACCACCAACGGCAAGGGGCGCGTGGAGCAATTCAGGTGAGCGCGTGGGGACTTCAGGTGGGCGCGTGGAGCACTTCAGGTGGGCGCGTGGAGCACTTCAGGTGGGTGCCGGCATCGGCACGTGCATGGGCCCGGGGGGGTGGCTTACAGCTATGTCATAAGGTAGTGGCAGGATGACACATCAGGTGGCAACACGGACGGCAGCCGCCACTGGCTCATCTCATCACCAACGGCAAGGGGCACGTCAGGTGGGCGCTTGGGGAATCCAGGTGGGCGTGAATACAGAGTGAATCTCCAATGTGAATACAATACCCTTGGTGTGCTGCATTCGAGAGTGGGATTCACCAACGGTTCTCGTCAGCCACCATTGGCTCATCACGAACTGCAAGGGGCGCGTGGAGCACTTCAGGCGGGTGGGAGCGCGTCAAGAGGGAGAGTGGAGGATGGAGAGTTGTATTCAACGTGTTGGGAGAGCTGGGAGAAGGTCATGTGCAATCCTTCGATTGATTCTCCTCTGAGTTATGAGAACACATATTTGATTAAGATTAGTTCTACACCCCATACCATACCATTCACCCACTGCATAAAAATCCCTCTCTGCTGTCACCCTTTGCTCTCCCCATATCATTCACACCCTGCCCACCTCCCTCCTCTTCCCTACCTACCCGTTTTCTCAAACTCTGCTGCAATCTACCTTCCGTACCTCTGCTTCTCCCGTCCCCTTCCCTCTTCCCACCGCCCCCTGCTCTCCTCGCGGTATAACAACAGGGGCCCTGGAGTGGTGGGGCAGCAACCGGTGCTGCCGCCAGGGGCATCATTCGAGTACACGTCTGTCTGCCCTCTAGACACTCGCAAGGGAGCCATGGTAACCACCCTCCCCCCCCAACCAACAGCACCACCGCCGCCACCGCCGCCACCACCACCACCACCACCACCACCACCACGACCACCTATCCTCCTCCTCGCGCTCTCCCTCCCCCCTCGCACCACCCCCGCCGCTGCCTGCGCCCGCCGCCTCTCCCTGCTGCCTCCGCATGCCCTGCCAATGCTCCTCTCTGCTCACCTGGGTTCCATCACTGGCTTTGCTTCTTTACACGTGTTTTCACACACCCATGCACATGCACCATATCTGTCTCATGGTGAAATGAATGGACGTTGTTCACTTGGTGTGCTGATAATGCTGTATGCGGCTAACTTGTGTGTGGCGTTGCTTGCTTGCTTGCTTGCTTGCTTTCCTGTTTACAGGAAGGCGAGTTTGAGATGGTGGACGTCGCAACATCAGCTGCTTTCGAAGTCAAGATAGGCGCTTTCGCCCTTGACGTGGATCAGGATGGCTTCTGATCAGCAGTATACATACAGTGCAGTACACCTATTTTTGTCACACCTCTTAGGTGGGTACATTATTTGCTTGTGCATGTGCTAATGTTCAATTCTCCTCAGCTGCCATAACGAGTCACTGTAATGCTGCTTGCTCAGCGAAAATACACTCAATCAGCAATGGCTACAACACCATATGAAGAGCGGGCCACATACCTTAAAGTCGCACAAACACAACCGCATGATTGTGTAAAGCTGGGTAACCTGCATTGCACTTTTGGGTCTAGAACTAAGGTATGGTACGGTAAGTGTGCCCCGCCCCCCCCATGGGTTCTCCAAATGTACCGTATGGCCCCGGATATGCGCCGTTCGATTAAAGGCGCCGGCGCCTCTATCTGGAGCATGGCGCTTATGGCCGGAACTCGATTATAAGCGCACCCCCTGAAATTTCTATCCTTATTATAAGCGCATCCCTTAACCTTTCATTGGAGGCATTACAAAAGATAACACTAAACTGTCACTTTTTCTAAGCAACATCAGATCAAACTACAGGTAGATCTCCTAACAACAAGTTTAGCCGGGGTACTTCTACCTAACATGGATCATACAGTACCCCTCCTACTCCTCGTCAGATTCGGGCTCCTGGCAGTTGTTGCCAAAAAAACCATCAGCGATGATGTCATCGTCGACATCCACTTCCGCTGTCAGCTGGCTACGCCTGTGCGCCATGGCGAGTCCGTCCTCACTGCCGTCAAGCTGGTTGCTGATGCCACAGGTGAGGAAGGCACGCATGATAACGTCGGGCGGCACTGCCCGCCAGGCCTGAGATATCCACCGCAGTACGACCTCAGCTGAAGGCTTCTTCAGGTTCCCTGACACATTACAGGAGAACGGTGGAAAGCCGTTAGTGCATCTAAAAAGAATTCGGTGAGGGGGAGTACAACAATACCGTACTCATGCCATACCTGCCGCTGTCAGCTGCGCTTGCCTCTCTGCCTCAAACCACCTCTGGTACTGCTGGCGGACCGACGCCTTAAAACTCTTGTTGATGGAGACATCGAGCGGCTGTACCTCCGCCGTACAGCCCGACGGGATGATTGCCGGCACGCAGTTCATCTCGCGGAGCTTCTCCTTCACCTCCTCGGTGAGGTGACCGCGGTAAGAATCCAGCACCAGCATCGAGCTCTTGGCGTGTCTGCCGAACCGAGGCTTCGAGAAAGGCTTGACGCCCTCCTCAAGCCAGCGAACGACGCCAGCGGAGTCCATCCACCCGTTCTCGTGACAAGCCACGACCACATCTGCACGAAACACGTACGGGTGGTTAGAATTCGCACTCACAACATAACGCCGTTAACGAGGAGTGCACCTCTTTACTTACCGGCAGGGAAATCGCCCTTCGGCAAGGTTTTGCGCTTGAAGAACACCCACGGCTTCAGCTTCCTTCCGTCCGCCGCGCACGCCAGCATCACGGTCACTCTCTGCTTCTGATACCCCGCACTCCTGTTAGGCACCGAGCGAACACCCGTTTCCTCCACGGTGGTGGTGGCGGGCATCTCCAGCCATAGCGGCGTCTGGTCCGCGTTGATGATCCACGCGGTGTCGATGCCGCGCTCTCGACACTTGGCACGCACGAACTTCCAGAAGCTGCGGCACTGCTCAGCTACATCTGTACAGTGGCAGAAGAGAGGACGGACAAAGACGGAGGGTGTTAGTACAAATATACAAAAACCACGTGGCAAGTTAATCGGGATATTTCTTACGCGCGGCGGTTTTCTGGGCAACCCGGGTCTTCATGCGGACGCTCAAATTCCATCGACGCCGAAAGCGCTCCGACCACCTCTGGCTTCCTTTCCACTTCTTGTCCGGGTACAGAATCTTCATGAACTCCCGCGACCACTCCCGCAGGCGGCCGACTGACACGGCAGTTCCCTTGCGGCGCCACTCGAGCAGCTTCTCGTACACCTTCAACTCCATCGGCCGGTACCAAGACGCTCGCCCGCGGCCGTGCATGCGCTTCCGAGCGGAGTGAACTTCCTTGAGGAAATCCGCCGCCCGCTTCCAGTTGGTGAGGCATTTGCGGTGGATTCCGCTCTGGCGAGCCAAGGCGCGCACCGAATCCGCGGCAGCAAGCATAGCAACCCACTTCAACTTCTCCGCGGCGGTGTAACCTTGCCGCTTGTGCTCGGTGACCTTGTGCCTGGGAGAGGGGGGGCGGGCATCACGGTTCTGTGAAGAGGGGTGGGGTCGCTTGCGATTAATCGGAGGATAGGTGGGCATGGGCAGTTCCTCGGGGAGCCCGTCGCGTGACCAGTACTCAACGCCGTCGTCGTCACCGTCGCCCGTAACACCTTCTGGAAACACATCCTCAGCGGTGCCGCCCTCGGCGCCGCCTCCAGCGGAAGCCTCCGTGTCACCCTCGGCGCCGTCAGCGCCGCTCTCTTCCTCAGCGTCAGCAACATCATCATCGGCGCCGACTGCAGATTCGTCCCAAGGGCAATCGTCGGGCTGTCCCCAACGTCCTCCAGGCACGTGGCCCACTTCCACTTCAACATCTTGCGCGTTGTTAGACTCCGGTTCGGAGAGGAATTCGTCAAACGCCGATGGAAGCAGCAGCGTGAGCACGGGCTGATTGCCAGTGTGTAGCGGAGACACAGGATCCGGAGGCGAAGGAGGAGCAGGAGGCGCAGGAGGTGCAGGATGCGAAGGAGGAGCAGGAGACGCAAGAGGCGCAGGAGGCGCAGGAGGCTGTGGTGGCTCTGGTGGTTCAGGTGGGATACGGGAGTACCACCCGTCAGCGTCTACTCTAAACGCGGGCCTTCGCGTAGGCTTTTTCTTGAACAAGAAGTGGGTGCCGCTGATTTCCGCCATGGCTTCCGCAGCCAGGCGAGAACGACCAAGAAACTGAACGAGAAACTGAGAGAAACGGAGAACAAATGAGAGATTCAAAGGGACCCCTTCTGGTTAGCGCCTCGGGGTCCTCGTCGGGGAGAGACGGGTAACCCCTGTCTGAACCCGGAGAGGAGGGTATCGCGACACGAAGATGCTGCGCTGGCAGGGCATTCCAGCCCCTTCTCGATGGTTCGGGTGAAATGCAGCTGCCTGCCAGTGCATGAAAGCCTGATTGGGCCGCAAGGCAACTTTCACGTCAGCGCTGGCAGGTGCGCTGCTCCTGGACGGGATTTGTGCGGTCGGGAATCGAAGCGCAGCAGTTTTCGGCGGGTTTACATGCATTATCCCACGCACACGTTACTCAATTGTGTTCGCCTTATTGTGGGCTTCGATTTGGTACATAAAAATAACAAATTCATTTTTGCCATGATATAAGCGCCGGCGCTTATGGCCGTTATTCAATTACAAGCGCCACCCCTAAAAAAATTGATTTTATTATAAGCGCATATGCGCCTATATCCGGGGCCTTACGGTACGAGTCGAGGAAAGGTGTTGCAGCCACTGCCTTCACACACGGGGCTGCTGTTTACTGCAGGAAAATCTTCTTCTAGCTCTCATTAGAGTTGGCACTGAAATAAGGCTTTGTGAGAATATACGGTATATACGGGTATATATTTTTTTATAATCAGTTTTCTCATTATTTTTTCCTCCCCCGCCTCCTCCCTCTCCCACTCTTCCCTCCCCCCCCTGCCTGCTTTCCATGCCTGTGTCTCTGCTATGCCCCTGTTGCAATCTACTGCTGGCCGTCAAAGTAGCAGGAGAACAACAAGGCACGGCGCACGCACAGGCAGCATGAACGCGCGGCGAGAGGGATACGGATGAGCTGAGAGAAAGGGATACGGATGAGCTGAGAGAGAGATACGGATGAGCTGAGAGAGAACGGACCAAGTGAAGGATATCAGTGGGACGAACATGGCATGCGGTGCAACGGCAGTGCAGGGCATGCAGGCGCATGCGCAGGCGGGCGCACACACCTTGAGGTCGTGGATGTGCGAGTAGTCCATGCAGTCATACTAGGGCAGTATGATCTCCACCAGCTGCTGCTATGCCAGCCAGCGGCCACAATGCACGCATGCATGCGGGCATGCTCGCACGCACCTTGAGGTCGTGGAGCGGGGCCATCTGGTGGGAGGTGGTACTGCGCTGCCCTAGTCCATGCAGTCGTCCTAGGGCAGGGCAGTACCACCTCCCACCAGATGGCCCCGCTGCTGCAACGCACACGACAACCCGGTTACCACGTCTGCCAGCCCTCCCTCCCACCTGCCACAGGACATGGAGGGGTGTGTGTGCGCGTGTGTACTTGGCTGCACGGCGCACGCGCAACACTCACTCATTCGCCGCGATAACAGACATGCTTTCAACCCCAAGCAAGCAACCCTGCCACCACTCCGCTGCCCTGCTCAACCACTCACCCGCCTCCCCCCATGATTCTCCCCAACCCTGCCACCAGCATCCTCCTCGCCCCTCTCCGTTGTGGAACCCCGTTCCCCATGAGTCCAGCGCACCTTAGCAACGGGAGCCATCTCTGCTGCTATGTGCACCACGTGCAGGGGTCGCCTGGGGGAATCACGGAGCACACACAGGCCGGAGGGGGGGGAGGGGAGGGGAGGGGAGGGGAGGGGAGGGGGGGGGGGAGGGGAGGGGAGCAATGTGCAAGGCAGTATGAGGGACGGGTGAGAGTGGTGCAGAGAGCTGCGCGCTGTTGCCCCTGCATGCGGCAACTGACTAAAGCGGTGGGGCGCGAGAGCAGGGGCAGCAGCGGGCAGGGAGGGTGGTGGATGATGACAGGTTCGTTCCTACAGGGAGGGTGGCTGGCCACAAGTACAGCTCTGCGCACTTGACCATGGCGAGTACGACTCACTTATGCAAGCGCAGCGCACACAGCCCATCTGGTAAACACCCCAGCCATGCAAGCGCAGCGTGTGAGCGCGTGGGCTTCTTCTCTCCATCTGTCCTTGGGATTATCCGCCAGCACTCCTCTCAGCGCGGCCGCCACCACTGCATCCTCCACCCCACCGCGCCCGCTCTCTTTTCGCCCGCCCCTCCCCTCTCCGACCCGCCACTCTCCAGCGCGGCGCGCACCACCTGGGCGCCCCCCACGGACTCCCACGCCTCCTGCATGCGCGCGCCGCGGCGCCACACCATGGCCCTGAGCGTGCGCGCGTCATGCGGCACGAGGTCCTGCCGTGCAGCAGCAGCGACTGGTCCACCGTGAGAAGCAGCGTGCCCCACCTTTCCCCACCGCGCCTTGCGCTCAATGCGCTCCTTCTCCGCGCGCCCCGCCTCCTCCTAAGGCTTTTCATTCACTGCTTGCTTGCCTCTGTCGGGCTATCCCATACCTGCGCATGCCACACGAGACACCCGCCTCCCCGATCCAAACAGCGTCCCGCTCCGTGATCGCGTCGCGACATCCGCTGCCAACGGTGCTCAAAAGGTAGTGTCGTGTTCTGCTCATGCTCTTGTTGCTTAGTCTAACGAAGGCTTTTCGTTCACTGCTTGCCTCTGTCGGGCTATCCCATACCTGCGCATGCCACACGAGACACTTGCCTCCTCGATCCAAACAGCGTGCGCTCCGTGATCGCGTCGCGACATCCGCTAAACTGCCATGCACTCAGGCTGAATGACTGCTGGATGCAAGTTGCAACTGTGATTGGAGCAAGAACTGTCGAACATAACGCGCAGGTAGTATAGTTGTTCGTGCCTTCGGTTACAACAGACGATGAATCTTAGTTAATCCGTAAGTCTTAAATATAGAAACATCGCGAAGTTCCAGTATCGTAAACTATAAATAAGCATACAAGTCCACAGAGCGTCGCGAAGCTCCTATGTGATGAACTACTACAGCCAATGAGCCGCTTCAAGTGTTGAACCGCTTCAAGTGTTGAACCGCTTCAAGTGTTGAACCGCTTCAAGAGTTGAAGCGCTTGAAGTGTTGAATTGAAACGCTTGAAGTGTTGAAACGCTTGAAGTGTTGAAACGCTTGAAGTGTTGAAACGCTCCAACTGCTGCGCCACTCCAAGTGTTGCGCCACTCCAAGTGTTTCGCCACTCCAAGTGTTGCGCCACTCCAAGTGTTGCGCCACTCCAAGTGTTGCGCCACTCCAAGTGTTGAACCGCTTGAAGAGTTGAGCTGCCCGAACTCCGTCTTGAATTTGACCCCTCTTGGCCGCTAGAGGCAAAAGCCTCTAGCGTTACACCCGCACACCGCGTTGAGGTGGAGGTCATTCGTGCGGGACCCTGTTTGGGAGGGTGGGGACGGCTTTTTTGGGAGAAGAGGAGAGGGAAGGTTAGTTTACTGCCCGCGGGCAGGGTTAGATCAAGGAGATACAACTCGGAACGGCACTCGGTTGTCAGAATCCGAAGACGCCAGGTTGTCAGAGGACGAGTAGGTTTCCCAGCCGAGCCAAACCCGATCGTTCCCAAACACACCTGACCGCGCCCAAACCCACCTTACCGCGTCCAGCCTAGCCTCTGATCTAACGCTCCTACGCGCCTACACGTGCCTAGCTAGCCCACCTATACCTCCCCAACCTACAAACCATTCGCCGCTGAAAAGGGGGACGGGGAAGGGGGAAAAGGGGAGGAGTCAAACTCCAGCGGCTCGCTCCGCCGCTCCTCCGCTCCAACGTTCTTCCGTCCGCCGTATTCCCGCTCCGCCGCTCGTCCCGTCAACCCGCCGCTCGTCCATCGCTCCGCCGCACTTCGATTTGTCGCGCCTCCGCGTCTCCCTCCTCCCGACTCCTCATTTCCTGCTGCAGAGACAAAGGACACCAAAGAGAGACGTCAGTGAATTCGAAACCAAACACATTTGCTGAATGGACGATATCACCTGATAGAAGTTCCCGCTCGTGCTTCCGCTCCCGATCCCGCTCCGGCTCCCACCAGCTCCTGCTTCACAAACCAAGGAAGAACAAGAGGAAGTAAGTAAATGTGAAGGAAAAAAAATGTTAAGGGCGTGTCCAGTTCGTTCATTTCGGGATTTTTCGTGCCAACGCACGTATCGAGGTTCAAAAATAACTACCGTACCTAGAAACGAATGCATTGTGAGTGGAGTCCAACCATCCTGTAATTTCAGAAGCGCGGACACATTCCCCGCCACACGAATCAACAGTGCTCTGACCACGTTGAAAACGAGGTAACAGTTTCCCTCGTCAATCATAGCTTGAAAATTTTTGTGCAGGCGCAGGGGGCGCTGGCGAGTAGAGCGAACCACTGACGAAATCGTGCAAGCGATACAAGGGAAACGAACTGTAGTGGCCAGGACGCGGTGCTGTACCCTTGTTCGCGTCCCTGCTGATTCCAGTAACGTGAGTCAGACGACTCTAGGTACGTGCATGGGGCGTGCCGTCTTGCGAACAGAAGCTGATTGTGTCCGCTGGACACGTTCAATAAAGGGTTACCACAAAAAATGTGGTAGCTGAGGGGGTTTACGAACAGTAAATGTACGAGCTGGACCCCCCCTAACTGGAACGACGAACTTACCATGGAAGGGTGTTGTTCTTCCTCCGCGCTCCCGTCCCTCCGCGCTCCTGCCACTTCACAAACAAAGGAGAAACAAGAGAAAGAAAGTAAACGTGAAGGAAGAATAGAAGCTAAACTGGAACGACAAGCTTACCACGAATTGTTGTTCTTCCTCCGCGCTCCCGCTCCCTCCTCGCTTCTGCCACTTCACAAACAAAGGAAAAAACAAGAAAAGGGTAAGTAATCGTGAAGGAAGAATAGAAGCTAAACTGGAGCGACAAGCTTACCATGAATTGTTGTTCTTCCTCCGCGCTCCCGTCCCTCCGCGCTCCTGCCACTTCACAAACAAAGGAAAAACAAGAGAAAGTAAGTAAACGTGAAGGAAGAATAGAAGCTAAACTGGAACGACAAGCTTACCACGAATTGTTGTTCTTCCTCCGCGCTCCCGCTCCCTCCTCGCTTCTGCCACTTCACAAACAAAGGAAAAAACAAGAAAAAAGTAAGAAATCGTGAAGGAAGAATAGAAGCTAAACTGGAACGACGAACTTACCATGAATTGTTGTTCTTCCTCCGCGCTCCCGTCCCTCCGCGCTCCTGCCACTTCACAAACAAAGGAGAAACAAGAGAAAGTAAGTAAACGTGAAGGAAGAATAGAAGCTAAACTGGAACGACAAGCTTACCATGAATTGTTGTTCTTCCTCTGCGCCCCCGCTCCCTCCGCGCTTCTGCCACTTCACAAACAAAGGAAGAAACAAGAGAAAGTACGTAAACGTGAAGGAAGAATATAAGCTAAACTGGAACGACGAACTTACCACGAATTGTTGTTCTTCCTCCGCGCACCCGCTCCCTCCGCGCTCCTGCCACTTCACAAACACGGAAAAACAAGAGAAAGTAAGTAAATGTGAAAGGGAAAAAGATGTTAACTGGAATGACGAGCTTACCAGGGAAGGGTGTTGTTCTTCCTCTGCGCTCCCGCTCCCTCCGCGCTCCTGCCACTTCAAAAACCAAGGAAAAACAAGAGAAAGTTAGTAAATTGAAAGAAAGTAAGAGGGAAACTGAAAGGACGAGCTCACCATCGAAAGTTAGTAAATTGTCGTTGACGTAGACGATGGTCAAGTCTTGGCCGTCTTGGTCAAGTCTTGGCCGTCTTGGTCATGTCTTGGCCGTCTTGGTCAAGTCTTGGCCGTCTTGGTCAAGTCTTGGCCGTCTTGGTCAAGTCTTGGCCGTCTTGGTCAAGTCTTGGCCGTCTTGGTCATGTCTTGTCCGTCTTGGTCAAGTCTTGGCCGTCTTGGTCAAGTCTTGGCCGTCTTGGTCAAGTCTTGGCCGTCTTGGTCAAGTCTTGGCCGTCTTGGTCAAGTCTTGGCCGTCTTGGTCAAGTCTTGGCCGTCTTGGTCAAGTCTTGGCCGTCTTGGTCAAGTCTTGGCCGTCTTGGTCAAGTCTTGGCCGTCTTGGTCAAGTCTTGGCCGTCTTGGTCATGTCTTGGCCGTCTTGGTCAAGTCTTGGCCGTCTTGGTCAAGTCTTGGCCGTCTTGGTCATGTCTTGTCAGTCTTGGCCGTCTTGGTCAAGTCTTGGCCGTCTTGGTCAAGTCTTGGCCGTCTTGGTCAAGTCTTGGCCGTCTTGGTCAAGTCTTGGCCGTCTTGGTCAAGTCTTGGCCGTCTTGGTCAAGTCTTGGCCGTCTTGGTCATGTCTTGGCCGTCTTGGTCAAGTCTTGGCCGTCTTGGTCATGTCTTGGCCGTCTTGGTCAAGTCTTGGCCGTCTTGGTCATGTCTTGGCCGTCTTGGTCAAGTCTTGGCCGTCTTGGTCATGTCTTGGCCGTCTTGGTCAAGTCTTGGCCGTCTTGGTCAAGTCTTGGCCGTCTTGGTCATGTCTTGGCCGTCTTGGTCAAGTCTTGGCCGTCTTGGTCATGTCTTGGCCGTCTTGGTCAAGTCTTGGCCGTCTTGGTCATGTCTTGGCCGTCTTGGTCAAGTCTTGGCCGTCTTGGTCGTTGGTGTTGACGTTGACGTTGACGTTGACGCTTTTCTTCATTCCTGGAGGCTGGGCATCAACCACGCCATGCCACGAGTGAGAAACGTCGAAGAAAGATAAAGAGACGGAAGATGAACAAAACGAAAAACGACGACGAATCTGAGAGGCGTTGCTAGCGCGGTGCGAAGCGTCGCGCGACCGGTGAAGAGTCGCCATGCTCCCGCCGAAGCGACGCCGTGCGACGGGATACTCGTCGCCATGCCCCGGACGAAGCGACGCCACGCAACGGGAGAAGCGCCATCGACGGGTCTCCTAACCATCTGCAGGGAACAAGGAAAACCGTTAGCTGAACCGTTGAAAAAAGGACGCCGTTGAAAAAAACATGAAACTGCTGGTGGTGTTATCGCGTTCTTACCATCCGGCAACCAAATCGCCACTAGCGACAGTAGAACCGTCATCAGCGGCACGCGCCGTCGCCAAACGCCATGCGACGATGAAAGCACCGTGCCTTGAACCTCGCGAAGATGCAAGCGACGCTTGCGACGATAGAAGGGCGGTCGCGCCAAAGCGACTCCGTCTGACGAGAGAAGCGCCACTTTCGGTCACGTCTCCATGTCTCCATGTCGCGAAGCGGATCTGCACGAACGACGAATCAGTTAGTGCTTTCTTAAAAGGAAGTAAAAACTAGCATAGGCCAAGAACTTGAAAACGAGACTGCACTTACATTCATCGTGGTGAGGCTTGAAAGAAACCGTCACCAACGGCGTGAAGGCAGTCCAGGCATCGGCAAGCGGCAAGTGGATTTCGGTGCCCAGATCCGTCATCAGCGGCACGCGCCGTCGCCTAACGCCACGCGATGATCGAAGCGACACTCGCGACGATGGAAGCGACGCTTGCGACGATGAAAGTATCACGATGTCGTGAAGCGGCAAGACACCAGCGATTCTGCAGGAAACAACGGCTGAGTTAGTGGAGATATTTAAAAAGTGAAACGGAAGAGCTCTAAAACGGAACCGCACTCACCTTCATTTGTGGTGAGGCTTGAAAAAGAAGCTCATCTTAAAGACTCGAGTGAAGCGTCGCCAAGCGGAAAGTAAGGTTCCGCGCGACGGGAGTGTCGCCATGTCACGGAAATCGCCGCCGTCGTTGTTGAGAGAGAGCTCGTGCGATTGAAGGTTTCTTCGGTCTTGACGTTCATATGGTCGTTGGGCTTTCAAGATGGTCGCCTGCATGGTCAACGGAAAATGCGTTAGTATATTTCCCTTCAGAAAAAGAGGAAGTTCAAGAAAGAGCGAAACGCATATTCAGGGTAGAAAATAGGTTTAGCTTGGAAACGGAACCGCACTTGCCTCCTTTGTTGTGACGCTTGAAGGAGAACCAAGCGTCGCCGAAGGGGAGTGATGATCCGTGCGACGGACGAGCAGCGCCATGCGACGTCGAGAGCCGAGAGGCGGCATGCGCCACCGCCAACGAGGAGAATCACCGCCGCCGTTGTTGAGTGAGAGCTTGGAGAGTTGAAGGGTCGACGGCGAGGATGGGGAGAAGCTCTCAACCCCGATCCAACGGTCACGCTTCCATCGACGTTCAGATGGAATGAGTTGGGCTCTCAAGACTTGACTTGACTTGGCTTCAGTTGGACTTGGAATCGTCCAGATGGTTGGCGGCTCTCAGGTCGTTGGGCTCTCAAAAATGGTTGCCTGCAGGTAGGCATAAAAAAAGGCGTTAGCAAAAAATATATCAAGAAGAATATCAGAGCTTCGAAGCAGAATAAGTGTGAATGAAAAACAAATTCAGATAATAACGAATCTGGAAACAGAGGAAGTTCAAAGACTGTACTTACGTCAAGCGTCTTCATTTTGGCGTGAGGACGTGAAGAGCTGACGCGCCTCAACGGCGAGGACGGGGAGAAACGCCATCGGTCTTGACGTGGCTGGATGGCGCTCCGTTCGTTGGGCTCTGTTTGAGCTTTGGCTTCTCCCCGTGAAGATTTCTTCTTCGTGCATTCTCGTCGCGTACTGAAGTCGCGTACGGGAGATCTCGCCGCGTACTGAGAATCTCGATGTGACGAGTTCACGAGAAGGCTATCGCGGTGAAGGTGTTGCCGCGACAACCAACCAACCCAGGGCGTCGTACAAGGTTCCGACCAAGGCACGCAAGCAGCTCGCTAGACTCTCTATACTACCCAACCCATCCCACCCACGACTCTCTATACTACTCTACGCTACCTCAGCGCTGCTGCATGCTTGGTGTTTCCCCTTGTACTAGCCCGGTGGCTTCATGTAACACGGACTGCTCCGTGGAGCAAGTAGCTTGAAGTCCGTATTAGAGAGCTCGTTTGGAGAGAGCTTCTCTGAACATTCCTTCGATGAGATTTTGATGGAAAAATAATGCGAAAATGGACTCAAACGTGGGACTATACCAGGTTTCGGTGGAAAGAATGCGAGGAAAGATGAGTTGAGAGCAGAGCAGAGAAGAAGATGCGTCTGTTGGTTGGAGGAAGGAGAAAGCCGACCAGCCGCCTTGATTCTGTGTTTGGCGCTTGCCGCCTCCCGCAGCGCGTTTTCAAATGAAATGTGATGGGTTGCTGGGTGCAGAGGGATGCGACACGGCGCGGCTGCTTTTGTGCCCCTGTGGAGTGCGGGAAACTCTTGCATTGGTTGGGTTGCAGGACACAATTTGAATGGATGATGCTGATAAACAACTGTAGCCGCCGCCAACGGTGGGGATTCGTTCGAGCTGTTTGATGGATCTGTGAATCGTGAGATTGGTAAGATGTAATCGCGGTTTGGAAGTGTTTAAGAGGCCGAAATGTGTACAGTTCAAGCAAACTGCCTTGCATAACATTTGAACAGTTTCAATTTCAAATTCGGAATGTATAGAGTTGAGAGCCTGGTTAGTCGGTTGGGTTTGGTTGTCTTGAGGGCGCGTAAAGTTTGTGGTAAGGTCTGGTTGGTAGGCACCCTACATTGAGCTTAGAGCTGGGGCAGGAAGATAACTTTTTTTAGGAGAATACTGACGTGGCACTTCTTGTTGAATCTAGAGGTTGAGTTATTTAGTGAGGCTTGCGTGAGGTGCGGGATGGTGTTGAAATGGGCAAAAATATTAATTAGGCTGAAGTCTCTCGAGGTTTAGCTGCTCTCGCAACTCCCTTTGCTGACTGTGAATCAGATTGGGGCAGCTGAAATAGCGGGGGGTGGTTGAGGGAAAATCACGAGAGCCAATAGTAATCGAGGGAGGCGCAACCACCACGCCACATCAACCACCACCCTCCCCTCCCACCCTCCTTTAGTTCCTCCAAATTCTTCTCTCATCGTCATCGTCCTTTCTTGGTTTTCCAGTCTGTTAGATCTAAGCGCGTTACCGTCGCCTCTTGGTTTTCATCCCGAATAGGTTCTTGGATCTAAGCGCAAGTTTTTTACCGTAGGTAGTGTTAGTCGCGCTTATCTATCGCGCTTATCAGTCGTAGTTTACTACTAGTCACTTGGCGTAGTGAGGTGAGTACCGTCAGCTCCAAGTAGTCACCGCCAGTTGCGGGCATCAGATGTTTGTTTAGTCGCCAATAGACGGTACAACAATGATTTTCTTATGCATTGCGGCTGGAGTAGTACCGTTAATTTGCGGACGAATTATTTAATATTGATTTGCGAACACATTAACACCATCGATTTGCAGACACGTCCCATGCAGACGCATCAAAAGCTTCGGTTCGTGCCCATTAGTGTCGCCAATACCGCCTACCCGATTTCGTTAAGAAGGTGATTAAGCGGAGGCGCCTCAGCATGGATGATGGCTGATGTTGTTACCACCCAAAACGTTAGAAGAAAGGGAAGGAGAAAGGTAAGAGACGTGGGTGTGTTGCGGGAAAGGGAGGGAATGCGGGTGGGGGGAGGGCAGAAGGGGGGGGAGGTGGGGGGAGGAAGAGGAGGAGGGAGGGGGGGACCGAAGGACATCTCTCATCTTGTCCCGCTCTCTCCTTATTTTTCCCCGCTCTCGCCTCATCCCTTTCCTCTCCGCTCTCCGCTCTTCCCCCCCGCTCTCTCCTCGTTCCTCCCCCGCTCTCATCTCATCTCCCCCCTTCTCTTCCCTCAACTTTCCCTCCTCTTTCCAAATTTAGCCTAATCCTGGATCTCCTTTCTCCTTCTCCTGCTCACCCCTCATCACCCTCTCACTCTCCCCTCATCTCTCCCGCTCTCCCCTCTTCTCCTTTCTCGCCCATCTCTCATTCCACCTCCACTCCCCTCCACCTCCCCCCCACTTACCCCGCATTTCTCCCCCGATCTCCTCACCTTCTCGCCACTCACACCCCTCATCTTCTCCCCACTCACCCCTTAGGGCGTGTAGGGAGTTCAGATGGGCGTGTGTGGAATGGGCGTGTGGAGGGTTCAGATTGGCGCGAGCACGGGAGGTGACAAAGAATCATGAGAATCATGTGTTCATAACAGTGGCAGAATGGCACATCAGGTGGCAAGACGCGAGGGGGCAGCACCCCATGTGCCAACACACCTGGTGCAGTAAGGCAGGTGTATGTCATGTGACCATTTTCGACGGCATTGGACTGGGATTCGACGTGGTAGTTGGGAATAGGTCATGTAAGATCCTGTCTCCCAGCAGTTTTTGAGTTGGCAAAGTGATATTTTCCATCTCTCAGCGGCCTGTTTGTTATCCTCCATCTCTCCACATACCGTATGCAAAAGCCCCTGCTGTCGCACCATCACCACTCCTCAACTTCTCTACCTTCTGTTTTCCTCAAGCCGTTCCCCAGCTCTGCTTCACTCTGCGCTCCTCTCCTCTCTTTTCTCTCCTCCTCCCTTCTCCTTTCCCCTCCCCTCCCCTGCCCTCCGTCCACCTGCCCCCGGCTCTCCTCGAGGCATAACAACAGGGGCCCTGGAGTGGTGGGGCAGCAGCCAGTGCTGCCACCAGGGGCATTATTCGAGTACACGTCCGTCTGCCCTCTAGACACTCGCAAGGGAGCCATGGTAAGTACTACCACCACTGCCACCACCACCCCCTTTCACTGCTGCCTCTGCTTGCCCTGCCAATGCTCCTCTCTGCTTGCCCAGTTTCCATTTTTTGCTTCACCAGTTCCCTTCACCATTTCATATAAAGTCACAGCAGCGGCGGGAGCAGCAGCAGCAGCCACCTTATATAAACATTGTGTTGATGTTCGTTTTTAGGTGATTTGAACCCCAGGGCCCATGCTCATTGTTTCAGGATATTGGTTCATTACGTACCACATTTCATGAGATTCAAATACCTTGATGGCTTCACTGCGGAGAAAACAAAATGACAGGGAAGAAACTGTTGATTGGTGGTACCAGTAGCATTCAGGAATTGGATGGCCCACAATCTCAGCATAACATGGCATGCAGCACAATGGATGGGAGCACTGGCCTCTAATCAAGAAGCAAGATTCGTCCAGACTAAGCTCCCATGGTCGTATACACGCTGCTTCCGTACGATCACAATACACGCTGCTATCGAGGCTGCTTCAAACGAGAAAGAGATGGAGAAGTGGCGAGAAGTGCAAGCTTGGGATTCGTCTGCCCGTTACGATCACATACACGCTGCCCGCAACCCTCCTTCGCCAATGGTGGCGTTCATGTGCTCCACGGGCAGGGCGCCCCTTCATTCTTGGTTCGCGGAGTGTACATGGGCAACTGCCCCGTGCTCAGCCCAGCCGCCATTCTGCCCAACATTTTAGCGCCGAAGAGGGTTTGCAGTGCACAGAGAAATTTGTTGTCAGTCAGTATCCCGGAACTTGCATCCTATTTCCCATCCCATCGCATCTCATCGCATCCGAACCCTTCTCATCGCGTCTCTTCCCTATCCCTTTCGGCAGAACTCGGGTCAGGGATGAAAATCACATTCAAGACATGCCTCATCGCACCACCACCTTCCATTGGATCACATCCCGATTTCCCATCCCATCCCATCCCATTCAACCTCTTCCAAACTCATCACATCCCACCTCACCCAACTTCAGGCCGCACAGTGCCCCATCGCTCAACTCCCTCATTCCTCGCCATACGCAAACTCACACGACACAAGACGACACGACACGACACGACACAGCCTCCTCCCCATTCCACTCTCTGTATGTAGTGTACAGTACAGCTTCCATGCGCTTGGGATTGGACCTACAGTACAGTATTTCTTTTCGAAACCATTCCCAAGGTTCGTGGAGTCCCATGTCCTCCAATCCCAGCCCCCCCCCCCCCCCCCTCAAGCACCACCGCAACAAGCAGGAGGGACTCCTAGAAGGAAAGAGAGACTGGTATTCATTTTCACACCCCTCCACTGCCTGCCACCATCCCGCTCACACCATCGTTCTGCCATTATTGCCTTTCAGGTGGGTGGACGGGATTCGCTGCGGCCAAAACGGCTTTTTACAGGAACCAGCGCCATAGTATCAGCCATTTGCACGGTTCTTATTCAGAAGAAATATATCGCCGTCGTGATTCTGCCAGATCTCCCTTATCTTAAGGTGACGGCGACGCGAGCATTACTCCCAGCCCGCTATTTTGTTTCTCCTGACGCAGTGGACTAAGTTACGGCTGAAATCCCTTGACTGATTCGACACGAGTCAGTCGAATGGCTGCAGCGCTGGTTCACGAAAGTCAGCAGCCGCGAATCGCGGTGGATGGGCCGTCGCTAACGGCAGCAACGGCATCTGTTGAAGCAGCAGCTGCAGCCGCTGCAGCAGCAGCAGCGGTGACAGCGGTTAGCAATAGCAACCACCAGTACATGCACCAGCAGTACCACCAACAGAAGCATCATCAGCAGCAGCAGCAGCAGCAGACGCGACCTTTAGAGGCACTCGCGAGTCGTTTCGAGGCCCTCACGGCGCCGTCGGCAGCGGAAGCTCGATCCCCCGGAGTGGCGGAAAGCGGAGCGGAGGACGGCGCTAAAGAACCCCCCTCGGCGGAGCGCGCGCAGAAGGCTCGCGCGGAGTGGTCGAGCGCCAGCGAGAGAACACTCCGTGCGGCCGTTTCCGCGGATCCGCGCGCTTGGAGTGTCGGAGGAAGCTGCGGGAACTTAGCGAGCGAGTGTAGAAGCGCCGACAGTGGCAGCGGCAGCGGCAGCGGTAGCGGTAGCGGTAGCAGTAGCGATACTAGCCGCTCTGCTGTCAGCAGTGGTGGTGAGGATTCGAATTCCGCGGCTTGTGAGGAGGTTTCTAGGAGCCTGCGCGTCGGGGAATTCGCGGAGGCTTGCGACGGCATTGGGCGGCTGTTCTCTGTTCTCGGTCCCGCGTTTGCGTTCGCCGGAAAGGAGTTTTCTGAGAAGGTTCGTCGTCTTGACGCCTCTGGCACGTGATCGCGTTGTCCCCGCTTCCCGCTCCGCTTTC
Source organism: Closterium sp. Naga37s-1 (assembly GCA_947471745.1). Classification (NCBI taxonomy): domain Eukaryota; kingdom Viridiplantae; phylum Streptophyta; class Zygnematophyceae; order Desmidiales; family Closteriaceae; genus Closterium; species Closterium sp. Naga37s-1. The sequence continues at coordinate 130,297 of CANJKZ010000564.1, forward strand.
CGCTTACCCTCCCTCTTCCTCCCCCTTCTGCACGTGCACTCCTCTCCCTTCCCTCCGCCCCCCTTCCCTGCCCCCACCCTCTCCCCTTTCACCGCCTCCCTTTCTCTGTCTTCCCCTGTTCTCCGCGATCCCCTGATCACCCTCCGCCCGTTGCTCCGCACAGGTGGCGGACTTGCACGTGGCGGGGCGGGATTTCGACACGCTGGCGGAGATGATGGCGGAGGATCGGCGAAGGGGCGTGGCGCGCGTGAAGGGGAGCCACACGCGCAACCTGCTGCGCGTGGTGCGCGGACTGGACCTCAACCGGCGCATCTTTGCGCTCCTGCTGCAGGACTGGTGCGCGTACAGGGGGGGTGTAGAGCGGGTGTGAAAGAAAGGAAAGCGGGGAAAAGGGGGAGGTAGGAGGAGACTGCGGGAGGTGAAGGATGGAGGGGCGGAAAGGTGGGATTCGTGTGGGTGTGAGGAGGCGAAAGGGAGAGAAAAAGGACCTGCAAGGTTGCGACCCCTTCCTTACTCTTGTCTATGGTTTCTTTCTTCGACGTACTCCCAACTTATACCTAACCTCCTTCGCAACCACTTGTTGAACACTCACATCCACTTCCCGCAATTGTTTTTCGTCACTCTTGCTTGCTCTTGCTCACTCTCCCTCACTCGACCTCACTCGCTCTCTCATTCACTCTCTCTCATTCACTCTCTCACTCGCCTTCTCACTCACGCTTGCTCCCTCACTCACCCTCCCTCTCCCTCACTCTGTGGGCAGCTCTCAGCCGCTAAGAGTGTACGCGGGGCGAGCGTATAACGAGGTGTTTGGCGCCGTGCATCCATGGCCCGTGCGCAGCCTCGTAGCAGCGGGCCTCTTCACGCTCCCCTCCACGCCCGCCTTCCTGCTTCTCCTGGGGGAGTCCGGTGAGAAGAGGGGGGCTGCTGCAGGGGGGGGAGGATGTTGGGGAAGGGGCTCTCCAACCAGAGGAGGAATGAGGGCGAGAGAGGATTGGGGGGGGTGAGGGATGAGGGGAGGATGGGGCTGGACCTTGGGCAGTGCTTGTGGTGATACTCGATGATGGTTGAGTTGAGACCAATGGGCGTGGAGGGTGGCAGCGGGTCACTTCACGCTCCGCTCCACGCCCTCCGTCTTGCTCCTCCTGGGGGAGTCCGGTGAGAAAAGGGGTGGGAAGGGGGTGGGAGGGGGGCGGGAGGGTGGTTGGGAATTGGGGGGAGAGGGGCCTGACGGGGACTCAGGGAGAAAGCGGACTTGGGGGATCTAGGATGAGGGTGAGGAGGGACTGGGGGTTTGGGTGATCCTTGTGGTTGGTAATATTGGAGACAAGTGGGAGTGGAGGGTGGCTGCGGGTGTGTTCATCTCTCTCTGATGTCGTTAGTAGCACCTCATTCTGATTTGATCCCTCCCACCTCTTCCCCTCTCCTGTTCCCCCTTCCCCCCCTCACCCTTCTCCCATCCTTCCCCCCGCTTTCGCCCTATCGATCCTGACCCCACCCACTCAGATGATGCGTGGCAGCAAAACGCCAAGCATTTTGTGGTGGCGTTGTCGCCCGTCATTCAAGCAGTGGACCATCTGTTCCTCTCGCACGGACTAGGCCTCGACTGGTGAGGTGAGGTGGCTTGCATAATGCAAGCTGCTTTGCAACTCCGGTAGCCTCCAAGTGGTGACTGCTGATTGGCACATGGCACCTTGTACGGTATGTGTGAATCTTGTTCATTTTCCTCCTGCTGGCTCTTAAAGGGAGCTGGTCCGTCTCAACCTGTACCTACACTACACCTAGCCAGTGGGGGCCAGCCAGACCGGTCTGGTTACTGTCACTTGGTGATTTATTACATGTGAGATGCATGGGCCTGCAATCGTGGCCTAATCTGCTTCCAGGGCTGCTGTAATACTAAGCAAGAGGCGGGGCTGGGCGAAATCATGCGAAGAGGTGCAAATAGCACGGACGAATGTTTTATATATGGTGTTGTGTTGGGGATCTCGGGGCTGTGAACCTGCGACAAGTAACATTGCGGGCTACTCAGTAGCTCAATCACCACCACTGAGAGACTGTTGTCTCGTTGGATCTGCATGTGCTCTTTGCAAGTTAATTATGTAGCCCCTTGGACATGCATTGTTTTGAATTATAAAGTCAGAGAACCCAACCACCCTCCTGACTTCAACCATATGAAAGAATCATGGGTCATAACTTAGACATGGATTGTGAAACGTCATTCATCAAACGTGTAAAGTTTGTTTTGGTATCATGTGCTGTTACATCCCGACTGCATTCTGGAGATTCACAAAGCTCAACAAGTGCCGCCAATCAGAACCGCCCACTTGCTGTATCATGAGGTGGCATGCCATGATTGGTTTCTACGCACCAAACGCCTCTAGCTTCCGCCAAACGCCTCGATTACCTCCTGGTTTCACACAGTTTGTCCGCAGCGGGCAGAACTTGAACAAACATTCCCTCATCCCCCCGTCGCGACTCGCGATCTCGGCTAGAAACGTTCTCCTGCGATTTTCCTTGCTCTTTCCGCCTGACAATTGCGCGTCCACTTGACGACGATCAGGAAACGCGTGCAGGGCGGAACCGTCCAAGCGGTTGGTGAGAGGAGAGCGGGGAAAATGGGTTGTTGTGAGGGAGGGGGAAGGAAAAGTGGAAGCAGGGCGGGCGGCGGTTTTGTTCGCAAATTTTGGGGTGGGGAGGAGGGGGAGGGAAACAAGGGATGGATAAGGCGGGCATGGCAGCAGGCATTGATGGCATGCGAGGAGGAGACGAGGGGCACCGCATGAGTGAACATGCAGCAGCAGCATCATCCGATCATTCTGGCCACACATCTATGCAGGAAGTGGGATGGGGTGGGGGGGAAGCTGTACGTGTACAGTAATCTCCCAGCTCAGCAGCACTCAGCAGCATCTCATCAGGGCAATCGACGAATACACATCATTACCGACGGTACTGTAGCGAGAGGCTGTGTGGCTCAGGTAAGGTCATGCTGCATCACGAAAGGGACCCTTCGTCGCTTTTATTTCCCGTTATGCACTGTATAAACGTAAACATTAAAGGCGTAGACATCTGGAATTCACTCTAAACGAGACTTTTCTTGTTTGCGTGCGCGAGTGTGAGTTCTGTTTCGGCTCTCTACTCCGTGTGTGTATCCTGCTCTGCAGGTCACACAAAATCTCGATTTCCTAGCTGCGGTTGAGCAACAAACAAGAATCCTCTCTTCCCGCGTCTTTCGTCCCATTCCGTCTCATTCCACCATCACATTCCAACCTATCTTATCTTTCTCACCATCCCCCTTACTGTTCCATCTGACCCTCCAACTCTCATCTCAACTAAAATTGCGAGAAGCTTGGACAACAGAAAGCGATGCTCGTTCGCTTCCCTGCTCACCACAGGCTATGCGTTTCGCACTGCGATGTGTTCCTCCTTGCGAATGTCGTTCGGCTATGTCTTATCTTAGCCACGGCCACGCCGCGTCCCGCTCCACCGTACAGAATTCATCTCGAAGCGCATGTGCCAAGTCGTTTCGCTCGCCATTTCCTTAATCCCCGCACGAATCTCTAAGTTGCTTTGTCTAAGATTCGCTAAGCTTGCGCGCGTACGGGCTCCAAGCGTCTCCCATTCGGAATGCATCCAGCAACAACACACCCTTTATAACAACTTAGTCATTGTCATTGTTATTTAAGATTTTAGTCCAAAAACAGTCGAAGCAGCGCAAGCCTCCCCTAATTTATTCATCGTGCTCCTCGCGGTCATAGCCTCCGCAACTGATCCTTTCTCGAGGCTTTCGCTGTAACGTCGTGACTTCCACCTCGTCCGTCATTTACGATCACCTGCCATTATGGCCGCTCCGACAGACCTCAAGATTCTAGTTGCCGAAGACAACACAGTAAGCGCGACAACCTCCATTCTCCCTCACGTTCCTGTCCTCCGCTTCCTTCTCTATTCGCCTTTCTCTTTCTTCCCCGTCCCGTCCCCTCTCCGTTTCACCCGCGTATTCCCCGCCTTCCGTTCACCCAAGACGATGCGACGTCAATCGCGCGAGACGCAACGCCTGTTTTTCAGGCGCCTAAGAGACATACGCTACGCCGCACTCCCCCGGGTCCAATCGCTGCGTCCGTCCTCACCCACTCGGACGAATCTCTTTCAGTTCGCGCTCTTTCCCTCTCGCTCTCTCGCTCTCTCGCTCTCTCGCTCTCGTTTTCTGTATGTTCCGTCGGCCTCTGGTTTCATCACATCGTGACACCCCCTCATTCTCATGTTCAACCGCGCGCGGTTGAGCGTTACCCGCTTCCCCTCCCGCTCCTCCTCCCCGGCCCCCGCACTCACTCCATTCCGTGTATCACATCTCCGTCTCCGTGCGCATCCTCCCCTCCTCTGCATCTACCCTCCCGTTGTTCCCCCCGTTCCCCTTATGTAAACTGTGGTTTCCCCTTCCCCTTCCATTCCGCTTGTGTAACGTGCACCTTTTGACGCGTCCCAAATCCGCGGTTTCTCTCTCCCCGTTCCCCTCGTGATAAACTGCGGATCCCTGCGGATCCCGTGTGTGTGTTCACTCCTCGTGTTCCGCGCCATGCATCTCCGAACCAACGTTACTCCGTTGCTCCACGGGAATTTGGTGCTGCCGCTGCCACTGTGCACGCTCAAGCGCGTGAACCTCCCCCATACCCCTCCGATAAACTCTCCCGCACCCCGCCGTTTTTCCTCGTTTCATGGGGGCGTGTGGCTGCTGGTATCGATGCACCAGGTGCCTGAGACGCTCTTGAGACTCTCACCTATCATACCCCTCTTGCATCCCTTTCCGAGTACTCACCCTCGACTGCATTCCACCCGTACCCCTCCCGTACCCCTACCCCTCACCGGCACCTACCCTCCCCCCTCTCTCCCCTTCCCCTCTCTCCCTCGCGCTCCAGGTGAACGTGATGGCGCTCATCTCTATGCTCAAGCGCATGGGACTCATCCCCAGGAGGCCTTCCGTACCCCTCCCCCTCACTTGCCTCTATCTTCCCCTCCCCTCTCCTCCACCCTCCCCCCTCCACCCTCCACCCTCTCTCCTTCCCCTTCCAGGTCAACGTGATGGTGCTCATGTCCATGCTCAGCCGCATGGGACTTAAAGCCACATCCCGTCTTTAAGCTCCTGTCCTCCTCCCGTACTCATTCCGTACTCATTCCTCTAACTCCTCCCTCCCCTCCCTCCTCCAGGTCAACGTGATGGTGCTCATGTCCATGCTCAAGCGCATGGGGCTTAAAGCCACGGTCGCCAAGAACGGCGTCGAGGCCGTGGAGGCGGTGCAGAAGGTGAAATTCGATATTATCCTCTCCGATATATGCATGCCGCTCATGGACGGTCTCACGGCCACGCAGCTGATTCGCCAGTACGAGCGCACGGGGAAATTCCCCGCGGAAGAAATCGCCAAGGCGAAAGCGTCGGGGGCGCCTGCGGGGGACGAGAAGGCGGGGCTGGCGGAGTGGACAGGCGGGGAGGCGAGGGAAGGGGATGGGGACGGCGGGGATTTCCGCCCGCGCACGCCGGTGGTGGCTGTGAGCGCGAATGCGCTGCAGGCGGATCAAGACCGGTGCAAAGCGGCGGGGATGGATGCTTTCATGTCAAAACCTGTGAATTTCCAGAAGCTGAAGGATACTATGGGGCAGTTTGTGGACCTTAGTAATATTGCTGCCCCTGCCGCTCCGGTCAGACCCCCTCCGAAACCGGTTGTGGAATCAAGTAGTGAAGAGGAAGAGGAGGAGGAGGAAGAGGAGGAAGAAGGGGAGGAGGAAGAGGAGAAGGGGAGAGGTGGGAGAAAAGGGAGGGAAGAGGAGGAGGAGGAGGGGGAGGAGGAGGATGAGGAGGAGGGGAAGGGTGTAAGAGGAGGTGTGGGGAAGGCGGGACCGCAGAATGGCAGAACGGCGGGTGGGAAAGGAGTGGCGGATGGAAAGAAGGAGGAGAGTGGAGAAGAAAGTCAGGGGGAGGAGGGAGAGGAGGAGGAGGAGGGGGGAGAGGATGAGGGGAAGGCTGGGGCGGGAGCGGAACAGAAACCTGAGATGGCAGGGAGGGGTAAGGTTGGCGCAGCAGCAATGGCGAACGGACGGCTGGCAGGGCGCGGAGAGGAGGACGAAGAGGAGGAAGGGGACGAGGAGGGGGAGGATGAGAGGGAGGAGGAGAGGGGAGGGTATAGGGGAGAGGGGAGGGGAAGGGATATGGGAGAGGAAGGGTCTGAAGGCAGTTTGAGTGACGAGAGGGAGGAGGGGAACCGATCGGGACGGAGAGATGAGAGAGAGGAGGAGGAGGAGGAGGAGGAGGAGTTTGAAGAAGACGAGGAAGAGGAAGAGGCAGAACGAGAGCCGTCAAGGCAACCTGTTGCTGCTCTCTCCTCCTCCTCCTCTGCTTCTTCTGGCTCGTCTGTTGCCAACGCTATTGCTGCTGCCAAGGCTGCCGCTGCTGCTAGAGCCGCTGCAGTGGCTAAGGCAGAAGCGGCGGCGGCAGCAGCAGCAGAGAAAGACGAGGCGATGGCGAGAAGCAAGGCTGCTGCTGCGGAGCAGTCTGCGAGTAGCAGCAGCACTGGCAGCAGAGCGAGCTCAGGGCAGGCAGCTGGCGGAGGAGGAGGTGGAGGGGGAGGAGGAGGAGGGAGCGTGGCGAGTGGGAGAAGCAGCAGCATGAGCAGCACGGGCAGGACTGGGAGCGGGCGCGCTACAGATCCCGCCGAGTTGCTATCCACTGCCACGTCAGCCGGGCCCGCTGCTGCTGCTTATTCCCCTGAAGCGTCAGCTGCTTTGGCGGCTCCTGTGAAACGATCGTCCAGTAAGAACTCCCTGGTGTCATCTTCCCGAGCCAATGGGGACGTGACAGGTGGCAGCAGGGTGTCGTCTCCAGCTCTCCCTCCGGGAGTGGTGGACGTGCGAGAGCTGATGAGATGCGAGGAGAGGGAGAGAGCAGCAGCAGCAGTGGCGTTGGAGAAAGAGCATAGCAGCAACAGCAGCAGCAGCAAGCCGAGTCGTATGCTGCGATCGAAATCAAGAGACGGGCTGGCGGTGGCAGCAGATAAGGTTGAGACAGAGAGCGGGGATAGCGAGTCGGAACCAGGGCCCATGTCCCGCTCCCGCTCACAACCCCAACGGCGCTCGTTCAATCTTCCCGCAGCAGCATCAGTGTCTTCCTCTGGAACAGCAGCGGACTCACCCTCCGCCTCCCCCTCACGCCGCCACCACCACCGGCACCACCACCACCACCACCACCACGACCACCTATCCTCCTCCTCTCGCTCGCCCTCCCCTCACGGCTCCCGGCATCACCACCAGAAAGAGCAGCACCAGCAGCCGCAGCAGCACCGGCACCGGTTATCCGTGACTGGCGACGACGACGCGCTATCCGCCGTGACGCGCAGTCACAGCAGCAATAGCAGCGGCAGCAGCAGCAGACGCCGTTCCTCTCTGTCCCGACGCAGCAGCATGCAGACAGGGACTATTGCAACAGACCCGAACGCTCTCGCCGCGGCAGCCATGGCAGCGGCAGCAGCAGCGGCGGTGGCGCACGAACCGTCCTCGTCTCGGTCCTCCGGGCTGCATGCGGAGCAGTTTTTGTCGCCGGCGCGGCTGGTCAGCGAGGAGAAGGAGAGCAGCAGCGGGCGGAGCGGCAGCGGCAGCAGGAGCAGATCTGGAAGGCGGAGCAGCTCCGAGGCAACGGTAGACCCTGCTTTGGCTGCAGCAGCGGCGGCGGCGGCTGCTGCGGCGGCTGCGGCAGTGGCTGCGAATTCTGGGAAGAGCAGCAGCAGCAGCAGCAGCAGGAGGAAGAGCACTAGCAGCTGTGGGCGATCGGGGCATGAGGGGATTGACAGGGGGTTGTATGGGGACCTTGTGGGGAACTCTATTGGAGGCGATTTGTCCCGGTCACGCAGGAAGGGGGTGGTAGATGATGGTATTTATGGGAGGGATAGTCTGGGAGGGGATGGTTATAATCTAGGCCCATGGGGTCAAGAGGCCCGTAACGCTCAGTTGCAGCAGCAGCAGCAACAGCAGCAGCAACAGTTCCAGCAGCAGCAGCAGCTGCAGCAGCAGCAACAACAGCTACTGATGCAGCAGCAGCAGCAGCTGCAGCAGCTGCTACTGCAGCAGCAACTGCAGCAGGAGCAGCAGCAGCTGTTCGAACAACAGCAACAGCAGCAACAGCAGCAGCAGCATCACCACCACCGGCGAAGCAGCCTATTCCCGGACCTAGCACAGGAAGAGAAACGGCTTCAGTCAGGGGGAGGCAGCGGAAACCTACTCTCCATGGGCATAGGAAGCAAATCCATGAGCGCTGTGTCTCGCCGTAGCACCCTTGCATCCGTCTCTGCAGCCACCAGCTCTATCCCCCAGCACTTCCCCTCACCGGAGGACCCATACTGCACCGGCAACGGCCGGGAGGTTTCTCCGCTGGGCGGCAGGCACATGCCGCAGCACTCTCCCCAGGGGCTGGGGTCGCAGTCTGCGCATTTGAGCCGGCCGGTGGCGCGTGTGCTAGGGCATGAGCATGGCGGGGGTGTGAGTCCGGATAAGAGCGGCATGTGGGCACAGAGAGAGGCGCTGGTTGCGGCTCAGATGGAGCTGCAGCAGAGAGCTCAGCAGAGGCGGTCACGGGCTGCTGCTCCCTCGATCATCTTCCCGGATCTAGACCCGTTCACGTCCCACTGCAAGAACCCGTACCAGTAGAGAGGGATGCGAGGGGTGTTTTGAGACGTCTCAAAACTAGGTCGCGGGCTGCTGGCCCGTCTATCATCTTCCCGGATCTAGACCCGTTCACGTCCCACTGCAAGAACCCGTACCAGTTGAGAGAGAGGGATGCGAAGCGCTTCAAATACCATTGATCAACTTCTTTGGGTTTAAGCCATTCACGTTCCACTGCAAAAATCCGTAGAAATGGGAGGGAGGGGTGGGGTTGGGGGGAAGAGGAGGGTGGTGTGGGGGAGGGCAGGATCATTTTGGAGAATTGAGGGGAGTTTTGGGGAGGGGAGGGAGGGAATGACGACAGCTCCTTGAATCAACTCCCTTTAACAACTCCCTCTGCTTTTGCTTCTGCCCTCCTCCCCTTGACCCCACCGTGCTTCCCTTCTCTCCTTCATCCTCCCCCCCCTCGGCTTTCTTCCTCCAGTCTCTGTTTGAGACCCTGGCTATTACCAAGCCCCTTTTGCATCCGCGAGCGCTCTGCTTGTACCGTACTTTTATAATGCCTCCTTCATCTCCTTGTCAACCGTTATTTTATTTGTTGACACGTCATCATAAAATCAGAGCATAAATACACTGTGAAGCTTTCACAGAGCGCAGTGTTTGTATTCTTGTGCAAGAAACAATTGGAAGGTGCATTATACAATTGCTTATGATTTGGAAGTATACCCGTCGTTTGATTGTCAGATACAAATACACGAAAGACAGCTTCTATCGGAATTCGATCGCCAAGTTTACCACACCGTCGCCATCCAGTCGCACACCTTCGCAAGGCAATTCTTTCGCTGCTCAAGCTACGTGAATCGCAGCGCTCGCGGTTGTGCGACTTTCAAGCCTACATATCACGGTAGCTGTAGATGTATTGTTGGTATACCGCTTAACATCTGCGGCTTCGGCCTTGTGCGGCTCATCTGTATCCGCGCTATAAGCTCCTCCGTCATCTCCCTAAGCTTCTCCTCTTCGCGTTCACGTTTGAAGACGATCCGACAGTAGCATACGCGCCGTCGCAGGCCGACAGGCGGGGAGGAGGATGAGCGGAACAGAGCATGCCGTGTCGCAGGTGGTTTGTCAGGTGCCGGCAGGGCGGCGCGTGTTCATGGTGGAGTACCCGGGATTCGTGCGCGACGATCGGCGCGCTTTGCGGACGATGGGCGGCGAAGAGACCATCGCAAAGGTGAGTGAGTGAGTGAATGAGTGAGTGAGTGAGTGAGTGAGTGAGTGAGTGAATGAGTGAGTGAGCGACAAACCTGCTAACTCCACGACTCCCGCCCCTATCCCCCCCACTCCCTGCTCAGTCCTTCCTCCCCGTGTGATGAGTGGATTTTTGAGTCAACTCAAAAATCCACTCCCTGTTCACTCCTTCCTCCCCTAAACCCGAATCTGCTAGACCTTCCCTTCCCACCACTCTGTCCCGTCTCTTAACCCCTCACCCCCAACCCCCGCTCCCCCGTTCCCCCGCTCCCCCGCCCCCCCCGTTCCACCGCTTTCCCCTCCCCCGCTCCCTCTCTTCCCCAGGAGCGGTCGCGGGGCCGGAGGTTCCTGGAGGTGCGGTTTGGGGGGGGAGGGGGGAGCGCGCACGGGGCTTATGGGGATGCCAGCGACACTTGCGGGGTGCTGCTGCGGATTGCGCGGCGCAGGGCGCGGAGGAGGAAGGGGGAGAAGGGGGGGGAGGAGGGGGAGAAGAGGGGGAAGAAGCGGGGGAGAGAGGAGGAGGTGGGAGATGGGGGGAAGGATCAGGGGAGCAGGAGGAGCGGGGAGGGGAAGGAAGATGAGTTTGGTAGAGGGAAGGAGGAGGGTATGGGCAGTGAGGGCAAGAAGGAGGGAGTGGACGAAGAGGAGAAGGAAGGGAAGGAAGTGAAAGAGGAGAAGGGAGAAGAGGGAGAGGAGGCGGGCAAGGAAGAGGGAGAGGAAGCAAAGGAAGGGGAGGAAGGGGAGGAAGGGGAGGAGGCAGAGGAGATTGACATATCGGTGGTGGCACGGATCGAAGAGACGTACCGGTTCGAATGTATGCACCTCCTTTCAACCTCCTCTCAACCTCCTTTCAACCTCCTCTCAACCTCCTTTCAACCTCCTCTCAACCTCCTCTCAACCTCCTCTCAACCTCCTCTCAACCTCCTCTCAACCTCCTCTCAACCTCCTTTCAACCTCCTCTCAACCTCCTCTCAACCTCCTTTCAACCTCCTCTCAACCTCCTCTCAACCTCCTCTCAACCTCCTCTCAACCTCCTCTCAACCTCCTTTCAACCTCCTCTCAACCTCCTCTCAACCTCCTCTCAACCTCCTCTCAACCTCCTCTCAACCTCCTCTCAACCTCCTTTCAACCTCCTCTCAACCTCCTCTCAACCTCCTCTCAACCTCCTCTCAACCTCCTCTCAACCTCCTCTCAACCTCGTCACTCGGATTTATTAATTGAATCGTTCATTGATAAGGGTGTCTCTCCCGCCCTCCTCTCTCTTTTCTCCTCTGCCTCCCGTCCTCACTCCCCCCCTCCACCCACCTCTTCCCCTCCTCCCTTGTCCTCCCTCCCCCGCTTCCTTATTTCACCTTCTCCTGATTTCCTCCGTCGCTTACCCCCCATTTCTTGCTTTACCCTTTCCTGTCCATATTTCCTTTCTCCGTACCCACTCCCCCCACCCCCATGCTCCCCTGCTCCTCGTTTTCCACTTTCAACACTCCAACCAACCCTTTCCCCCCATTTCCCCCTTCCCCCCTTTCCCACCCCCCCATTCCCCCGTCCCCCCAGCCCTGGCGGACTTCCAGTGGATGCCATCGCTGCACGCCCTGCGCATTCCCACCCTCCTTCCCCCACTTCCCCTCCCGTTCCCCCCATTCACCACCCTCTCTCCCCCCTTCCCCCGTCCCCCCAGCCCTGGCGGACTTCCAGTGGATGCCATCGCTGCACGCCCCACACCCACACACAGCAGCACCAAGCCTCCTCCTCCCCTTCCCCTTTGTTCAACGATGCCCCCTCCTTCCCCTCTCCCCCGCCGTTCCCCCATCTCCCAGCCCTGGCGGACTTCCAGTGGGTGCCATCGCTGCACGCCCCACACACAGCAGCACGGCACCATGCCTCCTCCTCCTCCTCCCACTCTCACTCCCACTTCTACTCCTCACCTGCTCCCACCGGTGCGTCCCCCCATGCATCTGGTCTGGTCTGGTATGGCATTCGAGTCGACTCAAAAGTCGCCTTTTGAGGCACTTCAAAAGTAGACTCCTCACCTGCTCCCACCACCGGTGCGTTCGTTCCCCCATGCGTCTGGTCTGGTCTGGTCTGGTATGACTTTGGAGTCGACTCAAAAGTCGCCTCCGCTCCTCACCCGCTCCCACAGGTGCGTCGCCTCATGCGTCTTGTTCTTGTCTAGCATGCCATGTTCTTCACCACTCCCATACCAGCACAGCACCACCCTTGTACAAAAAATCTCTTTCCCTTCCCTGCCCTTCGCCCTTCGCCCTTCCCCCTGCCCCTTCCCGGCCCTTTGCCGGTGGCATGCCTGTTGTGTTGCTCCTCACATGCCACCACTGCAATCAGAACAGGGCTTCCCTTCCCACCAATTCAAAACCTCTTCTCTTCCCTTCCCACTCTGCCCTATGCTCCATCCCTGGGTTCCCTCCCATTGTCTCTCTGCATCTCTGCACCTCTGCACCGCTGCACCGCTGCACCCCTCCCTCTCTGCACCCCTCCCTCTCTGCATCCACTCTACAGCAACCTCGCCCTTCTCCCCATTGGCACCTCTGCTCTTCACACGCAAGGACAACCCACCCGACAAACTGTACTGCCTCTTGCCCCCCTTCCTCACCTCTTTTCTCAGATCCTCGCGTCCTTTTCTTTTGCTGATTCAACCCGTCTTGCACCCGTATCCCTCCCCCCTCAACTGCTCTTCACGCGCAAGGACAACCCATCCGACAAACTGTACTGCTCCTCGCCTCTCCTCTCGTCTCCTCTCCGCTCCTCACCTCTCCTCTCCTCACCTTTCCTGTCCTGTTATTTCTTGCCTTCGTATTGCCCCCTTCATTTCAACGCCACCACTAGTTCATTTCCCACCTCTTCTCCTTTAGCTTGCCACCCAGCCTGCCTGTCTGCCACCCTTCCTGCCGGCCTGCCTGCCTGCCTGCCCGCCCTTGTACCAAGTACCCCTGCCCCTCCCTCACCCCCCGACCGACCCTCCCCCATCACGCCGTCCCGTTCCCCCCTTCCGTCTATGGACGTCACACCATCACGGCGTCTCACCTCTTGCTCATCATCGCTCACCTCTCTCACCTCTTGCTCATCATCGCTCACCTCTCTCACCTCTTGCTCATCATCGCTCACCTCTCTCACCTCTTGCTCATCATCGCTCACCTCTCTCACCTCTTGCTCATCATCGCTCACCTCTCTCACCTCTTGCTCATCATCGCTCACCTCTCTCACCTCTTGCTCATCATCGCTCACCTCTCTCACCTCTTGCTCATCATCGCTCACCTCTCTCACCTCTTGCTCATCATCACTCACCTCTCTCACCTCTTGCTCATCATCACTCACCTCTCTCACCTCTTGCTCATCATCACTCACCGCTCTCACCTCTTGCTCATCATCACTCACCGCTCTCACGTCTTGCTCATCATCACTCACCTCTCTCACCTCTTGCTCATCATCACTCACCTCTCTCACCTCTTGCTCATCATCACTCACCGCTCTCACCTCTCGCTCATCATCACTCACCGCTCTCACCTCTTGCTCATCATCACTCACCTCTCTCACCTCTTGCTCATCATCACTCACCTCTCTCACCTCTTGCTCATCATCACTCACCTCTCTCACCTCTTGCTCATCACCACTCACCTCTCTCACCTCTTGCTCATCATCACTCACCTCTCTCACCTCTTGCTCATCATCACTCACCGCTCTCACCTCTTGCTCATCATCACTCACCGCTCTCACCTCTTGCTCATCATCACTCACCTCTCTCACCTCTTGCTCATCATCACTCACCTCTCTCACCTCTTGCTCATCACCACTCACCTCTCTCACCTCCTGCTCATCATCACTCACCGCTCTCACCTCTTGCTCATCATCACTCACCGCTCTCACCTCTTGCTCATCATCACTCACCTCTCTCACCTCTTGCTCATCATCACTCACCGCTCTCACCTCTTGCTCATCATCACTCACCTCTCTCACCTCTTGCTCATCATCACTCACCTCTCTCACCTCTTGCTCATCATCACTCACCTCTCTCACCTCTTGCTCATCATCACTCACCTCTCTCACCTCTTGCTCATCATCACTCACCGCTCTCACCTCTTGCTCATCATCACTCACCGCTCTCACCTCTTGCTCATCATCACTCACCGCTCTCACCTCTTGCTCATCATCACTCACCTCTCTCACCTCTTGCTCATCATCACTCACCTCTCTCACCTCTTGCTCATCATCACTCACCTCTCTCACCTCTTGCTCATCATCACTCACCTCTCTCACCTCTTGCTCATCATCACTCACCTCTCTCTCCTCTTGCTCATCATCACTCACCTCTCTCTCCTCTTGCTCATCATCACTCACCTCTCTCACCTCTTGCTCATCATCACTCACCTCTCTCACCTCTTGCTCATCATCACTCACCTCTCTCACCTCTTGCTCATCATCACTCACCTCTCTAACCTCTTGCTCATCATCACTCACCTCTCTCACCTCTTGCTCATCATCACTCACCTCTCTCACCTCTTGCTCATCATCACTCACCTCTCTCTCCTCTTGCTCATCATCACTCACCTCTCTCACCTCTTGCTCATCATCACTCACCTCTCTCACCTCTTGCTCATCATCACTCACCTCTCTCTCCTCTTGCTCATCATCACTCACCTCTCTCTCCTCTTGCTCATCATCACTCACCTCTCTCACCTCTTGCTCATCATCACTCACCTCTCTCACCTCTTGCTCATCAGCACTCACCTCTCTCACCTCTTGCTCATCATCACTCACCTCTCTCTCCTCTTGCTCATCATCACTCACCTCTCTCTCCTCTTGCTCATCATCACTCACCTCTCTCACCTCTTGCTCATCATCACTCACCTCTCTCACCTCTTGCTCATCATCGCTCACCTCTCTCTCCTCTTGCTCATCATCACTCACCTCTCTCACCTCTTGCTCATCATCACTCACCTCTCTCACCTCTTGCTCATCATCACTCACCTCTCTCTCCTCTTGCTCATCATCACTCACCTCTCTCTCCTCTTGCTCATCATCACTCACCTCTCTCACCTCTTGCTCATCATCACTCACCTCTCTCACCTCTTGCTCATCATCACTCACCTCTCTCTCCTCTTGCTCATCATCACTCACCTCTCTCACCTCTTGCTCATCATCACTCACCTCTCTCTCCTCTTGCTCATCATCACTCACCTCTCTCTCCTCTTGCTCATCATCACTCACCTCTCTCACCTCTTGCTCATCATCACTCACGTCTCTCACCTCTTGCTCATCATCACTCACCTCTCTCTCCTCTTGCTCATCATCACTCACCTCTCTCACCTCTTGCTCATCATCACTCACCTCTCTCTCCTCTTGCTCATCATCACTCACCTCTCTCTCCTCTTGCTCATCATCACTCACCTCTCTCTCCTCTTGCTCATCATCACTCACCTCTCTCACCTCTTGCTCATCATCACTCACCTCTCTCTCCTCTTGCTCATCATCACTCACCTCTCTCTCCTCTTGCTCATCATCACTCACCTCTCTCACCTCTTGCTCATCATCACTCACCTCTCTCACCTCTTGCTCATCATCACTCACCTCTCTCTCCTCTTGCTCATCATCACTCACCTCTCTCACCTCTTGCTCATCATCACTCACCTCTCTCACCTCTTGCTCATCATCACTCACCTCTCTCTCCTCTTGCTCATCATCACTCACCTCTCTCACCTCTTGCTCATCATCACTCACCTCTCTCACCTCTTGCTCATCATCACTCACCTCTCTCTCCTCTTGCTCATCATCACTCACCTCTCTCACCTCTTGCTCATCATCACTCACCTCTCTCTCCTCTTGCTCATCATCACTCACCTCTCTCTCCTCTTGCTCATCATCACTCACCTCTCTCACCTCTTGCTCATCATCACTCACCTCTCTCACCTCTTGCTCATCATCACTCACCTCTCTCACCTCTTGCTCATCATCACTCACCTCTCTCACCTCTTGCTCATCATCACTCACCTCTCTCACCTCTTGCTCATCATCACTCACCTCTCTCACCTCTTGCTCATCGATCACCCAGTCTCCGGGCGTTTGACATTAACCGGGATGCGGCCAAGCCGGGACTCTACCCGCCTGCTCCTGCCCCAGCTGCCGCCGCTGCTGCTGCCACTGCTCCTGCCCCTGCCATAGCCCCTGATTCTGCCGCTGCTGCTGTCACTGCTACGGCCCCCGCCGCTGCCTCTGCAGCTGCTGCTGCCCCTACCCTTGCTGCTGCTGCCCCTGCGGCTGGCGGGAAGCCAGGCGGAGGGGGGAAGAGAGGGGGAGGGAGAGGGGGAAGGGAAGGGGCAGGGGCTGCTGGTGGTACTGCTGGCGCTGGTGCTGCTGGTGCGAAGGAGGGCCAACAGGCGAATCTCATTCTCTTCTCTGGGCTTGACTGTGCCACCACTCAGGTACTACCCTCCCACCCACCCGCCCACCCACCCGCCCACCCACCCGCCCACCCACCCACCCACCCACCCACCCACTCGCCCAGGTATCTCCTCTGCTCGCTTGCCGTTCTCTCCTCTCTTCTCCCCTCGTCCCGGCCTCCTCCTTGCCCCCTCCTTGCGCTCCTCTCCCTCGCATCTTCTCCCCCCTCCCCCCCACTTGTCATGCCGATTCCCACCCATTGCAACTGCTGCAACTGCTGCCACTGCTGCAGCGACACCACCTGGTCCTCCCTTTCCTCTCGCCCAACCCCTGTGCCTTCAACACCAGGAGCTACGCGGGTGGCCGAGGGAGCGCGAGGCGGTGCGGGAGAGCAGTGAGGAGGGCGCGTACGTGCGCATGCTTCGGCCGCTGTTCCAGGAGCGGCCTGTGTGGTCGCGCAACTCGCTCAAGCACCTCCTGCAGACCCGCCACCGGCTGCTGCTGCCCATCAATGATGGCAGCATGAAGAGGTGCGCAGGGGTGGAGAGCGGTGGGGGGGAAAGTGAATTAGAGAGCGTTGGCCTGTGTGGTCGCGCAACTCTCTCAAGCACCTCCTGCAGACCAGGCACCGCCTGCTGCTGCCGATTAACGATGGCAGCATGAAGAGGTGCGCAGAGAGGTGGAGAGCGGTGGGGGGGGGGGGGGGGGGGAAGTGAATGAGAGAGCGCTGGCCTGTGTGGTCGCGCAACTCTCTCAAGCACCTTCTGCAGACGAGGTACTGGGTGCTGCAGCCGATTAATAATGGCAGTATGAAGAGGTGTGGGGAGGTGGGGAGTGGTGGGGTGAGGTGGAGAAAGGTGGAGAGAGGTGGAGATGGGGTTTGAGAAGTGGGGAATGGGGAGGGGCGATGGCAAGGGGGGGTGGGGAAGGGGGATGAGGGGGGATGAGGGAGGATGAAGAAAGGTTTGCTTGTGTGTCCAATCCAACCTTCCGGTTCTCGTTCTGTTCCTTCTCCCCCCTTCCCAAGGTTCTGCTCTGCTGGGCTCTGTAGGCTTCCCGTTCTCCAAGCACTTCCTTTTTGCTTTCATTTTCTCCCCATTTCACTTTACTGGAACAAGAACGTCCAATAGAAACTCCCCACTGTCCCTCCCGCCGTCCCTTCTTCTCCCCCGTCTCCCTTCTCTCCCCCCTCTCCCCTCTCCCCTCTCCCCCCTCTCCCCCTCTCCCCCCTCTCCCCTCTCCCCTCTCTCCTCTCTCCCCTCTCCCCCCTCTCCCCTCTCCCCTCTCCCCCCTCTCCCCCCTCTCCCCTCTCCCCTCTCTCCCCTCTCCCCTCTCCCCTCTCCCATCTCCCCTCTCCCCTCTCCCCTCTCCCCTCTCCCCTCTCCCCCTTCCCCCCTCCCCCCTCTCCCCTCCCCTCTCCCCCCTCTCCCCTCTCCCCCCTCCCCTCTCTCCTCTCTCCCCTCTCCCCCCTCAGGGCGCTGCTGCGCTTTGCCTATTACTTCTGCAACGGTCCCTTCCGCATGCAGTGGATTCGCAACGGCTATGACCCGCGCACCAACCCCGACAACCGGAAGTGCGCCCCATCCCCTCTCCGCCCCCCTTCTGCTCTCCCCTCACTTCCCCACTTGATTCACCTTTGAGAATGCACTGGACCGGGGGCCACGGGGGCCACGGGGGCCCTTAGCGTTCTAACTCTGCGTTCTTCTCAATCAATGCAGTCACTCAATTGCCTCGGGCAGCCACTAATTCCTACCTGCTCATATGTATATGTATATATATATGTATATGTATATGTATATGTATATGTATATGTATATGTATATGTATATGTATATGTATATGTATATGTATATGTATGTGTATATATGAGATATTTTGCTGTTCTTGCTCCTTCCTGCAACCCGTTCTCTTCCTCCCTGTCTGATTCATACCTAACCACCCGTCGTTCAATCCACCCATCCTCCCCTCCCATCCATTCCCCATTCATCCCCCACCCGTCTCCCCCATCACTCCCCCCACCCACAGGTACCGGCCTCGTGGGGGCTGGGCAATACACCCCATCACCCCCATCACCCCCATCACCCCCATCACCGCCATCACCCCCCATCACCCCCATCACCGCCAGTGAACCCCCCCCATCACCTCCCATCGCCACCCCCCCCATTCCACACAGGTACCAGATGTTGGACTTCCGTGTACCGGCGTCATGGGGGCTGCGCATCACCCCAGCCATCCCCCACCCATTTATCTCTCCTCCCTCCTCTCACCCACCTCTCGTTCCCCTCCACCCAACCATCAGATACCAGATGTTAGATTTCCGTGTACCAGCCTCGTGGGGGCTGCGCATCACGCCAGCCATGGCGCGCACCACCACATGGCCCGACATCTGTGCGCTGCGCTCCCTGCCCAACCGCCGCACGCTCTTCCTCACACTCTGCGACCTCTCGCTGCCGCTCGTGCAAGAGACTCTCGCAGCGCCGCCTGAGAGGCAAACGTGTGATGTGAGTGTGAGCGGGGCTGCGTGTGAGTGAGCGGGACTGCTTCCAAGTCGTTAGGGCTGACTGGTTTCTCTTCCTCACTCTCCGCGACCTCTCCGTGCCGCTTGTGCAGCCCACATCGGGGTTCTTCAACAAGCAGACGCTTGCGCGCATGAGGGACGGGTTCCGCCTGGCGTTCTACCGCCTGCTGCCCAACCGCCACGAGCTCTCGCTCTTCTACCCGCGCATGCACTTCTCACCCTGCCTCCCTTGCTCCGTCTCCGCCTCGCTCCACCCTTCTCCTCCCCTCTCCGCACCTCTCCTTCCCTCTTCCACCCCTCTCTGCCCCTCCCCCCGCTCCCCCTCCTCTTTCCCCCCCTCCCCCAACAGCCCACGTCGGGGTTCTTCCACAAGCAGACCCTTGCGCGCATGAGGGATGCTGTCCGCCTGGCGTTCTACCGCTTACTGCCCAACCGCCACGAGCTCTCCCTCTTCTACCCCCGCGTGTGCACTTCTCACCCTGCCTTCCTTGCTCCGTCTCCGCCTCGCTCCACTCTTCTCCTCCCCTCTCCGCACCTCTCCTTCCCTCTTCCACCCCTCTCTCCCCTTCATCTTTCCCCCCACCAACAGCCCACGTCGGGGTTCTTCCACAAGCAGACGCTTGCGCGCATGCGAGACGCTGTCCGCCTGGCGTTCTACCGCCTGCTGCCCAACCGCCACGAGCTCTCCCTCTTCTACCCCCGCGTGCGCAACACGCGCGGCTACTCCGTGCGCAAACCCGTCAAGCTGCCCCCCGGAGAGCTCAGCCTGCCCGAAGAAGACGCGTACCTGACCGGGGAGAGGAAAGGGAGCGTGTGGCGGAAGCCGGAGAGTGGGGGGGTGGTTGGACGGGAGGGAGGGGGGAAGGGAGGAAGGGAGGGAGGCGGAAAGGGAGGTGGGGAAGGGGGGAGAGGAGGGGAGGGGAAGGGAGTGGGGAATGAGAGTGGGGGGGGAGAGGAAGGGCGTGCGAGAGGGGAACAGGGAGGCGAGAAGGAAACGGGAGAGGGATTGGTAGGGCGATGGGAGTCAGGAGATGGGGATGTTGGTGGGGAGGAGGGTGCAGGAGATGGGGGTAGGCATGGTGATGTGGGATGGGGGGCTGGGGGTGATAGCTTCGGAAGCAAAGGCTATGGAGAGGGGGATGCAGAAGGGGGAGTGGAGAGGGAGAATGGAGGGGATGGGGAAGGAGGGAGGGAGGGTGTGGAAGGGGTGGGGCGGGGTGGGGATGTGCATGAGTGGGTGGAGCGAGAGGAGGAGATGCAGGAGGAGGATACAGAAGGGGGGCCTCTTTTGGCGATGTATGGGGGGGATGTGGGGGAGGAGGATAGGGGGGAGGAGGGAGAGGAGGGCAGGGAGGACGGGAGAGAGGAGGATAGGGAGGAGGATAGAGAAAAAAGTAGAGAGGGAGAGGAAAGAGGGGGTTTGTTTATAGATGATGGTGAAGGAGAGGGTGCCACAATGGGGGACGATGTGTGGGCAATGGGTGAGGAGGAAGGAGGGGATGGAGAGGGAGGAGGGAGAGGAGGTGGGCAAGGAGGGGAAGGAGAGGAAAGAGGGGAAGAGGAGGACGAGGAGGAAGAGGAGAATGAGATGGTGATGGGGGAAGAGGAGGATGATGGGGGGTACAGTGGAAGGCAAGCAGATGAGACCACCCAAACAGAGGAAAGAGGTGAAGGGCACTTGCACTTGCACTCGCACACGGACACGGACACACACACGCACAGGCACACGCACACGCACACACACATGCACACACATGGCAATTACCTTCATACGCTTCTGGGGCACCTGTCGCCACTTGCTGCTGCTGCAGACTTCACCACCGCACCACACCCATCTCAACCGTCACTCGCAGAGCCTACAGTTTCTCTGGGGCAAATAATAGCTGGTGCTGCGCTTCAGGGAGCGTTGGGGGCATTGGGGGGGCTGGGTGGGTTGGTGGGATTGCAGGAAGATGGGACGCAGGAGGACGGTGGTGGAAAGGAGAACACGGGTATGTTTGCATTCTATGGGGACGAGGAGGATGAGGATGAAGATGAGTGAGCCATTGCCGACCACCCAAGATGTTTATTTTTCATGTAATTCTGATCAGGTGTAACACTCATGTAATGCCGGGGTTCTTATAATGCTGATGCCGTACATTCGGCACATGCTTTTATCGCGTTTCTTTCCAGCACAGCACGAACTGCCTGCCGTTCAGAATCTGACATGCAACGAAGATCGAGGTGGCTACCGTGTTTCTCGCTGCTTGTTCAGGTTGTTCGCACTTCGTAGAAGCTTCGAGTTTGCGCTGCCGTTCCTTGCGACGTTGGCCGTGCGGGCGTCCGCCTGAGGGGTCGGATCGCGACATTCTCTAGGATCTCGCCGTATAGAAGAACCGATCTCCGAGGAGAATCTTTGCGGTGGTGAAAAATAATAATTAAAAAGAAAAGAAAATAAAAAACCAAGAAGAACAGGAGAAATCCACTTGGATACTCGATTCCTCGACTAGTTGAATCCTGAAATCCTCGAATCCGCGTCTCCTCGTAAAATCAAACCCTCCGTCCGTATTCGTCAACATTCGCATCCTCGTCTCGGTCTGTAGCAACGAGCCGGCAGGACGATCGGCGAGTCGTTCGTATTCGAGCGGATAACAGGTGGGGAGCAGCAGGCATGGGGCAGCAGCACGACTACCAGTACAAGCACTTTAAAGCCACGGTGCCGGAGCGCCAGATCTCCGTCGGCGTCGGGAACCAACTGCGGTACGCTCCTCGCTGCTGCCGCTGCTACCGCCTGGCGTTGCCGCTGCCGCCGCCGCTGTCGCCGTTGCACTTGCCGTTGCCGTTGCCGTTGCCGCCTCCGCCGTTGTCGCTGCTGTCGATCCATTCTTACATCAAGCACGGGGAGGATCAAGAGAAGCTGTCAGAGCTAGCAGAGGACGCGTTTATGCGCTGATGCGTCCCTGCGTTGATCTGTCTAGGAGCTAGCTAGCGTTTTTGCTCCTAGCTCAAGAGCTACCGTAGATTGCGTCTACGCGCTGTGTCCCTGCCTTGGCGTATTTTAATCGCTTGGTCTGTCCCTGGTTTGCCACGTCACAGCGCCCATCCAGTTTCATGCGTCTTCTACAGCCCTCTTCGCCCCTTTTTTGGCCATTCCCCCATTCGATCCCTCTTGTTTCTTGCTCTTTGTTTTCTTTCATTCTTTCTTTTCCCTCTTTGTTTCCTACCCGCCCCCATACCCCCTTCCTCCGTCCCCCCACTTTCTTGTCGACCTCTCCCCGATCCCTTCCCCCTTTTCCTCCTCTCCCCGCTCCCCGCCTCTTTCTGCTTTCCCGGCCCGTTCCCCCCTTCCCCGCCCCTCTCCGCCTCCCCGCATCTCTCCCCTCGGTTTACCCGCAGCTGGCGCTACTACGACTTCGGGCCCAAGGCGATCCCGCCGCTGCTGTGTCTGGGCGGCGTGGCGGCGACCGCGGACGCCTTCCACAAGCAGGTGCTGGCGCTCGCCGCCAAGGGCTTCCGCGTGATCGCCGCGGACCCTCCGCCCGTGTGGTCGCACCAACAGTGGATTAAAGCCGTCGACCAGTTTCTAGACGCGCTTCGGGTGCACCAGGTAGGCGCGACGCGGGGGGGGGGGGAGAGAGGGGGGGGGGGGGGGGGATGAGAGAGGAGGAGCAGGTGGGGAGGGGGATTGAGGTTGGGGGTGGGGTGGGGCAGGTAGGAGAGGGGGTGGGGAGAGGGGATGGTGGGGAGGGAGGGGATTAGGGAGGTGGGGAGTCGAAGGGGGAGGATCTGGTGGAGGAAAGGGGAGCAAAGGGGGAGGATCTGGTGGAGGAAAGGGGAGCAAAGGGGGAGGATCTGGTGGAGGAAAGGGGAGCAAAGGGGGAGGATCTGGTGGAGGAAAGGGGAGCAAAGGGGGAGGATCTGGTGGAGGAAAGGGGAGCAAAGGGGGAGGATCTGGTGGAGGAAAGGGGAGCAAAGGGGGAGGATCTGGTGGAGGAAAGGGGAGCAAAGGGGGAGGATCTGGTGGAGGAAAGGGGAGCAAAGGGGGAGGATCTGGTGGAGGAAAGGGGAGCAAAGGGGGAGGATCTGGTGGAGGAAAGGGGAGCAAAGGGGGAGGATCTGGTGGAGGAAAGGGGAGCAAAGGGGGAGGATCTGGTGGAGGAAAGGGGAGCAAAGGGGGAGGATCTGGTGGAGGAAAGGGGAGCAAAGGGGGAGGATCTGGTGGAGGAAAGGGGAGCAAAGGGGGAGGATCTGGTGGAGGAAAGGGGAGCAAAGGGGGAGGATCTGGTGGAGGAAAGGGGAGCAAAGGGGGAGGATCTGGTGGAGGAAAGGGGAGCAAAGGGGGAGGATCTGGTGGAGGAAAGGGGAGCAAAGGGGGAGGATCTGGTGGAGGAAAGGGGAGCAAAGGGGGAGGATCTGGTGGAGGAAAGGGGAGCAAAGGGGGAGGATCTGGTGGAGGAAAGGGGAGCAAAGGGGGAGGATCTGGTGGAGGAAAGGGGAGCAAAGGGGGAGGATCTGGTGGAGGAAAGGGGAGCAAAGGGGGAGGATCTGGTGGAGGAAAGGGGAGCAAAGGGGGAGGATCTGGTGGAGGAAAGGGGAGCAAAGGGGGAGGATCTGGTGGAGGAAAGGGGAGCAAAGGGGGAGGATCTGGTGGAGGAAAGGGGAGCAAAGGGGGAGGATCTGGTGGAGGAAAGGGGAGCAAAGGGGGAGGATCTGGTGGAGGAAAGGGGAGCAAAGGGGGAGGATCTGGTGGAGGAAAGGGGAGCAAAGGGGGAGGATCTGGTGGAGGAAAGGGGAGCAAAGGGGGAGGATCTGGTGGAGGAAAGGGGAGCAAAGGGGGAGGATCTGGTGGAGGAAAGGGGAGCAAAGGGGGAGGATCTGGTGGAGGAAAGGGGAGCAAAGGGGGAGGATCTGGTGGAGGAAAGGGGAGCAAAGGGGGAGGATCTGGTGGAGGAAAGGGGAGCAAAGGGGGAGGATCTGGTGGAGGAAAGGGGAGCAAAGGGGGAGGATCTGGTGGAGGAAAGGGGAGCAAAGGGGGAGGATCTGGTGGAGGAAAGGGGAGCAAAGGGGGAGGATCTGGTGGAGGAAAGGGGAGCAAAGGGGGAGGATCTGGTGGAGGAAAGGGGAGCAAAGGGGGAGGATCTGGTGGAGGAAAGGGGAGCAAAGGGGGAGGATCTGGTGGAGGAAAGGGGAGCAAAGGGGGAGGATCTGGTGGAGGAAAGGGGAGCAAAGGGGGAGGATCTGGTGGAGGAAAGGGGAGCAAAGGGGGAGGATCTGGTGGAGGAAAGGGGAGCAAAGGGGGAGGATCTGGTGGAGGAAAGGGGAGCAAAGGGGGAGGATCTGGTGGAGGAAAGGGGAGCAAAGGGGGAGGATCTGGTGGAGGAAAGGGGAGCAAAGGGGGAGGATCTGGTGGAGGAAAGGGGAGCAAAGGGGGAGGATCTGGTGGAGGAAAGGGGAGCAAAGGGGGAGGATCTGGTGGAGGAAAGGGGAGCAAAGGGGGAGGATCTGGTGGAGGAAAGGGGAGCAAAGGGGGAGGATCTGGTGGAGGAAAGGGGAGCAAAGGGGGAGGATCTGGTGGAGGAAAGGGGAGCAAAGGGGGAGGATCTGGTGGAGGAAAGGGGAGCAAAGGGGGAGGATCTGGTGGAGGAAAGGGGAGCAAAGGGGGAGGATCTGGTGGAGGAAAGGGGAGCAAAGGGGGAGGATCTGGTGGAGGAAAGGGGAGCAAAGGGGGAGGATCTGGTGGAGGAAAGGGGAGCAAAGGGGGAGGATCTGGTGGAGGAAAGGGGAGCAAAGGGGGAGGATCTGGTGGAGGAAAGGGGAGCAAAGGGGGAGGATCTGGTGGAGGAAAGGGGAGCAAAGGGGGAGGATCTGGTGGAGGAAAGGGGAGCAAAGGGGGAGGATCTGGTGGAGGAAAGGGGAGCAAAGGGGGAGGATCTGGTGGAGGAAAGGGGAGCAAAGGGGGAGGATCTGGTGGAGGAAAGGGGAGCAAAGGGGGAGGATCTGGTGGAGGAAAGGGGAGCAAAGGGGGAGGATCTGGTGGAGGAAAGGGGAGCAAAGGGGGAGGATCTGGTGGAGGAAAGGGGAGCAAAGGGGGAGGATCTGGTGGAGGAAAGGGGAGCAAAGGGGGAGGATCTGGTGGAGGAAAGGGGAGCAAAGGGGGAGGATCTGGTGGAGGAAAGGGAGCAAGGGGAGGATTGGTGGAGGAAAGGGGAGCAAAGGGGGAGGATCTGGTGGAGGAAAGGGGAGCAAAGGGGGAGGATCTGGTGGAGGAAAGGGGAGCAAAGGGGGAGGATCTGGTGGAGGAAAGGGGAGCAAAGGGGGAGGATCTGGTGGAGGAAAGGGGAGCAAAGGGGGAGGATCTGGTGGAGGAAAGGGGAGCAAAGGGGGAGGATCTGGTGGAGGAAAGGGGAGCAAAGGGGGAGGATCTGGTGGAGGAAAGGGGAGCAAAGGGGGAGGATCTGGTGGAGGAAAGGGGAGCAAAGGGGGAGGATCTGGTGGAGGAAAGGGGAGCAAAGGGGGAGGATCTGGTGGAGGAAAGGGGAGCAAAGGGGGAGGATCTGGTGGAGGAAAGGGGAGCAAAGGGGGAGGATCTGGTGGAGGAAAGGGGAGCAAAGGGGGAGGATCTGGTGGAGGAAAGGGGAGCAAAGGGGGAGGATCTGGTGGAGGAAAGGGGAGCAAAGGGGGAGGATCTGGTGGAGGAAAGGGGAGCAAAGGGGGAGGATCTGGTGGAGGAAAGGGGAGCAAAGGGGGAGGATCTGGTGGAGGAAAGGGGAGCAAAGGGGGAGGATCTGGTGGAGGAAAGGGGAGCAAAGGGGGAGGATCTGGTGGAGGAAAGGGGAGCAAAGGGGGAGGATCTGGTGGAGGAAAGGGGAGCAAAGGGGGAGGATCTGGTGGAGGAAAGGGGAGCAAAGGGGGAGGATCTGGTGGAGGAAAGGGGAGCAAAGGGGGAGGATCTGGTGGAGGAAAGGGGAGCAAAGGGGGAGGATCTGGTGGAGGAAAGGGGAGCAAAGGGGGAGGATCTGGTGGAGGAAAGGGGAGCAAAGGGGGAGGATCTGGTGGAGGAAAGGGGAGCAAAGGGGGAGGATCTGGTGGAGGAAAGGGGAGCAAAGGGGGAGGATCTGGTGGAGGAAAGGGGAGCAAAGGGGGAGGATCTGGTGGAGGAAAGGGGAGCAAAGGGGGAGGATCTGGTGGAGGAAAGGGGAGCAAAGGGGGAGGATCTGGTGGAGGAAAGGGGAGCAAAGGGGGAGGATCTGGTGGAGGAAAGGGGAGCAAAGGGGGAGGATCTGGTGGAGGAAAGGGGAGCAAAGGGGGAGGATCTGGTGGAGGAAAGGGGAGCAAAGGGGGAGGATCTGGTGGAGGAAAGGGGAGCAAAGGGGGAGGATCTGGTGGAGGAAAGGGGAGCAAAGGGGGAGGATCTGGTGGAGGAAAGGGGAGCAAAGGGGGAGGATCTGGTGGAGGAAAGGGGAGCAAAGGGGGAGGATCTGGTGGAGGAAAGGGGAGCAAAGGGGGAGGATCTGGTGGAGGAAAGGGGAGCAAAGGGGGAGGATCTGGTGGAGGAAAGGGGAGCAAAGGGGGAGGATCTGGTGGAGGAAAGGGGAGCAAAGGGGGAGGATCTGGTGGAGGAAAGGGGAGCAAAGGGGGAGGATCTGGTGGAGGAAAGGGGAGCAAAGGGGGAGGATCTGGTGGAGGAAAGGGGAGCAAAGGGGGAGGATCTGGTGGAGGAAAGGGGAGCAAAGGGGGAGGATCTGGTGGAGGAAAGGGGAGCAAAGGGGGAGGATCTGGTGGAGGAAAGGGGAGCAAAGGGGGAGGATCTGGTGGAGGAAAGGGGAGCAAAGGGGGAGGATCTGGTGGAGGAAAGGGGAGCAAAGGGGGAGGATCTGGTGGAGGAAAGGGGAGCAAAGGGGGAGGATCTGGTGGAGGAAAGGGGAGCAAAGGGGGAGGATCTGGTGGAGGAAAGGGGAGCAAAGGGGGAGGATCTGGTGGAGGAAAGGGGAGCAAAGGGGGAGGATCTGGTGGAGGAAAGGGGAGCAAAGGGGGAGGATCTGGTGGAGGAAAGGGGAGCAAAGGGGGAGGATCTGGTGGAGGAAAGGGGAGCAAAGGGGGAGGATCTGGTGGAGGAAAGGGGAGCAAAGGGGGAGGATCTGGTGGAGGAAAGGGGAGCAAAGGGGGAGGATCTGGTGGAGGAAAGGGGAGCAAAGGGGGAGGATCTGGTGGAGGAAAGGGGAGCAAAGGGGGAGGATCTGGTGGAGGAAAGGGGAGCAAAGGGGGAGGATCTGGTGGAGGAAAGGGGAGCAAAGGGGGAGGATCTGGTGGAGGAAAGGGGAGCAAAGGGGGAGGATCTGGTGGAGGAAAGGGGAGCAAAGGGGGAGGATCTGGTGGAGGAAAGGGGAGCAAAGGGGGAGGATCTGGTGGAGGAAAGGGGAGCAAAGGGGGAGGATCTGGTGGAGGAAAGGGGAGCAAAGGGGGAGGATCTGGTGGAGGAAAGGGGAGCAAAGGGGGAGGATCTGGTGGAGGAAAGGGGAGCAAAGGGGGAGGATCTGGTGGAGGAAAGGGGAGCAAAGGGGGAGGATCTGGTGGAGGAAAGGGGAGCAAAGGGGGAGGATCTGGTGGAGGAAAGGGGAGCAAAGGGGGAGGATCTGGTGGAGGAAAGGGGAGCAAAGGGGGAGGATCTGGTGGAGGAAAGGGGAGCAAAGGGGGAGGATCTGGTGGAGGAAAGGGGAGCAAAGGGGGAGGATCTGGTGGAGGAAAGGGGAGCAAAGGGGGAGGATCTGGTGGAGGAAAGGGGAGCAAAGGGGGAGGATCTGGTGGAGGAAAGGGGAGCAAAGGGGGAGGATCTGGTGGAGGAAAGGGGAGCAAAGGGGGAGGATCTGGTGGAGGAAAGGGGAGCAAAGGGGGAGGATCTGGTGGAGGAAAGGGGAGCAAAGGGGGAGGATCTGGTGGAGGAAAGGGGAGCAAAGGGGGAGGATCTGGTGGAGGAAAGGGGAGCAAAGGGGGAGGATCTGGTGGAGGAAAGGGGAGCAAAGGGGGAGTGCTTTGAGCAGCATGGTTTGCTTCCAATC
Organism: Closterium sp. Naga37s-1; assembly: GCA_947471745.1. Classification (NCBI taxonomy): domain Eukaryota; kingdom Viridiplantae; phylum Streptophyta; class Zygnematophyceae; order Desmidiales; family Closteriaceae; genus Closterium; species Closterium sp. Naga37s-1. The sequence goes on from CANJKZ010000564.1 coordinate 158,119, forward strand.
TGAATCTCCTCTGTGTGTTGCGTGCTTTGGTTGTGCGTGTTTGCAGCCTTTCTCCACTCTCCGTTTTGCTCCTCACCCCCGCTCTCCCTCCCCCCCCCCCCCCCCCTCCCCCCTCCTGGACCTCCTCTTGTTCATCTCACTCCCCATCTTAACCAACACACTCATTCTCTCGCACACACACACTCCACTTCCCACCCTCCTTCCTCATCCCCTCTCTCTCTCCTCACTTGCTCCCCTCCCCCTTCAACCCCCCCTCCCATCCCCCGTCCCCTCCCCTTCTACCCCAGGTGCATCTATACGGCACGTCCCTGGGCGGGTATCTGTTCCAGCCGTACCTCCCTCCTTCCCCTCCCTCCCCTTACCTTTGCCGCTCCCTACGCCACTCCCCGCCACCCTATCCCCCTCCCGCGCCCCCTCCCCCCCAGGTGCATCTATACGGCACGTCCCTGGGCGGGTTTCTGTTCCAGCTGTACGCGCAGCAGCGGCCGCGGCGGGTGCTGTCACTCGTGCTCTCCAACTCGTTCTTCGACACGCACTTCTTCAACGTCGCCTTTGGCTCCTGGTCCTCCATGTATGTATGTGTGCATCCCTACATACTTGCACGAGTGCACATGTGTATGCACGGTATGCATGTGCCCTGCTGTCACTCGTGCTCTCCAACTCGTTCTTCGACACGCACTTCTTCAACGTCGCCTTTGGCTCCTGGTCCTCCATGTGCGTGTGCAATTGCGTGCGTATATGTGCACGTGTGTCTGCATGCATCCTTCCATGCTCGTGCTCTCCAAGTCATTCGTTCTTCGACACGCACTTCCTCTATTTCGCCTTCGGATCCTGGTCCTCCATGTATGTATGAGTGCATCCCTACATACATACATGCACGAGTGCTCATGTGTATGCATGCCTTAGCACCATTGTATCCGCACTTGTATATGCATGTACCCTCTCGTATGCGTGTTTACATCTCCCTGCCTCTTTTCCCGCCTCTCCGCCACCCTCCTCCCCTCCCTCTCTCCCGCCCTCTCCGCCACCCTCCTCCCCTCCCTCTCTCCCGCCCTCTCCGCCACCCTCCTCCCCTCCCTCTCTCCCGCCCTCTCCTTTCTCATTCACCTCGCCTTCTTCCTGCCTCTGTCCCTCCCTCTCTCTCCCCCTCTCTCCTGTCTCATTCCCCTCCTCGCCCAGGTTCCCTTATTCCCCTGACTTTGTGCTGAAGCGGCTGGTGCTCTCAGGCCTGAGGGACGGCCCACACGAGCCACTCATAGCGGACTCCATCGACTTTGTCGTCCCGCGCCTGGACTCGCTCTCCCACTCTTCCCCTCCCTATCTCCCTCCCTCCCTCTCTCTCTCCCTCTCACTCTCTCTCTCCCTCCCGCTCTCTCTCCCTCTCTCCCTTCCTCTCCTGCCTCGTCCCCCTCTCCCAGGTTCCCCTATTCCCCTGACTTTGTGCTGAAGCGGCTGGTGCTCTCAGGCCTGAGGGACGGCCCACACGAGCCACTCATAGCGGACTCCATCGACTTTGTTGTCTCGCGCCTGGACTCGCTCTCCCGCTCCGAGCTCGCCTCGCGCCTCACACTCAACACGCTGCCCGCCGTGCTGCCGCCGCTGCAGCAGATGCCGGAGCAGAGCATGACGCTCATGGACTGCAATGACTTTGCTGCTGTCGCTTGTGAGGCAGGGGAAGGGCGTGGGGGGTGGGTGGGTTGGGTGGGTCAAGGGGGGAAGGGGGGGTTGGATTGCTTGGGTGGGTGCAGGAGTGGTGTCAGTGTGCGTTGGGATGTGTGGGGTTGGGTGGTATGTCTTGACAGTTAACCTGCTGCTTCTCCCATAGTGGAACATACATCGAAAACCTGCCCTCTTCTTCTAAATTGCATCTCTTTCAACCGCCCTCAACCTCCCTCCCAGTTCCCTCCACACCGCACCACACCCCTCCACACCTCACACCATCCCTTTCCTCCTATCCCCCTCACCCACCCCCCGGGACGCGCTGTACACGCGCTACCCCAACGTCACGCGCGCATTTCTCTCGCGAGCCGATGAGGTCAACCTGCACCTCTTCCTGCACCTCCGCACCTCTTTCCTTCCCTCCCCTCCCCTCCCTCACCCACCCCCCAGGGCAACTCCGGGACGCGCTGTACACGCGCTACCCCAACGCCACGCGTGCGTTTCTCAAGAGCGGAGGCGACTTCCCTTTCCTCTCACGAGCTGATGAAGTCAACCTGCACCTCTTCCTGCACCTCCGCCGAGTGGACGCAGAGAGAGAACCCGGCCATACCGACATTCTCGCCCCTACCGTTCCTGTGGCTCCTGTGGCTCCTGTGGCTCCTACTGTCCTTCCTCCGGCTGGTGATGCTTCTTCTGCTCTTGCTGACTCGCACGCTCATGCGCTTGCTGCTCCTGCGGGTTCTTCTGCTGGGGCTGGTGATTCTGCAGCGTCGTCTTTCACCTCTGCTGCTTCTGTCTTCTCCTCGTCCATCCCTTCGATTCCGCACGACTTGCCCTCCTCCTCCTCCTCCTCTCTGCCTCTCTCCACGCCTGCACCCCTGGAACACCATGCCTCGCCGCTAGCTTCGGCGAATCCTTTCGATCCTCTCTCGCCTCCGCTCGATCCTCTTGGCTTGGCTTGGCAAGGCTCGCCGCTGCAGCCGCCACCAGCTTTGGTGCCAGTACCAGAAGGGGGGATCAGTGATAGTGGCTCAACAGGAGAAAATTTGCCTGGTGTCACTGCACCTGCTGCTGCTGCTGCTGCTTCTGTGGCTGCTGCAACTGCTCTCACGGCAGGAGCTGCTATGCTGACTGGACCACCATTATCAGCAGATGCTGCAGCAGGGTCTGGGAAAGCCAGTGCTTCACTAACAACTGGTCGCGACACACTTGTGGGCCCCATTTCCCCTTCTACATCCCTTCATTCGATCGAGGCTCTTCCAGGTATTAGCACAGCAGCAGGATTGGGAGGAGGAGGCGTAGGGGAAGCGGTGAGAGGGGTGAGTGGCAGCAGCAGTGATATAACTGCGGGGGAGGATGATGGGGAGGAGGCAACGAGTGCAGCACCGCAGGTACTGGAAGGGGCGGAAGGGGAGGTGCTTTCTAGGGAAGGTACTACTGGGGGCCCTCTTGCAGGAGGGACAGAGGAGGGGGGTGTGATGGAGGGAGAGGAGGCGGGAGGAGAGGCGGGCCAGGGGAATGAGAGTGAGGAGGAGGAGGAGGAAGAGGAGGAGTCAGATGCAGCGCAATTCCGAAGCCAGGCGAGTAACTGGTTGCGGTTTGTCGAACCGGAACATTACGGGGAGGAGGAGGGAGGAAGCAGGGCAGAGGAAGAGGGAGAAGAGAGGGGGGATGGAGTGGAGGAGGTATCGGAAGGTGTGGAGCGGTTAGCAGTAGGGGACAGTCCGCTGGGTTAAGTCCGTTGGGTTGAGTTCGTTGGGTTGGAGGAGGCGTTGGGGAAGGTGAGGGAGGCGGAGAGGCGGTATCTGAAGATGTGGAGCGGTTAGCAGTAGGGGACAGCCCGCTGGGCTGAGTTCGTTGGGTTGGAGGAGGCGTTGGGGATGGTGAGGGAGAGCGGCGGTTGGCTGTAGGGGACAGTCTGTTGGGCTGACGGGTAGGTGGGAGTCGCATGCATGGCATGGCATACGGTAGTGCATGGAGCATTTTAGCTGTGGTTGTTTGGTTAGTCATGCCATGCCATGGCATGGCGTGGCCACATGCCTGGACGGTATGGTATAGCCACATGGAATGGCATGAAGGCATGGTGTATCATCGGCTGCTAGGATTTACATGGGTTACTGCTGCTCTCAGCATGGGATAGACTTGTACAGTTCACCTAAACTGTACAGGGGACTAAGTGCTCGTCCCTATAAGCTCGCGTTCCGGCAACCGCTTGACCTCTCTTCTCCGACCTCCGCTTCCAGCTCACCGCCCGCGTCACCTCCCCCGACCCCTCCCGCGCACCACTCCCCCGCCCCTTCCTGCTCCGCGCTCCCCCGTTTCACAGCTCACGCGCCAGCAGCGTGCGCGTATTGCGGCGGCCTATCCTCGGTTCTAGCAGCGACTGCACGAGTCGCTCCAGAAACAGCAGCGTGGGTCGCAGCCGCACCACCACAGCCGCTGCCTGCCCGCAGAATCCGGCCGCGAAGGACAGAAGCATCGAGGGGTCCATCCACGGGGATAAAGTAGCTGGCTGGATGCGCAGCGCGACGCGAGGAGCAGTGACGGGAGGTGACGCGACACGGGCGTGGGGAGGAGCAGTGACGGGAGGGAGCGTCCGAGCGGGTGTAACGTATGGATCGAGGATTGAAGGGCGTGGAGTAGTGTAGTGTAACATGTCGAAGAAGAATGCAAACGTGCGTCACTGTCGCAAATACGGTATTTCTGTATGAAAGGTTGTGGTACGGCAGGGTGGTCCGGGCCAAGCCTCGTCCAGGTGGTTTTGGGAACTGTTTTATACAGTATTTGCAAATCTCAAATATCTGTACACTTGTTACATTGATCATGTGCACTTTGTAAATGTGGTTAATATGAATGTGGCTCGGCAATCACGCATCACAATATGTTACAATCCCAAGTGGGACTTAGCGAAGGATCGCTCAGGGTTGATCGCAGAGTAGTATTGCAACGGAAGTTTGAATCTCAGGTCAGAGTGAATGTAAATGACTGGGTTTATAAAAGCATGCATACATCGGGTTTATATAAGAATACAGGGGAATACGAAAAGACCTAGACTAGCCATGTACTCTAAGGGGTACATTCCCTTATTGCAGCGAATTCAAACCGTGCGGCGCGGGAACCCGTTTTGAACCTGTTCCCGTTCTTTTCACTTCAAGTGTTTCTGCCTGCATCGGTCTTGGTCAAACGGTTGCTGCGTTGCTTCGACTCTTCTGACTCCTCGACTTCGTACTCGGTAGAGTCGGCTCCTGCAGCATACAGGAATGCCTTCTCATAAAACTTCATATCGTAACACTCCTGGGCGCAGGAGGAGCTGACTCGCTTGACTACTCCGGTGAGGTCAGAGCAGTGCTTGTACTGCTGACGTGGCAGACACTTGGTGAGGAAGTCTGCCGCCATCTCAGTAGTTGGACAGTAGGCAAGGTCAACTTTTCCTTGGTCAATTTCGTCCTTGACGAAAAAGTACCGAAGTGCGATGTGCTTTGTGCGGTTCACGAAACCTGGCTTGTTCGCGATCTTGATAGCACTCTGGTTGTCGCAGTGAAGGCGAAAGGTAGGCGAGGTTGGAATTTTCGCCTCCTGTAACAGCTCCTGCAGGTACAGCCCTTCGCGAACTGCTGCTGTTGCGGCGATGTATTCCGCTTCAGCCGATGACAGGGCAACCAGTTCCTGCTTCTGTGAGTTCCAAGAGATTGGCCCAGTTGGTTCCAGGCGAAAAACGAAGCCGGTTCGGGACCGTCGATTTGCAGGATCGGCTGCATGATCTGCGTCCACGTAGCCGTTGAGGTTGAAGGAGGTCGTCGTCAGCGTAGAATAGGAGAGCCCAATGTTAGGTGTGGAGATGAAGTACTGCAGGGCGCATTCCAGATCCAGCTGGTTCTCAGCTACTGGCTTGCGAGAATACTGCGCCAGTTGGCTAGCGTGTCAAACATTATATATGTTGTGTTAGTTTAGGCTACAGTGGGTTAGCCTATAGGGGGTACACAATTCTAGGGTTAGGTACTTGTACTTTTTTCATTGCTAGTTCATTCATTCCTGTTCAGTGATTCCAACATGGTATAGAGCAGGTCCTTCCTAGGACCGAAATTTTCTAAGGGCCCACCACTACGTAACTACCTACCTACCTACCTACCCGTGCCCTAGGGCGCCTCGGCGTGTCACGCCCCTAGAGGCCCCTCTTGACGGCCCCGCGCTAGCCCCGTTCAGGCCCCGCCGGCCCCTTTAAGGCCCCGTTCAGGCCCCGCGCTAGCCCCGTTTAGGCCCCGTCGGCCCCGTTTCAGGCCCCGTCGGCCCCACGCTAGCCCCTCTCAGGCCCCGTCGACCCGCGCTAGCCCCGTTTCAGGCCCCGTCGGCCCCTTTTCAGGCCCCGTCGGCCCCGCGCTAGCCCCTCTCAGGCCCCGTCGGCCCGCGCTAGCCCCGTTTCAGGCCCCGTCGGCCCCGTTTCAGGCCCCGTCGGCCCCGCGCTAGCCCCTCTCAGGCCCCGTCGGCCCGCGCTAGCCCCGTTTCAGGCCCCGTCGGCCCGCGCTAGCCCCGTCTCAGGCCCCGTAGGCCCCGCGCTAGCCCCTCTCAGGCCCCGTCGGCCCCGCGCTAGCCCCATTCAGGCCCCGATCGGGCCCGCGCTAGCCCCGTTTCAGGCCCCTTCGGCCCCGTTTCAGGCCCCGTCGGCCCCGCGCTAGCCCCGTTCAGGCCCCGTCGGCCCCTTGCTAGCCCCGTCAAGGCCCCGTTTGGCCCCGCGCTAGCCCCGCTCAGGCCCCGATCGGCCCCGCGCTCGCCCCTCTAGGGCCCCAACCGGCCCCGTGCCTACCTCGCCGACCCGTGCCCACCACCCAGAGGCCCCGGGCGGCCCGTTCCCGCCGCAGCACAAGAGGGAGAGCGGGCGGCCCGTCCCCGCCGTGACCTGAGCCGAGCCGCGCGCCCCGAGCCGAGCCGCGCCACCCAGCCGAGCCGCGACCCGACCTGAACCGAGCCGCGCCGCCCTGCCCTACCTGGTTCGTCCTACCTGCTTCTCCTACCGCTACTGCTGCTATTTCTACTGTTCCTATGGCTAGCCCACAGGTTCTCGTGTTCGATGCTGAGGGCCGCCCTGTGAAGTTTGACACCTGGCTCGATGACCTGCACCTCTACCTACAGCTCACAGCCAAGGATGACATCTCACTGTACGATCACGCCCTAGGCCTTGTCACTGCCCCTGCTGCTACTGCTGACAGCACTGCTCGCTCACAGTGGCAGACTCGTGATGCCCACGCTCGCTTCGCCATTCGCAACTCCCTGCCGATAGACGAACGCGAGCACTTTGGTCAGCACAAGACTGCACCGGCACTGTACACAGCTGTAGTTGCTCGCTACTCCTCACCTGCCTCTGCCGCACTAGGCCGTCTCTCCCTCCCCTACCTGTTTCCCGACCTGGCCTCCTTTCACACAGTCGCTGACCTCCTCACGCACCTCCGTACTAGTGAGGCCCGCTTCCGTGCCGCCATGCCTGCTGAGTTCCTTGCCACGCACCCCCCTCCACTCTGGCTCACTCTCTATCACCTAGTCACCCGCCTCCCTGACACACTGCGTGCTGTCAGGGACCACTTCCTAGCTCGTTGCCCCACTGAGCTCACCATTTCCCTCCTCGAGAAGGAGCTACTTGCAGCTGAGGCTAGCATAGTCGCTGTAGGTGCCTCTCGTGGCGACCCCCGTACCCCGTTCTTTGAGGGGTGTTCTCCTTCCCCCCTTCTTCCCTCTGTCGCCTCTGCTGCTGCTGTCGACCTTCTTGGTACTGAGAAGGTCGGCGCTGCGTCTGCCTCGAGCGGACGCCGCAGCGGCAAGGGCAAAGGGGGCAAGGGTAGTGGCGGTGACGGCGGGGGAGGCGGCGGTGGGGGCGGTGGAGGCAGTGGGGGTGGTGGCTCGGCTGGAGGGGCGAGTGGTAGCGGTGGGGGTGGTGGCGGCAGCGGCGGGGGAGGTGGCAGGAGTGGAGGCGGCGGTTGGGGTGGCGGTGGACGAGGCGGCGGCAGGGGTTGGGGTGGTCGAGGAGGTGGCAGCGGTGGTGGTGGCCGTGGAGGCGCTGGCGGTGGCCAGGGCCAGCAGCACACTCTCTCGCCCCAGGAGGTCCGTGAGTGGTACTCTCAGCACGGGGGTGGGGGTGGTCTTAGCTGCACGTACTTCATTCGCACTGGTGACCGCACTGGTCAGCAGTGTGGACGACCGCACGCCACACAGCGCTGCTTCTCTCGTCTCGACGACGCTTGGCGTGTTCAGTTCCCTCAGGCCACTGAGCTGCCCCGCTGGCTTGATCTCCTGAAGAAGGGGATTGATATCTATGCTCTAGACTTTGATGCTATTCTATCTGCCATGTATGTGATGTCTACTAGTGGAGAGGGTGCTGAGTACTTGTGTGTGCCGCCCGACCCGGGCATTAGGGCCAGTGCGTCTGCCGCTCCAGGTACTCACGTGTCGGCTACCCCAGGTGCTGGTGAGGCTGCTGCTCTAGGTGCTCGTGTGTCTCCCCCCCTTGGTACTGCGTCGACTGCCGCACTGCACACCTTCACACTGGACTCAGGTGCTTCTCGCTGCTTCTTTCGTGACCGCACTGCCCTTGAGCCGCTTGCTCGACCAGTTGCTGTCTCCCTTGCTGACCCCTCTGGGGGTCCGGTCATTGCGACCTCTTCCACTGTCCTTCCCTGCCCTGCGGTCCCGTCGGGCACACTGTCAGGTCTCCACCTCCCCTCGTTCTCTACGAACTTGGTGGCAGGCTGTGCACTCCAGGACGGGGGTGTTCACCAGTTCACCCCTGCCTACGAGCGCGTGACACACTGCACGTGTGCTCGTACGGGCCGTCACTTGGCTACCTTCACTCGGCAGCCGGGGTCGGACCTGTACACACTGACTACTGAGTCCCCTCAGGTTGCTGCGACTGCGTCCGCGTCCGCGTCAGGTCAGCTGTCCGCCCCCTGCTCGTGTCGCTCTTTGGCACACGAGACTGTCCTCTGGCACCACCGCCTTGGCCACCCGTCTGTGCAGCGGCTTCGTGCCATGCACTCCAGGTACCTTGTCTCTGGCCTGCCCAGGGTCCTTCCTCCCCTCCCACCCTCGCCTGCTCCTACCTGTCTCCCCTGTGTCGAGGGACGGCAGCGCGCCGCTCCTCACTCCTCCTCGTTCCCCCCGACGACTGCTCCCTTGCAGACACTCCACATGGACGTGTGGGGCCCAGCCCGCGTCCGTGGTCAGGGTCAGGAGAGGTACTTCCTGATAGTTGTTGACGACTACTCGCGCTACACCTCGGTCTTCCCCTTGCGCACCAAGGGTGAGGTCCCTGATGTCTTGATCCCTTGGATCCGCCGAGCTCGTCTCCAGCTCAGCGAGCGTTTTCACTCGGACTTTCCTGTCCTGCGCTTGCACTCTGACAGAGGTGGTGAGTTCTCCTCCGACCTCTTGGCAGCCTACTGTGCTGAGCACGGCATTGAGCAGTCGTTCACGCTTCCGGCTTCTCCACAGCAGAATGGGGTTGCGGAGCGCCGCATTGGCCTGGTCATGGAGGTTGCCCGTACCTCCTTGATCCATGCGGCTGCCCCCCACTTTCTGTGGCCGTTTGCGGTCCGGTACGCTGCGCATCAACTCAACCTCTGGCCCCGTGTCTCCTTGCCGGAGACCTCGCCCACGCTACTGTGGACGGGGGAGGCTGGCGATGCGTCGCGTTTCCGGGTCTGGGGGTCTCGAGCTTTTGTCCGCGATTCGTCTGCGGACAAGCTCTCCTCCCGTGCTGTTCCCTGCGTCTTCCTCGGCTTTGTCCCGGACGCGTCTGGTTGGCAGTTTTACCACGCCACCTCGCGCCGAGTCTTGCCCTCCCAGGACGTCACTTTTGACGAGTCCGTCCCCTACTACCGCCTCTTCCCCTACCGCACTGCCCCGCTCCCCCCCCCGCCTCTCTTCCTCTCGCCAGGTGCTGTTGTTGCAGACCCCCTCCCCCCTCAGGGTGCCGCTCCCTCAGGTGTGTCTCAGGTAGACCCGGTTGAGCCTGTTGAGGTAGCTGTCGACTCTCGTCCTGCTGGGGGTGCTGAGCCTGGGGGTGCTGAGCCTGGGGGTGTGGAGCCTGGGGGTGTGGAGCCTGGGGGTGTGGAGCCTGGGGGTGTGGAGCCTGGGGGTGTGGAGCTTGAGGGTGCTGAGCTTGGGGGTGTGGAGCCTCGTGGTACTGAGCTGCGGAGTCCGGAGTCTGGGGGTTCTACGTCTGGAGGTACGAGGTCTGGGAGTCCTGCACCTGGAGGAGCCCTCTCCTCGGAGCAGCTACGTGCGTGGTACTTAGAGTACTGCAGCCTCCGGAGAGGTACCGCTCGAGCCGGACGTACTACTGGGACTGGTGCTAGTACTTCTTCTCCCGTTCGGGAGCTCCCCTCCCGCGAGCGGATCCGTGAGTGGTACGAGCGGCGCTGCACTCTTCGGAGTGGCGTGCCTCGTGTTACGAACCCCGCTGCTGTTGGAGCTGCTGCTGGTGCTGAGGACCCGGGCGTTGGAGCTGCTGCTGGTGCTGAGGACCCGGGCGTTGGAGCTGCTGCTGGTGCTGAGGACCCGGGCGTTGGAGCCGCTGCTGGTGCTGAGGACCCGGGCGTTGGAGCTGCTGCTGGTGCTGAGGACCCGGGCGTTGGAGCCGCTGCTGGTGCTGAGGACCCGGGCGTTGGAGCTGCTGCTGGTGCTGAGGACCCAGGCGTTGGAGCTACTGCTGGTGCTGAGGACCCGGGCGTTGGAGCTACCGCTGGTGCTGAGGACGTGGGCGCTGGAGCTGCTGCGGACCCTGGTGCGGGTGTCCCTGCTGGCTCTGGTGTCGCTGCTCGGTCTCAGCCGTACTTTGTTCCGCTCCTTCAGCAGGTTCTTGGTCAGCTTCCTCCTCCTTTTCCTCCTCCCTTCTTAGAGTGTCCTCAGCCTGTCCAGCTGCAGTCGGCGTTACCGTCTGCCTCCTCTCTCCTTGGTCCTGCTCCTTACACTGGTCCGACTGGAGGTCTTACTGAGCGGCGTGAGCCTGCGTCTCGTCCTGCGTCGCCTGAGTCTCGTCCTGGGTCGCCTGTCCGCACTGCTCTCTCTAGTCGTCGAGTCCAGCGTCAGCGTCTTCCTGCTGTCCCAGGCACTCACCGGATGGCGCTTCGTCCGTCCACTGCTCCACAGCGTGTCCCACTGCCGTCTCCTCCTGCTTCCTCTCTTCCTGCTCTTCCTGACCCTGGGTTAGACTCTCTTCGTGCTACCAGTCCTGCTGTCACGCGTCTCCTGGCCACTGTTGTCACTGACCCTTCCTTTGAGTCTGCTGCTGCGTCTGCCTTAGTTGCTGAGCTTGTCGACTTTGCTGCTCGCTGTCGTCTAGACTACGCTGCTAGCCTAGTTGCTGAGTCTGAGTCTGTCTGTCCTCCGTCCGTCGGGGGTGAGTGTGCTCTTGGCACTGACGTCCTTGAGGACAGGCAGGAGGAGTTCCAGTGCTTTGCTGCCGCTTTGCCCCATCTCGTGTCCATGCTTGTTACCCCTGAGGGAGACCCGGATGCACCAGACATCCCGACCCCACGCTCTTACGCAGAGGCGATGGCCGGTCCCTACTCCTCTCAGTGGCAGTCAGCCATGGACACAGAGATGGCTTCCTGGAAGTCCACAGGCACCTACGTCGACGAGGTTCCCCCGCCTGGGGCGAACATCGTCAGTGGCATGTGGATTTTCAGGGTGAAGCGGCCGCCGGGTTCTCCGCCTGTCTTCAAGGCGCGTTACGTTGCACGAGGCTTCAGTCAGCGCGAGGGAGTTGACTTCTTCCAGACCTTCTCCCCGACCCCGAAGATGACCACTCTTCGGGTTCTGCTGCACGTCGCCGCTCAGCGTGACTACGAGCTCCACTCGCTTGACTTCAGCACTGCTTTCCTGCAGGGCAGCCTGCACGAGGAGATCTGGCTGCGCCGTCCACCTGGCTTCACTGGGTCGTTCCCTCCTGGTACCCAGTGGAGCCTCTGACGGCCAGTCTACGGTCTCCGCCAGGCGCCTCGTGAGTGGCACGACACACTGAGGACTACGCTTGCGGCTCTTGGGTTCGCGCCTTCTACTGCTGACCCGTCGCTGTTTCTACGCACCGACACCTCACTGCCGCCGTTCTACGTCCTTGTGTACGTCGACGACTTGGTCTTTGCTACTGCTGACACTGTGGCACTCGCCCACGTGAAGTCGGAGCTGCAGAAGAGACACACGTGCACAGACCTGGGTGAACTGACAAGCTATCTTGGCTTGCGGATCACCCGGGACAGAGCACGCCGCACCATCACCTTGACTCAGTCACACATGGTGCAGCAGGTCCTTCAGCGCTTCCGCTTCACGTACTCCTCGCCTCAGCCCACTCCTCTGCCTACCGGTCACTCGCTCTCAGCTCTGCCTTCGGATGAGTCCGTAGAGCCGAGTGGCCCGTATCCAGAGCTTGTGGGTTGCCTCATGTACCTGATGACCTGCACTCGACCAGACCTTGCATACCCTCTCAGCATTCTTGCACGCTATGTCGCTCCCGGCCGTCACCGGAAGGAGCACATGGATGCAGCTAAGAGGGTGTTGCGCTACTTGTGCAGTACGTCGGGCATGGGGCTAGTGCTTGGAGGGCGAGTCCCAGTTGTTCTCACTGGGCACGCAGACGCTTCTTGGGCAGACGACCAGGCTACTCAGCGGTCGTCTCAGGGTTACTCCTTCAGTCTTGGCTCTGGTTCTGTTTCTTGGCGTTCTACTCGCTCTTCTTCTGTTCTCAGCTCCAGTTGTGAGGCTGAGATCTACGCCACAGCCATGGCGGCCCAGGAGCTACGCTGGCTCACCTACTTGCTGACCGACCTTGGAGAGCAGCCTCGTTCTCCTCCAGTGCTGTACGTCGACAACAAGGCAGCCATTGCCTTGTGTGAGGAGCACAGACTGGAGCACAGAACGAAGCACATTGCTCTGCGTTACTTCCTCGCTCGAGAGCTGCAGCAGCGTGGTCAGCTTCGCCTGCGTTACGTGGCCTCTGAGGCCAACACTGCTGATGTGTTCACCAAGGCGCTTCAGCCTTGTGACCATCAGCGCTTTTGCACTCTTCTAGGCCTTGTGCCTACTGGACCTCACTTGCTTACTTCTTGAGTCTGTTGTACTGTGATCTCTATATATAAACCTGCATGTGAACTGGTCTTGTGACCACTTGCTTGTGCTCGGAATTTGTGTGGTATCCTTGAGATCCACCCTGAGCTTGTTTTGCCTTGCTTTGCCTTGACTGGTCTTGTGACCCCTAGTTCTCCCCCACTTTGCCTATGGGGGTGTGTCAAACATTATATATGTTGTGTTAGTTTAGGCTACAGTGGGTTAGCCTATAGGGGGTACACAATTCTAGGGTTAGGTACTTGTACTTTTTTCATTGCTAGTTCATTCATTCCTGTTCAGTGATTCCAACATAGCGATGTACGAAAGGTCGGGTCGGCAGGTGACAGAGGCGAACAGCAGGCACCCCAGTTTCTGCTGGTACATTTGGAGTCCTGCGGGTGACAGAGATTTGTTGTCCGGTTTGTAGTTGGCGCTGGGGTTGCGGTTAGGAGTTGAGAGTGGTGCGGGCGAGATGTTGAAGCGTTCCCCTAGCTGCTCTGCGTACTTGGAGGCTGACAGATGAATTGCTTCTAGCGCGTAAGTGATGTTTAACCCCAAAAATTGCTTCACTTCGAGGTTGATGGTGATATCCACGCGCTGCGCCAGGTTCTCCTGAAACTGATCGAGGAGTTTGTTGCAGGTGCCTGTGTACAGCAGGTCGTCGACGTAGACTGTCAGGAGGATGTAGTCGCCATTGAAGTGAAGACGATACATTCCCGGGTCGTGTGGAAGCTGCTTGAAGCCGATTTCGAGGAGGATTTTGTGCAGATGCTGCTGCCAGAGGCGAGGCGCCTGCTTGATCCTGTAGAGGGACTTCTTCAATTGACAGACCCTGGGATCACCTTCTCCGTAGGTGTGCGGCTGCTCCACAAAGATGGTGGCGTCCACCAACGCGTATAAGAACGCGTTCTTCACGTCGATCTGTCGCAGTGGCAGGTGCTTAGCGGCGGGAATGGCGAGTAGAATTCTGACGGAGGTGTGACGACTGACGGGAGCGAAGGTCTGATCAAAGTCGATGCCGTGGCGCTGATCGTACCCGCGTACGACCCAGCGTGCCTTGAAGCGCTCGATAGTGCCGTCAGCGTTAGTTTTCAAGCGAAAAAACTCACTTTCCGCTGAGTACCTTCCTCCCCTTCACTGCTGCACGATCGACTAGGACCCAGGTGTCTCGAGATTCCAGCGCCTTCAGCTCCGCACCCATCGCAGCACGCCACTCCTTGGCGTTGGGGCCGGTTAGGGTCTGGCGAGGATTCTTAGGCTCTACGGCCCGTGCAAGGGTAGAGACGGATGTGTGCAGGCCGAGAAGTTGAAGGCCTGACACATTGGTGGTATCTGTGTTGGTGGGGACTTCCACCACGTCGTCGTCTCCGCTTTCATAGCCGGGTGCTGCGGTGCTTGCCTCTGCTTGGCGTCGTGATGGTCCTGGCGCAGGGTCATCATCGCTGTCATCATCGTCGTCGTCGTCGCGCGGGCGAGGCGGGATGCTGGGATGTTCGTCAGTGTCGTCGCGGTCCAGTGCTGCTGCTGCTTCGTCTTCTGGAGTCGCAAAGCTGCGGCCGCTGTTGGCGTAGCCTCGTGCCTGGTTGCGGCGTTCGTCCTCGATCCACTGCTTCAGGGTGAGCCGCTCGTAGAAGAGAATGTCGCGCGCAGGAACAATCTCGTTACTGTCAATGTCAAGAATGAGCCACCCTTTGTGCTCGTGACTGAGCCCTAGATGAACTCCCCAGCGCGCACGATGAACGAACTTGCCGATTGTGGCCGAAGTCGGCCGGTATTGCACCATGCACCCCCAAACCCTCAGCATGGAGGGGTCTCCCCTGTTAGCCGGTCCACTTCATGTGAGGGGACAGGTTATCCCTGTTAGCAGTGGTGGAGAGGAGGTTGTGCAGGCGCACCGCGTGGTTCATGGCGTAGGGCCAAAACTTCTTTGGCAGGCCGGATTGGTTCATGATGGCACGGACTTTTGTCATGAGAGTGCGATTGACCCTCTCAGCGACGCCTTGCTGCTGGTGAGCGTAGGGGAGAGAAATCTCATGCTTGATCCCCTTCTCGGTGAGAACGCTCTCCAGCTCATTGCTGCGAAATTCCTTTGCCCCATCACTCTGCCAGATCTTCAGTTTCCTTCCTGACTGGCGCTGCGCGTGCGCGAGGAAGATGCGGAATACTTCTGGAGCCTTGGATCGGGCGTCGACGTTGGCGACCCATACGTGGCGTGAGTAGGCGTCGATGAAGGTGAGAGTATACTTCTCGCCGTTGATGCCGTCGCAGGTGAGTATGATGAAATCGCTGTATACTTTCTCCACCTTTTTGTAGCGGTTGGTGTTTGGCTCCAGAGAGGGGTAGGCGGTGTGAGAGAGTGCGGCTGTGGGACAGACAGTGCAGGTGGTCGGGTGTGGGGTGTTGCTCTGTAGTTCCGTTCCGTCGGGGCGCAGCAGTGCTCCTGGCGGAAAGACTTTAGCGCGGAGGCAGTTGGCGAGTGTCTGGCGCGAGGGGTGACCCATCCGCTGATGCCAGAGGTCTTCTTCAGCACGAATCCCGGAGGTGCGCTTGTAGCGGGCGTAGTGTTCCGCTACCTCTGCTTCCGTAAGTTGCGGTATCTGGAGTGGAGATTCTTCTTCTTCTCCTGGTTCTGCTTCGTTGTCCGGCTCCTCGGCTTCTGCTTCTGCCGTTGTCTCCCCTTCAGCAGGTGCCGTTGTGAGGTAGAGGGCGAGGAATTCACGGTCGGGGATGATTGTGAGCGGGGTCGTGGTGCCTTCAATGAAGCGAGCGAACAGATCTGGGCGGGAGATTGGACCAAGTGAGTCCCGCGGAGGTGTTGGCGGTATATTCCCCTCCTCAATCTCCGACCAGGGATCGCTCCAACGATGAGGTGAGCGTGGAGGTTCGCGAGTGCGTGGGGGTCGTCCGAGAGGAATGACAACGCGGGGTGGTTCCTCTCCGCGCTCAGCTTTCATCTCTCGTTCAGCTTCCTCCAATTCTTCTTGCGTGAGCTCCCCTTCCTCGGGCTCTGCTGTTCCCCATCCTCCCGTGGTGACCGTGCCGCTGGCGCTGGCTCCCCATGCTCTGGTGGCGGACGCCCAGGTTGTGCCGCCTTCTGGTTCGTAATCCTCGTCTCCCCATACGCCTCGTCGTGCTGACTCTTCGTCCCATCCTGCCGCAACGCGCTCCTCATATAGCTTTTGTTTCTTTTCTGCCCGGGCCTTGTCTTGTTCTTCCTTGACGCTCAGCTCTTCTTTTGCGTCAGGATCCTTCCAGGCCGGATCAATCTTGTGGCGGTAAACTTCACGGGTGTATGGGCGCGGTCGTCCTTCTTCGTCGAAGGTGCTAGTGTTGGCTTCGAGGACGAACCGGAGGTTGTCGGAGTATGTTCGCTCCTCTCGGTGACGTCCGGTCTCGCCAAAGATGCGGTAAGATGACACAGCAAGTTCTTGTTCGGCCATGCCTGTGGGTTCTGTCTCAGTGCTCTCCGCCTCCTGAATTGCTGCGTACTCCCTTTCAACTTGTTCCGTGCGGCTTGCGGTGGGTGTGTGACATGTTGTGCAGAGCCCATTGATGTCTGGCTCGTGCAGGTTGATTTCGCGGGGATGAGGACTGCAGCGAACTCATGGTCGTCCGTCCGGATGCTCCCATGATTCCTTGTTCATGAAAGCGAACTCGAGAGGAACAAGGTCCACGAGCTCGTCTGATGACGCTTGGCAGGAAGGTACGTCGAAGTCTAGGATATAGATTCCGTTGATTGAGCGTGCTCGTCCGAGATACTTGAATGACTCGGGAGGTGTATCCGGGGGAGCGTAGGTAAGGATGAGGTCACGTGTGGCAAGGTCCGTGTGTATTATGACTCCACAGTCACGGAGTTGTCCAGCCGAGAGCAGATTGAAGCGGAGATTCGGGACGTAGAGCGCGTTGTTGAATGACATGTGAGTGTTGCTGTCTCGTGCTTGCAGAACGACGATGCCTTGTGAATTGGCGCGCAGCTGCTCGTTGTTGGCGACGGTGACGTAGGTTGCGGGGGCGCGACTCAGGTTCGAGACGTATCGCGTGGATCCCACCATGTGCTGTCCGCAGCAGCTGTCCAGGTACCAGGTGTTGTAGTTGTCGGTGTTGTTCCTGCGTAGAAGTAGCGCCAGTCGCGGAGTCACCAAGGTTGCCTTGTAGCGCCTGTGGAAGAAAGGATCTTCGTCCTCCTTCCATCCCACTGGTACGTAATGTTGGTTGTCGTGTGGTGGGCTTTCCCGCAGTGTGATTGGCTGATTCCAATCCTGCTCGTCCTCGTCATTCAGGTAATAGTGATCTTCAGTGAGGGGATTGTTCCATCCCTCTTCTGGTTCCAAGAGTCTTCCTTGAACTTCGTTCTCTTCGTCAGGTTCAGCAGTGCGGCGTCGGCGCGTCGCCATGTTCGCGATGATGTTCCTGGGAGCTCCTGATTGAGATCCTTGAGGTTGCTGGTGTTGGTGATGTGCAGGAGGACGAACTGTCTGATGCTGAGACTGAGGGTGACGAGCGTCTTGTCGGCCGACCCAGTTGTTGTGGTGAGTGGAATTTGGGTGGCGGAAGTTGGATCGGGATTTGCATCGATCTGTTGAGTGTCCGAAGACTTTGCATATTTTGCAATAATTGCGCCTTGGTTGTCGTCGCTCTTCTCGGTTGTCTGCGTAGAAGGCGAGGCGCTCTCGGCGCGGCGCGGAACTTGTTTGCTCGAATCCATGTCCTGCTGTTCGGACAGGAGTGCGGCGTATAGCGCGGCTTCTGAGATGATACCTCGCTGCCGGAGTAGCGCTTTACAGGGCTTCCACTCTGGCCCGAGTCCTTGAAGGACTATGTTGACGAAAATCTCTTCCGAGATTGTACTCCCATGCTTCGTGATCTGGTCACGGATGTTGCGACAGCGGTTAATATATGGATTCACTTTCTCCCCGTGCCCCATCTTTATCTCCAAAAGTTGCTGCAGAAGCCTGCTGGCGGTGACCGAATCCTTCGGCTGGTAAACTTCAACGAGGTGCTTCCAAGCTTCCAAGGCTGGAGCGTCGCTCTCTTGTAGGAGCGAATGTTGAGTTGTTCCGCGGGCGTCATGTTGCGTAGCAGCACACTGTAGGCCATGAGGGACTCGCTGTAGTATTGAGCCCTGGCGACTTCGGTGTTTTCCACCGGTTTAGGGTAGGAGCCGTCGAAGTAATGGTAGATCTGCGCCGTTTGTAGGAGGAGCTCAAGCTCGAAACTCCATGTGTAGAAGTCCTTGCCGTCAAACGCGGCAGTAGTTTTGATTTTTGAAACGCTAAGAAAGCGTGTTTGCGCAGAGTTGATAGCTTCATTGTGAAGATAAGCAGTAGAAGAAGGCGCCATACCTAGGAAAGCCCTAGCTAGGCAAGAAACAGTTTAGGCAAAGAGGGAGAGTTCACTAGCAGGAATGGGGATACAAATAGCAAACCCTAGAAGGGTTGTACTCGCTATAGAGCACCCCACTACAGGCTAGAGCATAACATTCTGACACACCCCCATAGCCAAAGTGGGGTGTAATCAGCAGAGCAAGCAAAGCAGAACAAGCTCAGGGTGGATCACAATGTCACCACACATTCTGAGCACAAGTACAAGAAGCAATAGTTTAAAGTTCACAATTATGAGCAAAGCTAGAGGCTATCGCAGAGGGCAAGTGAGGAGGAGGAGGCGAGACTGTAAGAGGAGAGGAGATAGGAGGCGACGACTGAAGCTGCAGACACACGGGCAACAGGAGGCACACTGGCACAGCGGCTACCGGAACAGCGCTCCGGACTACTGGAGTAACTGGCCCCGCGGCTAAAAGTAGCGGCAGACGAGCAACGGACCCACGGGCGACTGGCACAGGTGGCTGCGACTGGGCTACCGGAGCAACTCCCCGGACTACAGGTGCTGCTGGCGACACGACGGCAACCTTCGTTCAACCTCCCCAAACAGTCCCACCCCCCCTGACACACACCCCCTGCTTCACCCCTAGCTCCACTCCCCCTTCACCCCCCCTTAGTACCACTCCGACGGCTCCAACAGGTCCACCCCCCCTCAGCGGCAGCTGCAGCACAGGGAGACGGAGGAGGAGGAGGAGCAGGGAACGGCACACAGAAGCTGCACCCCCATACCCCCCACCCCCAAACCCTAATCCAGGAGAACGGGCAGAAGGAGGGGTGGGGCGCCTTCAGAAGCACGGGGAACAGCGGGGAGGACAGGGGCAGCGAAGAACGGGCCGCCCACGGGCCTGGCACAGCCTCCCGAACCGCGCGCAGGCGGCCCGAGCCGCGCGCGGGCCTGGCGCAGCCCGTACGGGCCGCGCGCGGGCCTGGCGCAGCCCGTACGGGCCGCGCGCCGGCTGTACGGGCCGCGCGCAGGCCACGACGGGCGACGGGGGGCGACGCGCGGGTCCCCGTCGCCCGTCGTAGCGCCTCCTGGGGGCGACGCGCCGAGTGACGGGGCAGAAACCCGTCGCGCGCCTCGGGGCGCACGGCGGGCAGAAAACCGCCGCGCGCCTCGGGGCGCACGGCGGGCAGAAAACCGCCGCGCGCCTCGGGGCGCACGGCGGGCTGAAAAACCCTAATTTCGACGCCGCGCACCACGGGGCGCGCGGCGGACAGGGAGTAGCAGTAGCAGCGGAAGCAGTGAGGTGGGGCCCACAGGCCAGGAGCATATCGCTCTAATACCATGTGAAGATAAGCAGTAGAAGAAGGCGCCATAGCTAGGAAAGCCCTAGCTAGGCAAGAAACAGTTTAGGCAAAGAGGGAGAGTTCACTAGCAGGAATGGGGATACAAATAGCAAACCCTAGAAGGGTTGTACTCGCTATAGAGCACCCCACTACAGGCTAGAGCATAACATTCTGACATTCATCACTTGGACGGGGGGCAGTTGTTGTTGATTTGTCTGTGTCGAGGGAGAAGGTATGCGCGGCGGTATCACGGCTTTTCTCAGGCGGTTGTCCAGGTTGTACTGGTTGGGAAGAGGTTCCCGCATCGCCTTTGCGCAGGTCTTGGAGTTCTTTCTCCATAGTTGAAAGTCGAGCGAAAAGTTGCTCGAGAGCGGCAGTGCCGATCGTAGTTGTCGCCTCATTGGTCGCAGCCCAGGCCTCTGGATAGGATTTGAGTTGGTCTTTCCCATAAGGCCAACATCCTAGTTTCACTCTTTCAATCAGGGTACAAATTCAGAACACACTTATAAATCAGGGTGGAACTTTAAACAAGTCGCCAATTATAGCTTTACAAAACAGTAAACACGTGTTATGGTGTTCAGTTGTGTTGGAGTGATCATTCGATCATTTGTAGTGAGCACGCGTGTTCAAAACCCGCCGTAGGCACTCGCCACTACCCTTTTCGCGTGGAATTCTGACAGACTCGGTAAGAACTAGATCAGTACCGTCAGTGTAACTACATGGAGTTGTTCAAAAGCACTATGAAATATCAGTGTCGTAAAACTAAAACACTTTTTCTTGTAAGGGTCAATGAAAAAGCCACTCTGGAAAAAAAGGGTGCATAAGAAAACCCACCCTTATAGTAAGTGTCATAAGGGTGAATCACCCTTACATCAAGAGGCCTGTCGCAGCCGGATTGGATTGTCCTTCAGCCGTCAGATTTGCTTGGCCTCTGGATCCTCCGGCCATCTTGGTCTTGGAGCGTGTGCCGCTCGCCAGATCTTGATTCGGCGAATTTTACGGAAGTGAAGTTGCGAAGAATCCCTGAGTAGCTCTCATACCATGTTACAATCCCAAGTGGGAATTAGCGAAGGATCGCTCAGGGTTGATCGCAGAGTAGTATTGCAGCGGAAGTTTGAATCTCAGGTCAGAGTGAATGTATATGACTGAGTTGATAAAAGCATGCATACATCGGGTTTATATAAGAATACAGGGGAATACGAAAAGACCTAGACTAGCCATGTACTCTAAGGGGTACATTCCTTTATTGCAGCGAATTCAAACCGTGCGGCGCGGGAACCCGTTTTGAACCTGTTCCCGCTCTTTTCACTTGAAGTGTTTCTGCCTGCATCGGTCTTGGTCAGACGGTTGCTGCGTCGCTTCGACTCTTCTGACTCCTCGACTTCGTACTCGGTAGAGTTGGCTCCTGCAGCATATAGGAATGCCTTCTCATAAAACTTCATATCGTAACACAATATATACCTTAGGTTGGATTTTTCAGCCGTAATGCCAAACTAACGTTCGGCAATCCACCCTAGGGCTAAGTCAAATTTGCTCAAACAATGAAGTATTTTTTTATCATGGCACAATATTTATGCTACATGGGTTAATATCAGTGCCCTTGGTATCAAAACTTAGTGAGCAGCAGAAGCACGAGGGTTTATGTGGGTCAAATTTGCACATACTTATAAACGTGTTATCTCTCTATGATGATTTACACATTATGATTGCAAATGTTGGGAGTAATCTTCTTCAGTCTCACAAATGAGTGATTCACCCTCATCACCCTCGTTTTATAGTGAAGAAGTCCTCTCGGTGTGCCAGCTCAGATGTAAATACGACAATCAATGACCCGCTTACTTTGAAAAGGACAAATGTTCCATAAATTTTGCATTTCAACACAAGATGTTTTGCATTTCATCGAAGTTTCTGCATCTTCCAGCTCAAAATTCATGTAAAAAAGACAATTCGTGGCTCGCATACGTCGTGTACTTGCGAAGATTGTACCAAATGTTGCTAGACTGGCAGCAACTGATCATAGCACATGTAGCTACGCTGTCGTAAGCCAGTGGTACTGGGCCGCGAAATGAGGAGTATGAATTGGCGTGCTTCCTTTCTGTTACACCTCTACGTTCTTGGCTGGTGTCAAGATTTGTTGTCAGTATCGTCGAGCCATACATCTCTACAGTCGTGATCACAGTCATCACATGACGCAGACACTGTACGGTTGTGTCGTTGATAGGGCCGCAGTGGTATCGGAGTCCTAAGGGCGCGGTGCAGCTAGGTTTTGTTTCCTGACTCGCTCGAAGCCGGCCGTGCAACATCGAAGAAACACTTAGTGAAAAATCTGTAGGAGACATCACCAATCCGAATCACGCTTTCAGTTGGCTGTTGTGTACCCGCTTCTGCGGTGGAGATTTTTGTTTCGTTGCCGAGCGTTAAACGAAAACGAAGGAGCTGTTGAGTAGGGGTTTAAACGAACAGAGACGCGGAATGATCGAACCAGCAGACCAGTGGGGAACAACGAACATATTTTTTCGTCAGGCTGGGATACTGGGCAGCATTGTCACGGCACAGCAAACCACACTTCCACAAGATTGACATGGCAACAGCCAGGCAGCATGAGGGGGGTGGGTCACACACATGGGTACGGTTCATGACTGTTCAAAGGGGTGAAGCCCATAGACCGTTCTAAAATGCACAAAATCGTAGTCAAACGCTTTTTGAAGCCAGGTTTGACCCGCCCTATGCACAGTATTCTTGTTGAAGATCCTACTGTCCTGTCAGACTCCTTTTCATGCGTCTCGTGTTCTCATATTGACATGTGACAGCAGCATTTATTCCACCCCTCACTTCAGGGTGTCTTCTATATAATAACGGAAACCGTGAAGGGTGTATTTGTTTTACAAAACAGTGGTTTATTGCGTGTGTGTGGAATCATGCGAGGGCAGGTACACTGCATACTGTTCCACAGGGGAATATCTTGAACTCGATGGATACACAGGCGGTTGGTCGGTAACCCCAAGAGCACATCCTCCTGTGCTCCACGAGAACTTGCAGCTAAGTCATACGGATCAGCGTACCAGCAGCAGTCTCAGCAGCAGCAGTCTCAGCAGCAGCAGTCTCAGCAGCAGCAGAAGCAGCAGCAACAAAACAAGAACAACAACAGCAGCAGCAGCAGCTGGGGCAAGCGACTTTCACAGAAATTGGATCTACTATTTTCAAAAAGCGCTTGTGTGCGTTAGGAGTATTAACCACTAGGTCGTCCCCCTTCAAATTCCGGCTGCCGGCGGCGCGCACGTTTGGGCTGGCCGCCTCGTACGATATGAGTTAACACGCAACTCTGATCAGGAGTCGACTTCTGCTGTTGACTAGGCGCTACTGCTACTCTAATACTACTGACTACCACTAATTCTGACAAAGCAAAGGACTCTCAACGTCAAACTTCACAGGGCTTCACATCTGCCACAGCGAGCTCATTCCTGGTCCGGCCGTCTTACAACTAGCATCAGGTCCCGAGCAACTTGAACGGCTCTAACTTTAAGTTGAAACTGTAGTGGCCACCGACAAATATACTATATATATTGGCAATACTACTACCACCACCCTAAGCGTCAAAAGTGAACAAAACGCCAGAAATCTTGTGGATTATAAAGAGCACAATACATCCCCCCCGCTTCCATTGCCGCTGCTTAGCAGTCTGCTAAAAATAGTTCTGCTACCATAACTTTTGTTCCACGCGCCAACAGCCTCTTTTGGATGCTCTATGAGATGACCAACACTAAGACAAGTAGTAACACACCTGAGCAAGCATATATTAACCCAGGAAGCTCACACTGCCATCCTACTATTAGCATGTCCACTGCCAGTGGCATTACGAGAACCGGCGGCTTTGGAACGACTTACGGTAACTCTGGAGCTATGGCTACCACTACCATCATCGCCGGAGCCGCACCCTGTTGTCCCAGTAGAAACGGTGGCGTCGACACCACGGAAGGCCTGGCTACAAGCTGCTCCTTCTTGCATGGGCTTGACTCTGCTGCTGCTGCTGCTGCTGCTGCTGCTGCTTCTTCTGTCGATGGACTCCCGCTGCGGAGCGGGGAGACAGGAGCGGCGGAAGGAGAAGGTGTGGGGAGTGAGGGGATCATGATGGCGGCATTGGGCGTGGCTGGAGCGTGGAGGGGTCTGGGAGGGGAAGGAGAAGGGGGGGAAGCAGCTTTTGGTGTTGGGATCCAGATCGAAAAGGCGGTGATTGCGGAGCATCCACATGTCACGGTGGAGGGCAAAGGTGGAGAGATGGTAGGGGAAGCACTGGCGTCACCAGAGCAGTACTACATGAGGGCCTTTCCAACGAATGCCGACAATGTTGCTGAGGTGGGATGCATGTTGGATTCTTCTGGCGTTGTAATAGCAGGATATGGAGCTTCAACTACAGCATCCCTGTATGTTTCTGGTGCAAGAAGTGGGAGAATGGAGGGTGCTATTGGCACGGCCCCTCACATACCGTTGGGCAGTGGAGGAAGCAGACAGGCTGAGCACTATTTCTCACAGCCGCAGTACAACAGGCAGCAGCAGCAGCAGCAGCAGCAGCAGCAGCAGCAGCAGCAGCAGCAGCAGCAGCAGCAGCAGCAGCAGCAACAACAACAACAACAGCTGCCGCAGCTTCAACCACAGCAACGACAGGTTCTCACTATTACCAACTTGAACTATGAAGTAGGTGATGTTGCTTCTGGGTCCGTGATGCGGTTTCAGCAGGACTCAACACCTCATGCTAGCCAATTTGGCCCAGGACCCTTCCCTTCACGCCATCCTTCTGTCCTGCCCCTGCCGCATCCTGCCCCTGATCTGGACCACTTCTCGTCCGCAGCGCTAACATGCCCGCTTCCTTCGCCCATCTCCACCTCTTCCCTCTTCACATCCGTTCCACCTCTTCCTGTCTATGCATCAACTTCAAGCGACAGTCACTCTTTGAATGTCCTGCCGCTTCCTCCGCCCCCATTCCATCACCTCTGGTCTCAATATCCGGAAGTGCGAGGACCACCATCTTGCCTATTTTCATCTGACACAGATTCACAATCAGCAGCAGCGGCAGCAGAAGCAGCGGCGGCAGCAACAGCAGCAGCTGCTGCTGCTGCAAACTCTGCTACCAGCAGCACGAGTTCCTCCCTTTCAAGTAACAGTCAGCTGTTGTTTTCAGTGCTGCCATCAGTGGGAACGGTGCTTCCGAGTAATCAAGGCCAGCAGGAACTCCAAGCTTTGGGGATGCAGCAGCATCTGCATCAGCAGCAGCTCCAATCGCTGATGTATCATCATCATACCTTCCATTCTCGCACTCAACAGCAGCAAAACTGGCAACAAAAGCAGGAAAATGGAACACTTCAGCAGCGGCGGCAGCGGCAGCAGCGGCAGCGTCGGCGGCGGTGGCAGCAGCATCAGCGATGGCATCAGCAGCGGCTGCAGCAGCTTCAAATGTCGTATAATATTCAGCAGCAGCAGCAGCAAAATGAAAGGCAGCAGCAGCTGCATAACGAATCACTGCATCATCAGCATCAGCATCAGCCACAGAAGCAGCAGCAGCAGCAGCAGCAGCAGCAGCAGCAGCAGCAGCAGCAGCAGCAGCAGCAGCAGCAGCAGCAGCAGCAGCATCAGCTCCAATTGCTGCATTTCCATCAGCAACAGCAGCGATACGAAATGCAGCAGCAGCGGCAGCGGCAACAGGAGCCAATCCTGGAGCTTCCGGCAGGAGTTGGTGGTGGCTCCGCTTTGAGTACTGCATTCAGCCCCACAGCCCTCCACATGGCTGCTGTACAACCCTCTTCCCGTGTCAACTCCATTGCTGCTTCGGCACTTCATTTTGGGTATGGCCTTCGTAGGGCAGTGGTAGCAGCTCCTGGGGCAAACTGTCCAATTGGTATACCTAATGCCAGAACTGAGAGCGGGGAAGCTTCGGGAGGAAGCCTTTTGCGTGGTGACAGTTGCGGTGGCCTGGCTGGAGTTGGTGGTTGTGTAGGGGTGTGTGGTTGCGTTAGGGTAGGTGGTTGTGCCGGGGTAGGTAGTTGCGCGGGGGTAGGTGGTTGCGCGGGGGTAGGTGGTTGCGGTGGGGTAGGTGGTTGCGGTGGGGTAGGTGGTTGCGGTGGGGTAGGTAGTTTCGCGGGGGTAGGTGGTTGTGCCGGGGTAGGTGGTTGCGCCGGGGTAGGTGGTTGCGCCGGGGTAGGTGGTTGCGCCGGGTTAGGTGGTTGCGCAGGGATTTCGGGGGTTAGTAATAGTGTGCATGAGGGTTCTGCCAACACAGAAACTGCCATAACTGGCCCTGTTACAGATATCATGGAATTCCTATTCTCCCTTGAAGACCTTCATAACAAGGAAGATTCCATGCCTTTGCCTCTCTCCACCAGCGGTCCTGCTTCTATGTATGCTCCCGTCTGCTCCCCCAGCCCTGTCCCCGCCCTCCCCATACACACACAAGCAACTGCAGCTGCAACAGAAGCCGCCGCAGCAGGAGCAGCAGAAACAGTAGAAGCAGCAGCAAGAGCAGAATTGGCGGCAGCGAGAAAAGCAGCAGAAGCAGCAGCAGAAGTAGCAGCGACAACAGCAGCAGAGCCAACGCGAAGAAGCAATTCCGGTGCAGCCCTCACATCAGCAGGCATGTGTCCTGCTTCAGTGCTCGCAGCCATACATCCTGCCATATCTGGTGAAGGTGTTATCCATCCAGGTGTGTCTGAGGAAGGTATGTTTGAAAAGGGGATGACGGACGCAGAGATTGCAGAGTTGCTGCAAAATGTGATGGATCAGGATGAGCTTGTATTGCATGGTGATGATGGTGTTTCAGTGCCACAGGAGGGCCGGTCCGTGGGGCTGATACAAGGGAGTGAGCAGGAGCTTGAGCTACAGCGTCTGCTCAAGAAACAACTGCAGCAGCAGGAGGAGGCAGAGCAGCAGCAGCAGCAGAAGGGTCAAGCACAGGAGCAGCAGCAGTGCAAACTTCAAGAGCCGAAACAAATGCAACAGCATGAGGGAGGACAGCAAGAGCAACAACAGCTGAGGCAACAGGAAGAACAACAGCAGATCCAGCAACTACCGACACTGCAAGACACATCCAGCAAGAGAAGAAGGGTGGGTGTCACACGAATCTTGCATTCCCCTCCTCCATCTTACGTGGTATCACCTTCCATTGAACAACTGAGTGGCATCAGATCAAGCCCATCAGCTGTGACGTGTCAGGCAGAGGGTTGCAGGGTAGACCTGAGCAACGGGAAGGAGTACTATCGACGGCACCGCGTGTGTGACAGGCACTTCAAAGCAGCCACGGTTCCCGTGGAGGGTCGAGCTCAGCGCTTCTGCCAGCAGTGCAGCAGGTGAGCTGCTCCTGCCTGGGTCTCGCACGACCAGCTGAATGTGCCTAGGATTCTGTAAAGGTTCAGAGGGTTTTTCTCCATTCTCCCCTTTTCTTCTCCACTCTGCCACACTATGTAACTTTTCCTGCAGATTAGCCCATCCATCGTTGCCCCTTGATGCTGCTCCCTCCCACGTTTTCCTAATCCCCTATGCCTTCCAGCCGTCCTACCATACTTCTTGCCTTGGTTTGTCCCTCACACTGTGAATCCTCATTAATTCCTTCCCTCCCTCCCTTTATCCCTCCCTCCCTCTCTCCCTCCCTCGCTCTCTCCCTCGCTCCCTCCCTCCCTCCCTCCCTCCCTCCCTCCCTCCCTCCCTCCCTCCCTCCCTCCCTCCCTCCTTCCCTCCCTCCCTCCCTCCCTCCCTCCCTTGCTCCCTCCCTCCCTCCCTCCCTCCCTCCCTCCCTCCCTCTCTCCCTCCCTCCCTCCCTCCCTCCCTCCCTCCCTCCCTCCCTCCCTCCCTCCCTACCTCCCTCCCTCCCTCCCTCCCTCTCTCCTCCCCTCCACCCCTCCCTTGTTTCCTCCCTTCCTCCCTCCATACCCCACAGGTTCCACATGCTGGCTGAGTTCGATGAGGGAAGGCGTAGTTGCCGCATGCGCCTCTTGGGACACAACCGTCGCCGCCGCAAGTCACACACGGTGACTCACCAGCAGAAGTAGCAGCAAGGACTGCAAAATATGTCAGTTTGAGCACAAGAGACAAGCAGAGTGGACAGGGCGGTTGAGGGGACAAAATCATATTGAATGGTGGGACCAGGGACGATGATATATCATGCTAGTGCATGACATTTACAACCTGAGTTGTATGGCCCACGTTCAATTACATGCTGTTCCCCCATTGAGGGCCTTGTACACATAGGCGTGCTATATAGCACGAACAAGCATAGCCATGTGAACGCAGGCTTGTGGTAGGTTACACTGTGCACACGCCCTGGGCCTCACATTCATGTGAAGGGCTTCTAAGGAGGTGTGCTGAAGTTTTGTTATCTTTGGAGTGAGCCTCACTGAACCTTGCACAGGCATCCTTGTGATGACATCCTTTTGCCTTGGATGTGCATAGTGCAACCATTGGACTTGCATCCCACACAAACCATAATCCCCCAGATAAAAGACCCTAGGGTCTTAACAAAATCGCACAAAAAATGGGGGGTTCTTAACAAACGTAACCTTTTACATATGTCCCTGGTCTTAGTACATGGTTATTTTTTCTCAAAACTTTATACAATGAATGCAAGTTGTGTATATTTGTGTCAGTTGTACTTTGCAGCTTGGCCTTATGGTATTAGGTGCGTTATAATAACATGCGCGTTAGGGAAACGGGTGCGTTACGATACTGTGTGTGTTATGGTAATGGGTGCGTTTTGATAACGAGTGCGTTATGGTAACGGGTGCGTTATGGTAACATGCGCGTTATGGCAACATGCGCGTTATGGTAATGGTTGCGTTATGGTAACGGGTGCGTTATGGTAACATGCGCGTTCTGGTAACGGGTGCGTTATGGTAATATGCGTGTTATCGTAACAGATGCGTTATGGTAACAGGTGCATTATGATAACATATGCGTTATGGTAACGAATGCGTTATGGTAACATGTGCGTAATGGTAACAGGAACGTTATGGTAACAGGAGCGTTATGGTAACATGTGCGTTATGGTAACAGATGCGTTATGGTTGATTGGGGTTTTGGTTCCAATAATATTCAGGTTGTTCAATGCTTTTCCCTACGCATATAGGGATTCATGCGCATGTTGGAAAACCCAGCCGCTATCCACTGAACTAAAAGGGCTTGTTCCATAGCGGGTGAGCGCACCCATAACCCCCTAGGCCATCCTTGTCCGTGACCCTTTCCCCGATCCCAGTGCTCCTCCAACAACGCATTTTAAGCATTTGTCGGCAAAAACAATCTGAACCATAGGCGCCGAACTTTTCTCTGAGCACGAACCGAGCTGAAAATGCTCTGATATGTGTATTTGAACATGAGCCAACCGAATATGCAATAACATTCAGATGTTCAATGATTTTCCCTACGCTTATAGTGATTCATGCGCTTTCTAACCATTTTCCGGCAAGAACAGTCTGAATCATAGGCGTCTAACTTTTCTTTGAGCACAAACCAAGTTGGAAATGCTCTATTAATTGTATTTGAACATGGTCCACTCGGATATGCAATAACATTCAGGTTGTTCAATGCTTTTCCCTACG
Source organism: Closterium sp. Naga37s-1 (assembly GCA_947471745.1). Taxonomy (NCBI): domain Eukaryota; kingdom Viridiplantae; phylum Streptophyta; class Zygnematophyceae; order Desmidiales; family Closteriaceae; genus Closterium; species Closterium sp. Naga37s-1. The sequence continues at coordinate 187,106 of CANJKZ010000564.1, forward strand.
CCTATAGGGATTCATGCACATTCTAAGTATTTGTGGCAAGAACGGCCAGAATCATAGACGCCGAACTTTTCTTTGAGCACAAACTCAGCTGAAAATGATTTGATAGGTATATGTGAACATGAGCCACCCGAATATGCAATAACATTGAGGTTTTTCATTGCTTTTCCCTAGAGATTAATGCATATAGAGATTAATGCACATTCTAAGCATTTGTATGCAAAAACACCCAGAATCATGGACTCCAAATTTTTCTTTGAGCACGAACCCGGCTAAAAATGCTCTGATGTGTGTATTTGAACATGAGCCACCCAAATATGCAATAACATTCAAGTTGTTCAATGCTTTTTCCTACGCCTATAGGATTCATGCGCATTCTAAGCATTTGTCGGCAAGAACAGCCTGAATAATAGACGACGAAGTTTACTTTGAGCACGAACCGAATTGAAAGTGCTATGATATGTGTTTTTTAACATGAGCCACCCGAATATGCAAGAACATTCAGGTTGTTCAATGCTTTTCCCAACGCCTATAGGGATTCATGCGCATTCTGAGCATTTGTCGGCAAGAACGGCCTGAATAATCGACGCCAAACTTTTCTTTTAGCACGAACCAAGTTGAAAATGCTATGACATGTGTATTTGAACATGAGCCATCCGAATATGCAATAACATTCAGGCTGTTCAGTTCTTTTTCCTACGCCTATAGGGATTCATGCGCATTATAAGCATTTGTCGACAAGAACAGCCTAAAGCATAGGCTCCAGACTTTTCTTTGAGCACGAACCGAGCTGAAACTGCTCTAATAGGTGTATTTGAACATGAGGACGCGGTGAAAGTAGACGATCGATCGTCAGTCGCGATCGATGTGCAGATTGGTTACCCGATTAACTAAGGTGTAACCATGCTACAGTACGCTTTCTGGCCAAAATTTCTCTACAGTGTGAGTATGCGACTGATCATTGTTCGCAGGAAATCTGTCAATTTTCAGCCGCGATCGTTACAACGTCGCGGTCGCCACGGTTCGCCAAACGATCTGCCCACTCGATTGTGGGGATCGATATATGCAGACGATCCTGCGATATTTGCACTTTCAACGCGTCCTGAGCCACCCGAATATGCAATAACATTCAGGTCGTTCATTGATTTTCCCAACGCCTATAAAGGATCATCCGCATTCTAAGCATTTGTCTGCAAGAACAGCTCGAATCATTGGCGCCAAACCTTTCTTTGAGCAAGAACCGAGATGAGAATGCTCTGATAGGTGTATTCGAATTTGAGCCACCCGAATATGTAAAACAATTCTGGTTGTTCAGTGCTTTTCCCTTCGCCTATAGGGATTCTTGCACATTCCAAGCATTTGTCGGCAAGAACAGCCAGAATCGTAGGCGCCGAAGTTTTCTTTGAGCACGAACTGAGCTGAAAATGCACTGATATGTGTATCTGAACATAAGCCAACCGGATATGTGCGCCTGGTCCAAGTACACGCCTGGTCGAATCGCACGCCTGGTTCACGAGCGCGCCTGGTCCAACTGCGCGCTTGGTCCAAGAGCACGACTGGTCCAACTGCGCGCCTGGTCCAATTGCGCGCCTGGTCCAAGTGCGCGCCTAGTCCAACTTCGCGCTGGTCCAAGTGCGCGCCTAGTCCAATAGCGCGCCTGGTCCAACTTCGAGCCTTGTCCAAGAGCGCGCCTGGTCCAACTGCGCGCATGGTCCAACTGCGCGCATGGTCCAACTGCGTGGTCCAACTTCGCGCCTGGTCCAAGTGCGCGCCTGGTTCAAGTGCGCGCCTGGTCCAAGTGTGCGCCTGGTCCAACTGCGCGCCTCGTCCAACTGTGCACCTGGTCCAAGAGCGCGCCTGGTCCAACTGCTCGCTTGGTCCAAGAGCGCGCCTGCTCCAATTGCGCGCCTGGTCCAACAGGGCGCCTGGTCTAGGAGCGCGACTGGTTCAAGAGCGGGCCTGTCCAAGAGCGCGCCTGGTCCAACTGTGCGCCTGGTCCAATTGTGCGCCTGGTCCAACTGCGCGGCTGGTCCAACGGCGCGCCTGGTCCAACTGCGCTCCTGGTCCAACCGCGCGCCTGGTCCAACTCCGCTCCTGGTCCAACTGCGCGCCTGGTCCAACTGCGCGCCTGGTCCAACTGCGCACCTGGTCCAACTGCGCACCTAATCCAAGAGCGCGCCTGGTCCAAGAGCGTGCCTTGTCCAAGTGCGCGCCTGGTCCAAGTGCGCGCCTGGTCCAAGTGCGCGCCTGGTCCAAGTGCGCGCCTGGTCCAAGTGCGCGCCTGGTCCGACTGCGCGCCTGGTCCAACTGCTCGATCGACTCCCTCCACGTGAAAAGGTCACGTCGACCTTCCAGCAGCACGGGTACGGCGATCTTGTCCGGCGAAAATGAAATTAAATAGCCATGAGCTGGTGCAATTCCGCGAGCCGTCACGTGTGTCGAGGAGCCCGGCCTGACCCCAGTTCTCTGCGGGGAGTGATGTCGACCGTCGACGTCATAGTGTGAGCTGCTTGCGGCCGCCGTCGCCCCCTACGCTCGCGCATGTATCCCGCCGACTTCGACGGAAGAATCCCTGATTACTCCACGAGTCAACCTCGTGCCTTCACCACTGCCGACTTGGTCACCGACGCCGACCTGCTCGTCGACGGCACCTTCATTGCGCGCCAGTCGAGGAGAGGCGAACACATCGTCCGCTGCAGCACGGGGTGTCGAATGCTCGCGCGCCCACTGCACACGAGTTCCTAGGAGCAGCACCTCCACGTCCGCTCCATCTTACTCGCTGTTCGTATGGCGTCTCTTAACATCAGCCAACCGTGCCTTCAAGCTATCCTCTACCACGCCAGCCTCTGCCGGGGTAGGCGTCAAGGTCTGCACGGGCTGTGGGCATAACAACGACTTAGGTAAGTTATACGTCGGCTAAAATTCTAAAGGTACTGTGCGGGGCCGTCCACGCTCACCGCACCATGCGGAGAGTCACTAAACAACGGGAGTGGAATACGGAGGAGGGCACGGGGTTGTGCGGGTGATCGTAGCATTCTAATGGCGTTCTTACTACTTGTTGTGTTCACAGAGAAATTTGGCAAGAGTTGTCAGAATGCTATAATTGTCTAGTCTGCAGTGGGGTACTCTATAGTGAGTACAGCCCAAATTAGGGTTTGCTGTATGTATCCTATCTGCTGCTAGTGAAAACCCCTCTTTTTTTGTTCTAACTTTCTAGCTACGGTTCTGACATGCTATCAGAGCGAGATCGCTCCTGACCTGTGGGCCCACCTGCTTCCGCTGCTGTACTACCTGTCGCGCGCCTCGGGCGCGCGACATCTCCTGCCTGCCGCGCGCCCTGCTCGCGTGGCGTTTTTTCTTCCCGCCGCGCGCCCTGTTCGCCACGCGCTCGGGGCGTGTGGCGGTTTCCTGCCGCCGCGCGCCCCGGGCGCGCGCGGCGGTTTCGTCGCCCGACGCGGCGCCCCGGGGGCCCGCGCGCTGTCCCCTCCCGTCGCCCGACGCGGCGCCACGGGGGCCCGCGCGCTGTCCCCTCCCGTCGCCCGTCGCGGCGTCCCGGGGGCCCGCGCGCCGCCTCCCCTCCCGTCGCCCGTCGAAGCGCACCGGGGGCCCGCGCGCCGCCCTGCCCGTCGCCCGCCGCGGCGCCCTGGGGGCCCGCGCGTCGCCGCCCCCCTCCCGTCGCCCGTCGAAGCGCACCGGGGGCCCGCGCGCCGCCTCCCCTCCCGTCGCCCGTCGAAGCGCACCGGGGGCCCGCGCGCCGCCCTGCCCGTCGCCCGCCGCGGCGCCCTGGGGGCCCGCGCGTCGCCGCCCCCCTCCCGTCGCCCGTCAAAGCGCCCCGGGGGCCCGCGCGCCGCCCTGCCCGTTGCCCGCCGCGGCGCCCTGCGGGCCCGCGCGTCGCCCCCCCCTCCCGTCGCCCGTCGCGGCGCCCTGGGGGCCTGCGCGCCGCCCTGTCCGTCGCCCGTCGCAGCGCCCCAGGGACCCGCGCGCCGCCTGCGTTTGAGGTATGAGGTGGCGGGTATGGGGGTGACGGGTGTGTGAGCCCTCCCCTGCTCCTCCTCCTCCTCCGTCTCCCACTGCTGCAGCTGCCGCTGAGGGGGGTGGGTGTGTGGGAGCCGAGGGAGTGGCGCTAGGGGGGTGTCGTGAGAATGGAGCTAGGGGTGCAGCAGGGGGTGTGTGAAAGGGGTGTGAGACAGTTGGGGGAGGTTGAGCGGAGGTAGCCGTCGTGACGTCAGCAGCGCCAGTAGTCCGGGGCCCTTGCTCCGGTAGCCCAGCGAGCCTGCTGCGCCAGTCGTCCGTGGGTCAGTTGCTCCTGCTGCTCGTCTTAGCCGCGGAGCCAGTTACTCCTGTAGTCCGGGGCCCTTGCTCCGATAGCCACCGTGTGCGCCGCTCCTGTTGCTCGTGTGTCTGCGGCTTCACCCGTCGCCTCCTATCTCCACTCCTCGCACAGTCCGTCCTCCTCCTCACTTGCCCTCTGTGACTGCTTCTAGCTTTGCTTGTGCTTGTGAACTTCTTATGCGACTGCTTGCTGTGCTGGTCATACCCCACTTTGCCTATGGGGGTGTGTCAGAATGCTATAATTGTCTAGTCTGCAGTGGGGTACTCTCAAGTGAGTACAGCCCAAATTAGGGTTTGCTGTATGTATCCTATCTGCTGCTAGTGAAAACCCCTCTTCTTTTGTTCTAACTTTCTAGCTACTGTTCTGACAAGAGTTTCATTAGAGATTGAGAAGAATAATTGATTACAATGAGACATGCAAGTCGATATAGCTAGAATGGCACTGCAACACCTAGCAAGCCCTCTACATGGCCAACTCTGCCAGCGTAGCAGAAGAGCGGCTTGCCAACGCAGGGCGGCCTGCCAGCGTTGCATCGCGGAGGTCTGCCAGCACTGTAGATGCAGGTGAACTTCTGCGCTTATGCGCACCTACCAAGTAGGTGCAGATAGACGGTTGCGCTGCCAGGCACATTGCGCAGGTGCCAGGTAATACACGTGTCGACGATTTTGCCATCCGTGCATCGTCGAGCACGTGATGCCATTCCCCGGGTCGACTTCGCGAAAACCTCATGCGCAACATTCGCCCACGCGTCGAGTTTCGCAGTCGAGCGACTTGCGTCGACCAGCTAGGCGATGCTCCGTCGAACATCGTTCGCCAAGACGAGCTCGTCGAGCAGAGCCCGTGGACCAATGCTCCTCGACGTGCCTCGTCGACCAGCATCCTCTGCGGGCTCGTCGACGAGCACCCTCTGCCGACGATGCTCGACCAGCACCTCCGCAGAACCTTCTTGACGAGAGAACTCCGTCGGCCTGCTTGCCTAAGTTGGCGTCGACTTCTGCAGTAGTTGGAGTCGAATTCTGCGCACAATCGGCATCGCCTTCTGCGCGTAGTCAGCATCGACTTCTGCGGACGGTCGACATCGACCTCTGCGGGCGGTCGACATCGACTTCTACGGGCGGTTGACGTCGACTTCTGCGGGCAGTCGGCTAGACCCCTCGGATCCGTCTACGAAGTCGGTTCGCCTAAGCGAGGGCGGGGCCATTTTTCGTCAACACTTCTCACATCTTTCTCAATCTTTCAGCTTGCCCCGCAAGAGGGGGCACACATTGATGCGTTACACACTTTCCAGAACATATTTTTTTTCCATTGCAGTGATTTTTATTTTCCAACAACATATGCATTGTTGATGTTTCTACTTTCATATTACACGAGGTATATGAAAATTCCCCATGCTAGTCTAACAATACTGGTAAAGATAATGGCAAAACCTTCACTACGTTATACACATAGCTCGCGCCAAAATTACACCCCGTCAGATTTTCCTTACGTTAAACCCCCGTTTAGCCTTTTTGGCTTTAGGGATCAGACACCCAGGAAATAGGGGCTATGCGTGGCATTGTAAAGTGTAGATGTTGTAAAAATCTCAATCTGTGACCTCAGTGCAAAGACTAGATCTTCTACTCCGACCATGTTATTTGTTTTCCCAATGACCTCTTCTTCTTAAAGCCAATCTGTCGGAAACAACCTTAGATTTCAGGTAAACCAGGAAAGATTGCCCAGGTAGTGAATTTAGCGCGGACCATGTGTAATGCATGGCACTAATATTGTCGAGAAAATTACGCTGATAAAGTGTAGAAGTCCTTGACTGTCAGCTTGATCGACCAATGAAGTGGGGAGTCATGGCAGTTACTTTTTGGTGCTACCTGTCACTGTGGAAGTAACCGACTCCACTGTATCCTTGCAAATCTTTATTTGGGTTGATTGCGTGACGCTGCTTGGGAAAGGACGAGAAATTTACACTGTATGCCTACAGCCAGAAATGTCGGCCTTCCACCACCACTTCAAAGTTACTCCGCCCAGGCTTCATAATCAGAACAGCTTGCAAAAGACAAATAGTGTGACGGTTTTATGACGTCAGGTGATGCTGCTGCTGCATATTGACACACAAAGCTCACCAATTACAAGTTGTGGAAACAGTTATTCCACGATGAGTCCACTTTCTCATTGTACAGTTCAAGTGTACAGTTGTTGTGACCCATTCACCGATATTCTATTGCACGCTTACATTTTTTTTTTCTTGTGTGTTTCTTTGTTTTTGTTGTCGGACATTCTACCAGCAGCGATCAGTCCCACGAAACCTAAACCATGTAAGAGTGGGTGCCATTTGCATCCGCCAATTCGTGACTTTGAGTCCGGAACCTTTCCAGTGGCTCTTATTAAGAGTCAACAGCCAACCGCAGTGTCAAAATGACAGAGGGTTTGAAAAATATAGGGCGTGGAACTATCCCAAACTCGCCTGTGCCCAAGTTTTTGAGGTATTTTTCTTTGTGCACTCCGAAGTGCCCCTAAAAAACACTTAAAACGGATGACGAGGGAGAACACATGATGCTCGTTCCAAAATATTTTCAAGTCAGCACTTCAAAAGCTGTATCGCTATCTAATCGGGAAGTGGATAATTGGCCCTCTGCAAAGGACTTGGGTTACCAGCTCAACTACACTTCCGATATTTAGGCAGCGCAGTGCGTTCTCTCTGTCAAAACGATCAATGTTTTGAGCTTGTGTATATATACTGTGGCCCGTAATCGCATAATACCCTGTAAATAGAAGTGCTTTTGAGCATCTCGGTGTATATATTCCGCACTCATTCTCAACCTGACAGATTGCCGCGAGCTGGATTGGGGGAAGGGCCCTCTGGGAACTGGAAAGAATTCAACTTCACTACAGTCCACGAATTGCATGCAGCCGAGCCGACGCAGCTGTGTTGATCAGTCCAGGTGAAACAGAAACAAGCTGTCTAATGCAGTCCTCAATGGGTGGAACAGTTCAATGCAACAATGGAGCAGTATGGTTCTGATGAAGCCCCGCTGCGTTCCATGCATGCACCAAACCCATCAGCCATCATAATCATCCCTGGGACAAATCGGCAGGCAATCCCCTTCCTGTCGGCGTTGTGCTTTACTCATCATCACAAGAGAGGAGCCTTCTCTCGCCCCCCCCCACACAGCGAAACTGGGGTCGTTTTTCAGCTTCAAAGCAGTGTGGGTGGATTCCTCGGCCAAAGGGCGCTGGTGAGGAGGTGGGGCGGGGGGGTTGATGGGGAGAGGGAGGAAGAAGGCTCGGAAGGACGAGTTTTGTGTCTCGAGCCAGGTGCAACCACTGCTGCCTGAGCCCTTGTGCTAGTGGACATGACGCAAATCTCGCAAAAGAATGAAACTCATCGAAGGGGGTACGTTAGTGTAATCATCGTTGCCGACTTTAATACGTACAACGCTCCCTCGCCTCACCAGGCTCTACAGTTGAAGCTCCTGCGATCCAGACAAACCAGAATGGGGCTGCTTTCCCAGCGTTAGGATCTTGGCATTTGCAGCTCCACTGTCAAACTCTGCTTGTGAAAGAGCAACTGGAAATGCCGCCATGGCTGCCGCACTTTGCGCAATAGAGCGCGCCACGGACGGAAATCAGATCGGACGCAATCGCGCGTGGCACGTCGCCGTGAGATGCATTACTATGCCCGTGCAAATGCCGTAAAGCTATGATCATAAGGAACCGCCGACTGCTGCTGCTGTCGTGAAAGCCGCATCATTGGAACAAAAGGCGATAGTACTACTGAAAAGAACTTACTGCGTACTGGCTGCACCGATACCACTTAAAAGCTACCACGCAACGCAGGCATTTGAGGAAGAAGGGCACGCAGGCAGGCAGGCAGGCAGGCAGGCAGGCAGGCAGGCAGGCAGGCAGCAGCAGCAGCAGCAGCAGCAGCAGCAGCATGGTAATAATGATCATGAGCAACAACGGTCATTACCATGACGCGCCAGGGACGGCAAGTTCCATGCCGAATCTCGGCCTGTGCATTGGCCGTCCTGACAGCGCTGCGGCCACGATACCACCGCCGCCTCACATGAATAGATCATCACCCCCGGCGCTCGCCGCCGCTGCCGCAGCATCCTCAGCTGTAGCCGCAGCAGCTGAAGCAGCAAGCACACAGGCACCAAGAATACCTGCTGCGGCTGCTGCTGGCTTAGCCTTATCGCAAGACAGCGTCGTGGGATTATCCGTGCCTTTATTACCACCGGCAAGACCGCAAGGACTCCGTGCCGCGTACTTCCACGAGGAGCAGGATCAGAAGCCGCAGATTATCCGAGCTATGGGGGGCAACGAGCAGCAGCAGCAGCAGCAACAGCAACAGTGGCAGCAGCAGCAACAGTGGCAGCAGTGGCAGCAGTGGCAGCAGTGGCAGCAGCAGTCGCAGCAACAGCAGCAGCGACAGCGCGCCTCAGGGAATCTTGCACAAAGCAGGGGCCTCGGCGCACTCTTCGCTCCATCCGCTACTGCTACTACCGCTCCAAACTCGCCGCCCTCTCCGCAGCCCTTCAGACACCCTCTCGCTGCCTCGTCCTCCCCTGCCGCACGCTCCTCCGCTCAAGGCGGCACAGCCGGGTTCTCCATCACGCCGGTTGAACCTTCACCGGCTCCCACCGCCCCTGGTTCACCCCTCCACCGGGAGGGGGAGGCAGAAGGGGGAGGAGGAGATGAAGGTGGTGTGGGGATCGGTGTGGGTCGATGGAGAGCGTCAGAAACGAGCTTTGGAGGCCCTGCGAGTACTACAGTGGCTGGATTCCCCCCCATCCATTCTGATCAGCAGGCTGCTACGGCTGCACCTGCCGCAGGGGCCGCACCGTGGCTAGCCAGCCCTGCACTGAGCAATCTTCTCAAGAGAGAAACCCCGGAGTCTGCACCTCGCGCTGCTCGCGCTGCTGCTACTGCTGCTGCTACCACGAACCACCCCCCATCGAGCCCAACCACTGCGTCTAGCCTCTCACCGGCTCTTACACCGTCCTTTCCGCCGGTTCTTCACCCGCCTCATTCCCCTTCTCCGTTTCATCCCTTTGGGTTTCCCACTCCACATCTTCCTGCTGCCCAACACTCCCCGGCCCCCGCCCCGGCCGGTGCCCTCTCTCCTCCATCTCACAGTCATGGAAACACATCAGCAACATCATCATCGTCCGCGGTAGCGGCCGCCGCAGCAGCTATTCTTGCAGCCGCGGGGGTTTCGATGCCAAATCCTGGTGCTGCTTCTTCTTCTGCTGCTGCTGTTGCTGCTGCTGCTGCTGCTGCTGCTGCTGCTGCTTCTGCTGCTCCTCCTCCTGGAGTGGGGGGTTCAGCAGCTACACCATCGGCCATCACTCCCATCTTGCCTTCCATCCACGCATCCGCGACAACCCAGCAGCACCGGATGCAAACGAACCAGAACCTACTAGCACCGCACTCACAGCCCTTCTCCCAGGAGCAATATCAGCTCCACGCCCTTCTCAGCCTTGCCGCTGCTGGCCTCATTCCCTCTTCCACTGCTGCATCATTAGCCCAACACCCCGCACCCCCACCTGCACCATACACTCGCACAGCCTCTCATCCTGCGCCTTTCGGGGCCATGTCTCCTACGACGAGCACGGCTCCTGCGTTTGGTCCCCCTGCTTCTGCTCCTCAGTCGTTCCCTCATACTCTCCTCTCTTCTCCAGCTGCTTTCTTCCACCCTGGAGCCAGCACGGCAGGAAACGCTACCTTCAGCCCTGCAGGGAACACACCGCCAGCGTCCAATCTCGTGGCTGCTGTTGCTGCCGTTGCCGCCGCAATTGCTGCGGCTGGGGGCAATTCGGGGCACGTTCGTGCGCCTGTTGCTGGTTCCAGCGGCGCTGCTTTCAACCCTGGTGCTCCGAATCCGAACACAGGTGGTGGTGGCATAGGCAGTGGTGCAGGTGATGGGGCTAGGGATCCAATCAGGCAGCTGCTGTTCCCCTCAGGGGTCACCCATGCACCTGAGGGTATTGTTCGGATGCTGCAGCAGCAGCAGCAGCAGCAGCAGCAGCAGCAGCAGCAGCAGCAGCAAAGGCAGCAACTGGAGCAACAACAACAACAGCATCCGCAGTACCAGCTTCAGCAGCAGGTTGGGAGCAGCAGCGAGCAACAGCAGCACGGCCCAACGCACACATGGGAGCACGGCCTAGAGAGGTGGCGGGCAACCGCGGAGAAACGAGAAACAAGCGCACGGGAAGGAGAGAAACGAGCCTCCAGCAATCAAGCGGAGGAGAACGCATGGAGGGATAGTGAAGACGGGAGGATCGGGAGGAAACGGGTGCGGAACAGAAGCGGGCAGGAAGGGCAGCAGCGCGGCGCAGGCAGCGCTATGGGTAGTTTCGGCAGTGGCAGTGGCGGCACCATGGGCAGTGGCAGCTACGACCTCACACCAGCAAAGCAGGAACCCTTATGCAGTGCTGCTGGCGGTGGTGATGCTAGCGGGGGTGCTGCTGCTGGTGGTGCTGCTGCTGCTGGTGGTTGTGGCAGTGGTAGTAGAGAGGGCGAAAGGCGAACATGGTGTGGGACGGAAATACCAGATGCTCGGTTCATTAGAAGTCCTGCCCGGGGGGGACGCACCAGGAGAAGGTTTGTTCCTGCTCCTCTTGGGTCTGACGCTGGAGCTGGTCCTCCTGGCAATACGCTTGCTGCTGCTGCTGCTGCTGATGCCGCTGCTGCTGGTGCCGCTGCCGGTGCTGCTGCTGATGTGGAAGGTGTGGATGAGGATACTGATGATGATATCGATGGGGACGGAGGAGGAGGGGGTGCGTCTGGGGGCCATGCGGCACAGCAACAGGAGTGGAGTGTGAGTCTCGTCTCGTCTCTCCCCCTCGCTCTCTCTCACAGACACACTCACTTTCATCCCTCTCCTCTTCTCCCTACCATCTTGCCTTGACCATTGTAACCAGAGACTTAATCCTCTTGCCTTGCACAAACCCTCCTCTTCTGCATCAGCTGCGCCAGCCTCCCCCTTCCCCTTCCTGCCGTATCCCCCTCCCCTGCATCTCCGCGCATCTCACCTTTCCCCCATGGCCCCCCACAACCCCCCCAGCCCCAGGACGCGGCAGAGGGAGAGGAGGGCAGTGAGTGGTGTTTTGAGTCGAATCAAATCACGACTCATTCCGCGCATCTCACCTTTCCCCCATGGCCCCAACCCAATAACCCCCCCAGCCCCAGGACGTGGCGGAGGGAGAGGAGGGCAGCGAGTGGGCCATGCAGACGCGCGGGGGTGGGGCGCACTCCACCCGCCCGCGCAGCGTGGCGGAGCGGAACAGACGCAGCAAGATCAGGTGCGGAGGGGGAAGGGAGGGTTTGCGGCAGGGGAAGGGAGTGAGGAGAGCGTGGGATAACTTTTTGCTGACAGGGAGGGGAGTGGGGAACGCAGGACGGAGAAACGGGGGTGGAGAGGGGAAGGAGGGTCGGTCGGGGAAAGGGGAATGGGGTTGTCGGGTTGGAGGATTGGGGTTGAGGGGAGGGAGGTAGGAGGGGGTATGGGAGGGGGGTAACAGAGGCCTTTTCATGGAGAGGGTTCAATGCTGCTTTGGGCCGTTATGATACCACCACCATCAATGCGGCGAACATCTGATTTAGGCACCAGACACTAATTCAGGCACCAGACATCAATAGAGGCACCAGAGAATGACTCAGGCATGGCACATTGCTTCAGGCACCAGTCATTGATTCAGGCACCACACATTGATCCAGGCACCACACATTGATCCAGGCACCAGACATTGATCCAGGTTCCAGACAGAAACCTCCAAACGGTATTCCGGGCATCACACATCATTCATTCATTTCAGCCAACAACCACACTTTCATGCACTCTGTTCCCATCTCCTGATCCAAAGCTTGGCTTGGCTTCCTCCTTCCCCCGCGTCCACCCGCCCGCAGTTCCCGCCTGGACCGCCTAAAGGAGTCGCTCCCCATCTGGAATCCGCGCATGGACACGGCGACGATGCTAGACGAGGCTGTCAACTTCATCGCGCTGCTGAAGAAGGAGGTTCGTCGACTACACGTGGAGCGCGACGAGCTCGCCAGCCGCCTCCCCCCCGACGCCAAACCGCCGGGTGCGAAAGTCGCCGCCGCGGACGACAAGCTAGTAGAAGCGGATGCGACGAAAGGGAAACGGAAATTGGATGAAGATAGTAGCGGGGCTCGCTGAGACGCGTATACACGTGGCTGACCCTGGACAGCGTGCATACGACAAGGCTGAGGCGGATGACGCGACGCACGGGAAACCGGAAACCGGATGCGGATAGCGCGGCGCATTGAGGCGCGTATAGACTGGTTGCTGTGGTGTTCGGACGCCAAGCCGCGGCCGAAAGTCGCCGACGCGGACGACAAGCCCGAGGCGGGTGATGCGACGCACGGGAAGGACCAACGGGGTGCCGACAGCAGGGCTCGTTGATGCGTGGAGTGACTGCTGTGGTGGTGTACCGTAAGTACGGGATATCGGAAGACGAAGTGGACACGATGTGTATGGCGGAAGTGCGGAAGAGCGTACCATAGCACGCTTCATCAGAAGATCGTGACGTGACCCAAGTGTAGCATCTCTGTATACGGAACAAATATTGAAGTGTACTGGCAACTGCATTTTACTTGAGGCCGTGTGCAGGGATATGCTCTCACTGAATCTCAAAGATATGCTCTCAAAGAATAAAGCATGCAAGTTGCAACACTGGAGCCATCAGTCTGGAAAAGATGTACTAGCATGCTGACTGGAAGGAAAGGGGATCACTAGGTGTCACCACATCTGCATTTGCTGCTGAACCTTGTTTGTTAGACAATCACTACGGTTGTGTTTGTGCAACCTATGTGGCCCGCTCTTCATATGGTGCAGTACCAGTTGCTGATTGAATGCGGTATTTTGGCTAAGAAGCATAACGGTGACGCATTGTGGCAGCAGAGGAGAATTGAACATTAGCACATGCACAAGCAAATAATGTGTGTCACCTAAGTGGTGTGACAAAAATAGGGGTACTGTACTGTACTGTACGTATACTGCTGATCAGAAGCCATCCTGATCCACGTCAAGGGCGAACTCGCCTATCTTGACTTCAAAAGCAGCTGATGTAGCAACGTCCACCATCTCAAACTCGCCTTCCTGCACGCAAGCAAGCAAGCACGCAAGCAACGCCACAGATTGCAGAACAAGTCAGCCAGCCACATACAGCGTACAGCACACCAAGTGAACTTTGTCTATTTCACCATGAGACAGAGACCATGAGACAGAGAGAGACAGTGCATGGGTGTGCACTGTGCAGAATAAGTTAACCCCGTACATCCACAATGAATTGCAAAACAAGTCAGCTAAGCCACATACAGCATAATCAGCACACCAAGTGAACTATGCCCATTCCACCACGAGACAGAGAGAGACAGTGCATGGGTGTGCACTGTGCAGAATAAGTTAACCCCGTACATCCACAATGAATTGCAAAACAAGTCAGCTAAGCCACATACAGCATAATCAGCACACCAAGTGAACTATGCCCATTCCACCATGAGACAGAGAGAGACAGTGCATGGGTGTGCACTGTGCAGAATAAGTTAACCCCGTACATCCACAATGAATTGCAAAACAAGTCAGCTAAGCCACATACAGCATAATCAGCACACCAAGTGAACTATGCCCATTCCACCATGAGACAGAGAGAGACAGTGCATGGGTGTGCAGTACAAGTTAACCGCATACAGCGTAATCAGCATGCCGATTTCACCATGAGACAGAGAGAGACAGTGCCTGTGCATGGGTGTGTGAAAACAGACCCTGTGACTTGTTATGAAATGGTGAAGGGAAACGGTCTAGCAGAATATGGAACCCGGGCAAGCAGAGAGGAGCATCGGCAGCGCAAGTGGAGGCAGCAGGGATAGGCAGCAGCGGCGGTGGTGGTGGCGGCGGCGGCGGCGGCGGCGGCGGCAGCGGCGGCGGTGGTGGTCATGATACTGACCATGGCTCCGTTGCGAGTGTCTAAAGGGCAGACAGACGTGTACTCGAATGATGCCCCTGGTGGCAGCACTGGCTGCTGCCCCACCACTCCAGGGCCCCTGTTGTTACGCCACGAGGAGAGCAGGGGGCAGTTGGACGGAGGGCAGGGGAGGGGAGGTGGAAGGAGAAGGGAGGAGAGAAAAGAGAGGAGAGGAGCGCAGAGTGAAGCAGAGATGGGAACGGCTTGAGGAAAACAGAAGGTAGGGAAGTTAAAGGAGGAGCAGGGGCGTTTGCGTACGGAATGTGGAGAGATGGGGGATAACAAACAGGGCAATGAGAGTTAATAAAAACATCACTTTGCCAACTCAAAAACTGCTGGGAGACAGGATCTTACATGACCTATTCCCAACTACCAAGTCGAATCCCAGTCCAATGCCGTCGAGAACGGTCACATGACATACACCTGCCTTATTACACCAGGTGTGTTGGCACCTGGGGTGTTGCCCCCTCGCGTCTTGCCACCTGATGTGCCATTCTGTCACCGTTCTGAACACGTGATTCTCGTGATCCTTTGCCCGTGCTCGCGCCCATCTGAAACCTCCACACGTCCATTCCACTCACGCCCATCTGAACTCCCTACACGCCCTAAGGGGTGAGTGGGGAGAAGATGAGGGGTGTGAGTGGCACGAAGGTGAGGGGATCGGGGGGAAAATGCGGGGTAAGTGGGGGGAGGTGGGGGGAAGTGGAGGTGGAATGAGAGATGCGCGAGAAAGGAGAAGAGGGGAGAGGGGGGGAGAAGAGGGGCGAGTGAGAGGGTGATGAGGGGTGATCAGGAAGGAGAAAGAAGGGGAAAGAGCAGGGGAAATTGAGGGAAGATAAGGGGGGGAGATGAGATTAGAACGGGGGGGGGAACGATTGGAATGAGGGGAGAGCGGAGAGAAAGGGATGAGGCGAGAGCGGGGGAAAATAAGGAGAGAGCGGGACAAGATGAGGGATGTCCTTCGGTCCCCCCCTCCCCCCTCCTCTTCTCCCACCCTCCCCCCCCCTCCCCCTCTCGACCCCCCCACTTTCCCGTATTCCGTCCCTTTCCCGCATTCCCTTCCTTTCCCGCGACACACCCACGTCTCTTACCTTTCTCCTTCCCTTTCTTCTAACGTTTCAGGTGGTAACAACATCAGCCATCATCCATGCTGAGGCTCCTCCGCTTAATCACCTGCTTAACGAAATCGGGTAGGCGGTATTGGCGATACTAATGGGCGCGAACCGAACCTTTGATGCCACGCATGGGAAGTGCCTGCAAATCGATGGTGTTGATGTGTTCGGAACTCAGCATTCGTTATTCGTCCGCAAATGAACGGTACCACTCCAGCCCCAATGCATAAGAAAATCGATGTTGTAACGACTACTGGCGACTAAACAAACATCTGATGCCCGCAACTGGCGGTGACTACTTGGAGCTGACGGTACTTACCTCACTAAGTCAAGTGACTAAGAGTAAATTACGACTGATAAACGCATAAGCGCGACTAACACTACGGTGCAAAAACTAGTGCTTAGATCTAAGAACCTATGCGTGATGAACCAAGAGGCGACGGTAACGCGCTTAGATCTAAGAGACTGGTAACCAAGAAAGTGACACGGGAAGGACGATGACGATGAGAGAAGAATATGGCGGAACTAAAGAAGGGTGGGAGGGGAGGGTGGTGGTTGATGTGGCGTGGTGGTTGCGCCTCCCTTGATTCCTATTGGCTCTCGTGATTTTCCCTCAACTACCCCTCGCTATTTCAGCTGCCCCAATCTGGTTCAGAGTCAGGAAGGGGAGTTGCGAGAGCAGCTAAACCTCGCGAGACTTCAGCCGAATATATATTTTTGCCCATTTCAACACCATCCCGGAGCTCACGCAACCCTCACCAAATAACTCAACCTACAGGAAGTGCCACGTCAGTCTCCTCCTAAAAATTGTACTGTATCTTCCTGCCCCACCTCTTAGCCCAACAATACCCTTTCACAAACAGTACGCACCTTGAGATGATTCGTTTGCCTCAAGACAACCAAACCCAAACGAATAACCAGGCTCTCAACTCTACACATTACGTTTTTGAAACTGAAAGTTTCTAGATGTTATGCAAGTCTGCTTGTACTGTACACATTCGGCCACTTTTCACAATTCCAAACCGCGATTCACAGCTCCATTACAGCCTGAACGAATCCCCACCGTTGGCGGCGGCAACAGTTCTTCATTCCCATCATCCATTCAAATTGTGTCCTGCAACCCAACTGATGCAGGTTTTTCCCGCACTCCACAGACCACAAAAGCAGCCGCGCCGTGTCGCATCCCTCTGCACCCAGCAACTCATCACATTCCATTTGAAAACGCGCTGCGGGAGGCGGCAAGCGCCAAACACAGAATCAAGGCGGCTGGTCGGCTTACTCCTTCCTCTAGCAGACGCATCTTCTCTGCTCTGCTCTCAGCTCATTCTTTCCTCTCATTCCTTCCACCGAAACCTGGTATAGTCCCACGGCTGAGTTCATTTTTGCATTTTTTTTCCTTCACGATCTCATTGAAGGAATGTTCAGAGAAGCTCTTTCCTAACGAGCTCTCTAGTACGGACTTCAAGCTACTTGCTCCACGGAGCAGTCCGTGTTACATGAAGCCACCCGGCTAGTACAAGGGGAAACACCAAGCATGCAGCAGCGCTGAGGTAGCGTAGAGTAGTATAGAGAGTCGTGGGTGGGATGGGTTGGGTAGTATAGAGAGTCTAGCGAGCTGCTTGCGTGCCTTGGTCGGAACCTTGTACGACGCCCTGGGTTGGTTGGTTGTCGCGGCAACACCTTCACCGCGATAACCTTCTCGTGAACTCGTCACATCAAGATTCTCAGTACGCGGCGAGATATTCAGTACGCGGAGAGATCTTCCGTACGCGACTTCAGTACGCGACGAGAATGCACGAAGAAGAAATCTTCACGGGGAGAAGCCAAAGCTCAAACAGAGCCCAACGAACGGAGCGCCATCCAGCTACGTCAAGGCCGATGGCGTTTCTCCCCGTCCTCGCCGTTGTGGCGCGTCAGCTCTTCACGTCCTTACGCCAAAATAAAGCGCGTCAGCTCTTCACGTCCTTACGCCAAAATAAAGCGCGTCAGCTCTTTGAACTTTTTCTGTTTCCAGACTTCGTTATTATCTGAATAAGTTTTTCATTTACACTTCTTCTGCTTCGAAGCTTTTATATTCTTCTGGATAAAAATTTTGCTAACGCCTTTTTTTATGCCTTCCCTGCAGGCAACCATATTGCCGCTCTGAGAGCCCAACGACCTGAGAGCCGCCAACCATCTGGAGGATTCCAAGTCCAACTGAAGCCAAGTCAAGTCAAGACACAAGAGCCACCTGAACGTCGATGGAAGCGTGACCAATGGACGGATCGATGGAAGCGCTTCAATCCAAGCCTTCTCCTCACCGTCGACCCTTCAATCCAAGCTTTCACTCACCGGCGGCGGTGAATCTACCCGTCGGCGGTGGCGCATGCCGCCTCTCGGCTCTCGGCGTCGCATGGAGCTGCTCGCCCGTCGCACGGAATTTCACTTCCCTTCGGCGACGCTTGGTTTTTCCTTCAAGCGTCACCACAACGAAGGCAAGTGCGGTTCCGTTTCCAAGCTCTCTAACTACCTTCACAAGTTTTTTTAAATTATATGCTAACGAGTTTGTCTTTTCCTGCAGATTCGGGGTGAATACATCCGAGCGAGTGGCTCATTTATCGTCGCAAGCGGCAAACCATCTTCATTCAACGACGAGAGGCGCTTCTCCTGCGGTGGCCGTATCCTTCGCATGGCAATTCTCCCGTCGCTGATGGCGCATGCCGGCTCTCGGCTCTCGGCGTCGCATGGCGCTGCTCGCCCGTCGCACGGATCTTCACTTCCCGTCAACGTCGCCTGGCCGTCAACGTCACAAACAAGGCAAGTGCGGTTCCGTTTCCAAGCTCTTTAACTACCTTCACAAGTTTCTTCATATATATAAGCCCTAATTCATTTGTCGTCTCCTGCAGATTCGGGGTGATACATCCGAGCGAGCGGCTCTTCCATCTTCGCTCAACGAAGATAGGCGGCGATATCACACGGATGACATCACTCATCACTCTTTCCGTCGCATGGCGATTCGTCCGTCGCTGGTGGCGCATGCCGGCTCTCGGAACTTCACTTTCCGCTTGTCGACGCTTTGGCGATTTTTTTCAGCCGCAAAACGCTGAAGGTAATTGTGATTTGAATTTCGTCTTGCTCGTGAACCACCTTTTCATTTTTTTTAAAAGCCCTGACTTGTTCGTCGTTTCCTGCAGACTTCCTGCAAGTCAAGCCCACCACTGACTGCGCACGGGTCTTCACTGGGTGCGATTCCCGTGGCGCGAAAGTTCACTTGCCGCTTGCCGATGCCTGGACTGTCTTCACGCCGTTGGTGACGGTTTCTTTCAAGCCTCACCACGATGAAGGTAAGTGCAGTCTCGTTTTCAAGTTCTTGGACTATACTAGTTCTTACTTCCTTTTATGAAAGCACTAACTGATTCGTCGTCTCGTGCAGATCCGCTTCGCGACATGGAGACATGGAGACATGGCCGAGAGTGGCGCTTCTCTCATCAGACGGCGTCGCTTTGGCGCGAACGCGCTTCTATCATCGCAAGCGTCGCTTGCATCGTCGCGAGGGGATTTTAAGGCTTGGTTCTTCCATCGTCGCGAGTGTCGCTTCCATCGTCGCATGGCGTTAGGCGACGGCGCGTACCGCTGATGACGGTTCTACCGTCGCTAGTGGCGCTTCGATTGCCGGATGGTAAGAACGCACCACCAGCAGTTTCGATGTTATTTTCAAAAGGTTATTCGTCCTTTTTCAACGGTTCAGCTAACAGTTTTCCTTGTTCCCTGCAGATGGTTAGGAGACCCGTCGATGGCACTTCTCCCGTCGCGCGGCGTCGCTTCGTCCGGGGCATGGCGACGAGTCTCCCGTCGCACGGCGTCGCTTTGTCGGGAGCATGGCGACTCTTCACGCGTCGCGCGGCGCTTCGCACCGCGCTGGCGACGCCTGTCAGATTCGTCGTCGTTTTTCGTTTTGTCATCTTCCGTTTGTCGTCTTCCGTCTCGTTATCTTTCATCGGCCTTTCTCACTCGTGGCATGTCGTGGTCGATGCGCAGCCCCCAGGAATGAAGGGTTAGAAGAAGGCCAAGATGACCAAGTCTACAACCACGACGACCAAGACTCCGTACAGGACGTCCACGACTCCGTCCAAGACGTCCAAGACTCCGTCCAAGACGTCCAAGACTCCGTCCAAGACTCCGTCCAAGATGACCAAGTCTTCGACCAAGACGCTTAAGACTCCGTCCAAGACGTCCAAGACTCCGTCCAAGACGTCCAAGACTCCGTCCAAGACGTCCAAGACTCCGTCCAAGATGACCAAGTCTTCGACCAAGACGCTTAAGACTCCGTCCAAGACGTCCAAGACTCCGTCCAAGACGTCCAAGACTCCGTCCAAGACGTCCAAGACTCCGTCCAAGACGTCCAAGACTCCGTCCAAGACGTCCAAGACGTCCAAGACTCCGTCCAAGATGACCAAGTCTTCGACCAAAACGCTTAAGTCTCCGTCCAAGACGTCCAAGACTCCGTCCAAGACGTCCAAGACTCCGTTTAAGACGTCCAAGACTCCGTCCAAGACGTCCAAGACTCCGTCCAAGACGTCCAAGACTCCGTCCAAGAAGTCCAAGACTCCGTCCAAGACGTCCAAGACTCCGTCCAAGACGTCCAAGACTCCGTCAAAGACGTCCAAGACTCCGTCCAGGACGTCCAAGACTCCGTCCAAGATGACCAAGTCTTTGACCAAGACGTCCAAGTCTTCGACCAAGACTCCGTCCACGACTCCGTCCAAGATTTCGTCTTCGTCAACGTCAACGTCCAAGAATACGACCAACAACAACTTCCCTGGTGAGCTCGTCCTTTCAGTTTTCCTTTTCCTTTTTCATCACTTTACTAACTTTCTCTTGTTTTTTCCTTTGTTTGTGTAGTGGCAGGAGCGCGGAGGGAGCGGAAGCGGGAGGAAGAACAACACCCTTCCTAGGTAAGCTCGTCGTTTCAGCTGGATTCGTTTTCTCCTTCGCATGTACTTACTTTCTCTTGTTTTTTCCTTCGTTTGTGTAGTGGCAGGAGCGCGGAGGGAGCGGAAGCGGGAGGAAGAACAGCACTTATCGAGGTAAGCTCGTCGTTTCAGTTAGTCTCGTCGTTTTTTCTTCACATTGTCTAACTTCCTCTTGTTTTTCCTTGGTTTGTGAAGCAGGAGCTCGTGGGAGCCGAAGAGGGATCGGAAGCGGGAGCACGAGCGGGAGCTTCTATCAGGTGATATCGTCCATTCAGCTTTTGTGTTTGGTTTCGAATTTACTGACGTCTCTTTTGGTGTCTTTGTTCAGGGCGAAATGACGCGCATTGGCGGGAATCGCGTTTTTCTTAATTGCTTCGACCCAAATTATCGCGACCACGCCACGTCGTCGTTTCTCTAAATTGGATGGACCGGGCTTGCGCGTGCCCTTTCCGCTGTATTTTCCCGCCCTTACCCTCCGAATTTAGGGCATGGGAAGCGGAGATTTGAGAGGGGTTTGAAGGGATTTCCGCGCCTTGTCGGTCTGCCACATGCTGCTGAGCTCGCAGCAGTTGCACCGCGTGATGTACCTGTTGGGGGGGGTGTGGAAGTGGAGGGAACAAGGAAGGAGAGGATGAGAAGTGGGGAACTTGCGGGCCTTGTCGCTTTGCCACAAGCTGTTGAGATTGCAGTGCGTGATGTACCTGTTGGGGGGGGTGTGGAAGTGGAGGGAACAAGGAAGGAGAGGATGAGAAGTGGGGAACTTGCGGGCCTTGTCGCTTTGCCACAAGCTGTTGAGATTGCAGTGCGTGATGTACCTGTTGGGGGGGGTGTGGAAGTGGAGGGAACAAGGAAGTCGAGGAAAAGGTGCGTGGGCAGGAACAAAAAGGCAGCTATTAAAGTTTAGAGTTAAGGGCTGTGAAATGCAACAAAAAAAAACAACAACAACAACAAAAACAGCAACAACAACAACTTACCAGTTGACGAGCTCGTAGCAGAGGATGAGGAGCGTGGGGAGGAAGACGAGAGCAAAGGAGAAGGCAAAGAGGACGTTGGCCCCGGTGGTGATGCCAATGTAGTTAAAGCCCGTGAGCGCCACCGTGAACAGCAGCTCTCACCAGCTGATCTGGTGAAAGCTTGCCGCAGAGAATAAGGAGCATGGGCAGGAATGGAAGGGCAAACGATGTAATTTTCATATATACATATATATATATATATATATATTTTGGTAAAAGAAGGAAGACCGTACCAGTTGACGAGCTCGTAGCAGAGGATGAGGAGCGTGGGGAGGAAGACGAGAGCAAAGGAGAAGGCAAAGAGGACGTTGGCCCCGGTGATGATGCCAATGTAGTTAAAGCCCGTGAGCGCCACCGTGAAGAGCAGCTCTGCGAGTGCGAGCAGCGAGTTGAGCACGTCGTAGAAGGCTGCGAAGGGGGATGCGCCGTACTGTAGGCCGATGCAAATGGCTTGCAGGGTCAGGGTCACTGATACCTGAATTGGGGGGAGGAGGGGAGGGGAGGGGAGGGGTGGGGAGGGGAGGGGGGTGGATCAGGCAAAAGGACTGAGGAAGAGGAGAGCGGGATGTCCCGTTCCGCAGGGTGGCTGTTTGGCTATTCTTGAGGGGCCTCAGAAGTTAAGTTAAAGCCCGTGAGCGCCACCGTGAAGAGCAGCTCCGCGAGTGCGGGCAGCGAGTTGAGCACGTCGTGCGAGAAGGTTGCGAAGGGGGATGCTCCATATTGTAGGCCGATGCGAATGGCCTGGAGAGGGAGGGTCACTGATACCTGATTGGGGGAGGGAATGGCAAGATGGAAAAGGAAGGAGGCGGGAAGGGAAGGGCAGCGAGCAGCGAGTTGAGCACGTCGTGCGAGAAGGCTGCAAAGGGGGATGCGCCGTACTGCAGGCCGATGCGAATGGCTTGCAGAGGGAGAGTCACTGATACCTGATGAGGTGGGGGGAGATAGTGGGGGAGCAAGTGAGGAAGGGGGGGGGGGGGGGAAGAGGAGAGTGTTGGCGGAGTGGGGAAGTGGAATCTTCGAACTGTGTCACTACTGCAATGAAGTAGAGAAGAGTTGTTATGCCCACCTGCGTCACTACACGCGTGCATACCTGCGTCTGGGGTGACTGCACGCCAAAGACGGTGATGGAGACGAGGATGATGCGACGGGCATAGCAGGTGAGGTGCCACCAGAAGTAGTCGTACTCGTACCTGTGCCATGCCATGCCATGCCATGCCATGCCATGCCATGCCATGCAATGCAATGCAATGCAACGCAATGCAATGCACCACACATCACATGCCATGCCATGCCATGCCATGCCATGCAATGCAATGCAATGCAATGCAATGCAATGCAATGCACCACACATCACATGCCATGCCATGCCATGCACCACACCCGTGCAGGAGGGTAGGAAAACACAAATCACATGCCATGAGGTGCCATGCACCATGCAATGCAGCTCACACGTGAGGGGAACGTAGTGCATGCCTGCAATGCTATGCAACACCCATCATGTGTCACTCACCGGCTGACCATCCACCCCCATCGCATCTTGTACGTATGACTCGCCAGCAAGCCTTTCAACTTCCCCAGCCACAGCACCAGCGCATAGCACACCGGCGCACCCGCCACATACACCACCGCAATCACCACCGACAGCGCAAACACCACCGTATGCGTCTCCGAAAACCACCCGATGTACGGCGCAGCACCCATCACGTCCGCGCCGTACCAGTGCCGGTAGACGCCTGGAAACACCGGAAGGTTACAGCTGCGTAGCTCAGATCGAGCCAGTTGGTCACCCCGTGGATCAGAGTGTTCTCGTACTTGTCAAACATCTCGCGCTTTGTCGTCACGTGCCCGCCCAAGTCGTCTGCCCGAGAGCCGATGCCGCTTGGAGCTCGCGAGAAACTGGTGCCGTTGGTATCGGTGCGGAGAGAGGGAGCAGACGCAGCAGCAGAAGCAGCAGCAGCAGCGGAGGCGGCGGCCGAAGGGGTGAAGCTGGTGGTGCTGGTGATGGGGTGGTTCTTGGGGGTGCCGTAGATTCGGGTGATGGTGTGGGAGTAGAGGCGGTGTGTGAGGTAGAGGCATGCGTAAACGAGGACGCCTAAAACGGGGATGACCATGGTGACTGCCCACTGCTGCACGAATGAGTAGGTGACTGTGCAGCCTGGCCCGATCACGTCCTGTGGATTGGAGGGGAATATGGGCAGATGGATGAGGTGAGAAGTGATCATGGGAACGGAGTTTGGTGTGGTTATGGGGATGACCATCGTGACTGCCCACTGCTGCACAAAGGAGTACAAAGGAGTACAACCTGCCCATTATGACTGTGCAGCCTGGCCCAATGATGCCCTGAGGATGGGGGAAGGGATGAGCCATACAACGACAACACATGGGTCGAGAGCGGTGCTTACCGGTACGAAGAGCGCGATCTGGAAGTACTGAATAATGGTGTTCACCCAGGAGGGCAGCGGGAGGTTGTACGACCCGATAAACGTCAGCATCTGCAGCTCTATAGCGAGTATAGCAATGGTGTGAAATGAGTCCGACAAAATCCCCATGGCCACCCAGGCGAGCACGATGAGCAGAAGCAGCAGCGGGAAGAGGCGCTGGAAGGTGGGCGCGCACTGGTAGCAGAACTTGAGCACTGAGTAGTATCCGGGGGAGCAGCTAGAGCAGAGCCGATTCTCGTTGTATCCCACCTTGCACTGCTGCTGGTCCAGAGTGGAATTTGCTGCCGCCTGCTGCTGCTGCTGCTGCTGCGTTTGGGTGGTATTTACAGTGGGAGCGGTGGGAAAAGAGGAGGAGGAGGAGGAGGAGGAGGAGGGGTAGACCAAGCCTGCGCATCCATCTAACACGTCGCAGGCATACACAGCAGGGATGCCAGAGCTGATACTGTTGAAGTCAAACCAGAACCCCTCCTCTACTGTCATATTCCCTTGCTCGCACGTCACCGCTAGCGTGTCTTTAAGAACGTCGCGGTTCATCGGGCAGGGTAAACAATCGGTGAGGGATGCTGTGCCCGGGAAAAAACTAAAGCTGCCCGGCGGGCAGAACTCCGCGCCCCGCCCTGACCCGCACCAGCTCCCGATTGGGCAGACCTCGCAGGTCATCCCCGGGCGGGTGTAAAACTGCCCGGGCGGGCAGAAGACGATCTCAACCGTCCGTGCGATCGGCGGAAACGCATCCAACGACGAGGAGACCGACAGCGTAAGCGAGAGATTCCCGGATTCGGGTGGTTCGACGATGGAAACGGGGGGGATGGTGGCGCGGCCGTTGACTGCTATGGCCTGTAGGAGGCCGCTGATGGAAGGAGTGGGGAGGACGGAGGCCTTGGCTCGGAAGTCGTTGACTGGGATGAGGCCTGCTGCGTCCAGCACCGTGACGTGCAGCCCTGTCACTGGGTTGGCCCTGTCTCCCTTCACCTGGAATGGCGTGGTGCTTCCAGCTGCGTCGTTCTGCCCTGACCACCTGTGGGGAGGGGATCAGCAGAACAGGGGGGTGGAGGAGGCATGAGAAAGGGGAGACGGGGAGTGAGCGGGATGGAGAGAGGGAGTGGGGAGGATGGAGGCTTTGGCGCGGAAGTCGTTGACTGGGATGAGGCCTGCTGCGTCCAGCACCGTGACGTGCAGCCCTGTCACTGGGTTGGCCCGATCGCCCTTCACCTGGAATGTTGTTGTTGAGCCTGCAGGTGAGTCGTTCTGGCCTGACCACCTGTGGGTAAGGGGAAGGTGGCGGGGAACAGGGAAGGGGGAGAGAGGGGTTGAATGAGAAGGGGGGGGACGAGGGGGCTCCATGAAGCACAGAAACATGCAGCCCTGTCACTGGATTGGCGCGATCGCCCTTCACCTGCTGAATGGGCTGGTGCTTCCAGCGTGTGTTTTTTGAGAATTCTCAAAGAACACATAATGGGCTTGTGCTTCCAGCTGAGTCACTCCGCCCTGACCACCTGGGGGGAGAGGGGGGGTAGAGGGGGAGGGGAGAGGGTTTGGGCTGGTAACAAAGGAGGGGGGAAGAGCGGTTGAATGGGACGGGGAAGAAACAGGGAGGTTGAGTGCGGTTCAGTGAGGGTGAGCAGGGGTGTGAGGATGACTGAGACTCACTGGAGGCGGAAGGAGGAAGGGAGGGTGCCGATGGTGTCCTGCTTGTCTTTGCTCTCACACCCCACACACGTCGACCGCATGGCAGGCAGGAACGTCGCGTCAAGAAACGCCGACCCAAGCCCGCCCGCCGCCATCGCAATCCCCCCTGCCCCTCCCCCTCCTGCACCCACCCCACTTCCCCTTCCCCCAGCACCACTGCCACCACCAGCACCACTAGCACTGCCACCGCTGGCAAGAGCCGGGATGCTGCCGTTACCAGTGACTCTGTTGCGGTAGAACGACAGACCAGACACGTTCAGAGGCAGCAGCCCGCCACTCACACTCACACCCCCATCACTGCTGCCGCTGCCGCTGCTGCCGCTGGCACTGCTGTTGGTGTTGGTGTTACCATTACCGTTGGCGCTAGCTGCACCAGCAGTGGCATTGCCAGCAACACCAAGGTTACTTCCCGCCTGCAGCAACCATGCAATATCAGACACCATAACCACAGCCCCCACCGCTGCCTTGCTAAACCCCATTCCCCCCGCCCCCCCACTTCCTCCACTTCCCCCTACCCCCCCCGTTCCCCCAGCTCCCCCTCTTTCCTCACCCCCACCCGCTCCTCCTCCCGAACCTCCCCCCATGCCTCCCCGATCCAGGTACACAGCGGATCCGTCCGAGCCTGCCTCGTTGCTTCGGAAAGCGCAATCACGCAGGTCCCCGTGCGCGTAGTCGAGAACTAGGATCGCGCCACCTGTCCCCGTCGCCGCCCGGTTGGACTCGAAGATCGAATCGGAGATCTGCAGGGACGTGTTGCCGGCCACAAAGATTGCCCCGCCTGCTTCTTGTGCCTGGTTGTTTGAAAACAAGGGTGCTTGTGGTGTGGCTGCTGGGTCAGCAGCAGCAGATGCTGTAGCAGAAGCAGCTGTGACTGTAGCACTCTCATCATAACCACCACCACCAGCAGCAGCAGCAGCATTGCCATCAGCAACACCAGCAGCGCCACCAGCAGCAGCATAAGCAGCAGCAACAGCAGCATCATCCACCCGCGAGCTAACACTCAGCGAGCTCTCCGCATCACAGAAAATCGCACCTCCTCTATGCCCCGTATTCCCCTCAAACCCCACTCCACCCCCCACCACCACTACGGTCGAATCCGTGGCAAAAATCGCCCCTCCATCCCCCACGTCCATCGTGCTTCCCCCCGCATTCCCCCGAAAGAGAACCGACCCATAGAACGACCCCACTGCCTGCCCCTGCAGCACCACCGCATGCTGCGAGTTCCCTTCAAACACTGTGGGCGTTTTGCTGCCCACCCGCACAGCGACCAGCAGCCTGACTCCCCCTTCGGCGAGAATGGCCCCGCCGGGTGCGGCAGTGTTGGCACGCAGGGAGGAGGCGAGCAGCGAGAGGCGCGCGTTCTGAATGCAGTAGAGCGCCCCGCCCTGGATGGTGGCTGTGTTGCGTGCGATGACTGACGAGGAGATGTGTACCTGGGATAATAAGTATGTGAGGAGGGTGATGAGAATGGGAGGTGAGAACAGTGGGAGGGGGGGGCTAGCAGCGTGAGGCGCGCGTTCTGAATGCAGTAGAGCGCCCCGCCCTGGATGGTGGCTGTGTTGCGTGCGATGACTGACGAGAAGATGTGTACCTGGGATAATAAGTATGTGAGGAGGGTGATGAGAATGGGAGGTGAGAACAGTGGGAGGGGGGGGCTAGCAGCGTGAGGCGCGCGTTCTGAATGCAGTAGAGCGCCCCGCCCTGGATGGTGGCTGTGTTGCGTGAAATGACAGAGGAGGAGATGTGCACCTGAGGTAAATGGCACGGGAGGTATGCACACAGTGAGACAAGAGATTGAGAGGGGATGTGTGCGTTCTGAATGCAGTAGAGGGCTCCGCCCTGGATGGTGGCGGTGTTGCGGGCGATGACTGATGAGGAGATGTGTACCTGGTGGTGTGCATGGAAAAAGGGGGTCAGCACAGCAGGAGAAGTGTGGACAGCGAGAAAGGCACACAGAGGCACGCGTTCTGAATGCAGTAGAGCGTTCTGCCTTGGAGGGTGGCGGTGTTGCAGGAAATGACTGATGAGGAGATGAACACCTGGTGAGATGGGGGGAGTATGTGAGGGGGAGATGGGCATGGGAGGAGCGGGGAAAGGAGGTGAGGACAGTGGGAAGGAGTGGAGGTGTGTGCGCTTTGAATGCAGTAATAAAAGGGAGTCCGAGATGACCAGCCAGGTTTGCCCCCACCCTCGTTGCACCCCTGGTTGGACGTGTCGTTGCAGGATGTGAGACTGAGAGACCTGCACTGCATTGCACACACCTGGGAGTCCATCTCGGCCCAGAGCATGCCGCCATCCATGGCCGAGTTGTTGAAGAGATGGGAATCCGTGATGGACAAGCGGGTCTCTCCCGTGGCTTGGATGGCGCCGCCCTTGTTGCCGCCCTGGTTGGACGTGACGTTGCTGGATGTGATTGTAACGGAGGCCAGCTCGCTCATGGAGATGCACCCTCCCCCGGATGGCGCGCTGCAAGATAAGAAGAGGAGGGAGAAAGGGAGAGCAAAACAGGGAGGGCGAAAGAAATAGGAAGAGAGAAATTCTTATAAAAACGTCACATCACCTGCTTCTCTCCTCCCAAGCACAGCCCCCCGCCTCACTCAGTGCACAACCTCAGTCTCTCCTCACCTGTTCCCGGTGCACTCAGACCGTGCCATCTCTGTGTTGACTTTGCGTGGAATCACAAACAGATCGCGACTGTTTGTGATTCCACGCAAAGCCATCACAGTTGCCCTAATTCGGAGGGGAAGGGCGGAATACAACGGAAAGGGCACGCGCAAGCGCATTCCATCCAATTTATAGTAACGCCGACGTAGCGTGATCACGATAATTTAGGTCGATGCAATTAAGAATAACGCGATTTTCGCCGATTTTCGTCATTTCGTCCTGCTGCAGGAAATGAGAAGTTGGGAGGAGGGAGACGCGGAGGCGCGGCGAATCGAAGTGTGGCGGACCGATGAACGAGCGGGAAACCTCCTCTTCTTCTGACAACCTGGCGTCTTCGAATTCTGACAACCGAGGAGTGCCGTCCCGAGGTGTTTACATTTCCTTGATTTAACCCTGCCCGCGGGCAGTAAACTAACCTTCCCTCTCCTCTCTCCCAAGAAACCGCCCCTCCTCCCCCCCCCCCACAGGGTCCCGCACGAATGACCTCCACCTCAACGCGGTGTGCGGGTGTAACGCTAGAGGCTTCTGCCTCTAGCGGCCAAGAGGGGTCAAATTCAAGACGAAGTTCGGGCAGCTCAACACTTGAAGCGGTTCAGCAGCACTTGCAGTACACTTGAAGTGGCGGAAAGCTTGGAGTGGCGCAACACTTGAAGTGGCGCAACGCTTGGAGCGGTTCAGCGGTTGAACACTTCAACACTTGAAGAGGCTCTACAGTTGACTCAATACTTGGAGCGGTCAACGCTCGGCCGTACAGACGGAGCAGTTCAACACTTCGAACTAAGTCGAGCGGCTGGCGTTCTGCAGAAGTAGTAGTTGAAGAGTTAGAAACCTAGCTATGCTTTGTGACTTGTACGATATGTACACCCTGGAATAACGGATGCTTTGTTCTCCAATTAGTTCGAACGATTGATCGAGACGCTTGTTTGTCATAATCTTTTCTCAATTTCGTCTATTCAGTCACTGTTACGGTAGATCTAAGCGCTAAGCGCTTTACCGTCGCTTCCTGGTTTTCCTCCGTCGCGACTTCTCGTATCTGAGCGCAACTTAATGCTTAACACCGCAGATGACGTCAGTCGCGGTTATCATCCGTATATTAATCTTCGCCGCTTCAGGTAGTGAACCAAGTACCGCCAGTTGCGTGCTTCAGATGTTTGCACAGTCGCCAGTAGAACGCGTTTTATAAATCCGATGCATTGCGGAACGGCAATTCGCGGGCACAATAGTATCATATGCGGACACAATACTACCATCAATTTGCACCACATTAACTCCATATATCTGTGAGCACATACCATTCGGACGCATTATTAGCCTCGGTTCGTAGGCGCGCGATCAGCGTCGGCAGTGCGACCGGTTCAATGTCCGTTACCAAGCGAAGGCGGTGATTAAGCGAAGGCACATCGTTTTGGGCCTTGAACAAGCAAGGCGGTGACTGTAGGGAAATTTTTAAGGGGTGGAGGGGAGAGTGGGGAGGGAGGGAATGGGGGGGAGGAAAGGGGCGGAAGGGGGGGAGGGGTGGGGGTGGGGGTGGGGGGGGGGGGGGGGGGGGGGGGGGGGGGGGGCGGGGGGCATGTTCAATCTCTCCCCGCTTTTCCCTCGTCCCCACCCGCTCTCCCCTCATCTCTCCCCGCTCCCCTCCATTTTCTCCCGATCTCCTCTCCCCCCCCCCCGCTCTCCACTTATCTCCCCTCCGCTCCCCTTTTTCCCTTCCCCGCCCACCCCTCATCCTCTTCCCCCACCCCCCTCCTCTCTACCCTCATCTTTCCTGCGCTGTTTGGATGAAGGAGGGAAGTGTGTCTCGTGTGGCATGCGCAGGTATGGGATAGCCTGACAGAGGCAAGCAGTGAACGAACAGCCTTCTTTAGACCAAGAAACAAGAGCATGAACAGACCACGACCTTTTGAGCACCATGGTTTGAGCACCGTAGTTCCGAGATTGCAACAGGGGCATAGCAGAGACACAGGCATGGGGGAAGCAGGGAGGGGGAGGAGGGAAGAGTGGGGAGGCAGAGGGAGGAGGCGTGGGAGGAAAAAATACGAGTCTGCAAGCACCAAACTGAATGGAAAGATATAAGCCCTTTTTCAGTGCCAACTCCGTTGAGGGCAAGAAGAAGATTTTCCTGCGGTAAACAGCAGTCTCGTGTGAAGGCAGTTG
This sequence comes from Closterium sp. Naga37s-1, assembly GCA_947471745.1. Lineage (NCBI taxonomy): Eukaryota > Viridiplantae > Streptophyta > Zygnematophyceae > Desmidiales > Closteriaceae > Closterium > Closterium sp. Naga37s-1. The sequence goes on from CANJKZ010000564.1 coordinate 217,441, forward strand.
CTGCAGCAACACCTTTACTCCACCCGTACGTTTGGCAAACCCATGGGGCGCAGACGTTCTGTAGCACCAGACCAGGTACGGCATGGTGCTGTGCAGTTACCAAGCTTTATACGATCATGAGGTCATAATGCTTTTCCAAATCCACTGCCACACAAGCTGTGGCATGGAAGCTATCAAGCTAGAGTATAAAGCAGAGGCTGTGCGGTAACAAGCACACAGCCAGACCACTTAGGAAGCACTACAGCATTCATTTGTATGAAACCACAGGTGCGGATCACAGAGACTAGGTCACTAGGGTATTCTAAGCAGCTACCAAATCGATATTTCTAAAAAAAAAACAGCCTAATGCGATGGGATGGGGACAGGAGGCAACTCAAAGAAAATAATGCATAACATTCAACACAAACGCAGTGCAGTGCAGTGCAGGTGTGGGTGGGGAAGAAGGCGGCTTGAATGTAATCCTCCACCGCTGCTGCACAAGGGCCATTCCCACACCTGAAGGCATCAAGCTCATTCCTGCATCTGAAAATGCACACAGGTGCATCATCCGCACAGTTGCGCGTGCAAGGCTTGTCATCCCCAGAGGTGCGGGTCGGAGGTGTGCAGTTGTGAGAGGTCCACGCCCTTGCCCAGGAGATAGTTGCCCGTGCGCACATACACCTCCTGCACCTGCTCCAACTCCATTGACATCACCTGCGGGGAGACCACATGCAGTGGGTGCAAGCGGGAGAGGCAGGGCGATAAGGGGGAGTGAGTGTGCGCACACGAGGGCACATACACCTGCTGCACCTGCTCCAACTCCATTGACATCACTTGCAGGGGGTTCCCAGGGAAAGAGGAATAGAAAGTAACTTGGGGGTTGCAAGTGGGAGTGGCAGGAGTGAGGCGGGGGGTGGGAGCACATGCACCTGCTGCACCTGTTCCATCTCCATTGACATCACCCAGAGATCAACAACTAAGTGGGCGTGTTTGAGGGGAACCAGTGGTGGGTGCAAGTGGTTGAGGCAGGCAGGAGAGAAGGACAGGGAGGAAGCAGGTGTAAGATCAGGAGAGGGAAGGGAGGCATGAGATGGTTTTTGAGACGTCTCAAAAACACCCTCACTTCACGAGGCGTAAGATCAGGAGAGGGAAGGGAGGCATGAGATGGGAAGACAGGATGCGGGCGAGGGGGTTTACTCAAGAAAGATTGATAGCAGAAGAGGGTGCGCGCACTGGGAGAGCAACACACCTGGGAGAGCAGACTCTCGACAGTGACAGTGTGTGGCGAGATGAAGGACTGGTAGTAGATGAAGGAGAACACTGCCATCACCATCTGAAGAGAGGGGGGGGAGAGGAGAGGACATGGGGGAGAGGGGGATGGGTTGCAAAATTGCTGAATGAAGTCTGGCAGAGCAGTATGCACGGAAGGAACCTGCGTGCGCATGCACTTACACCCACCACTCCATTGCACTACTCAATCCCTCATCCAGCACTAAGAACAAAGTCCAAAGAAATAGAGAGACAAGTACAAACGGACACCGTGCGCACGCACATGCATGTAGACACCTAATCTGCTAATAACTCTCTTGCGGCAGAGAAATGCATGGCATGGCATGGCATGGCATGGCATGGCATGGCACGGCATGGCAGCAGCGACCTCACCTGGCAGTCCATACGGTCCGTGATGCCTCCGTGCCCCGGTATCATCTCCCCGAAGTCCTGGTGGATTCACATGCATACATGCACGCACACATGCACACATGCACACACGCACACATGCACACATGCAGCAACGGACACATGACCGTTAGTGGGGCATGCAGCACTTGTTGTAAGGCCGATGGTTGGCAAGTCAGTGGATGCATGTGAAAGGAGCAGGTATCTCAGGCACACAACCGCACGGCTGCACCCAGGATGGTCTGTTGGCAGTGAGAGAGTAACCAGATCAGGCAGTGGCCGGATGAGTGAGCATGCACGGGAAGCAGGGCACATGCCTTGGCATCGGAACAGTACTTGTTCCTGAGTGCGCTATTAAACCCAGATGTTGAAAGAGAACGTTACGTTGATGAGGTCTCAGAAAAGCGGGATGAGTGCATGCACGGACCTTGATCTTGAATGCGCGCTTGAAGCCCGAGGCAAAGAAGCCGCCAAAGGGCGCGATGGAGGAGGCGAAAATGGCAAACACCACCGCATGGCGCTGGAAGGGCGACATTAACATGTGGCCCTGGGGGCGAGGAGGGGAGAAGGGTGAAGGAGGGAGGGAGGTGGGGGAAGGAAGATGGAAGAGAGAGTTAAGGAAGGAGGAAGAAAGAGAGGGGGGAGGGAGGGGAGATGGGAAGAAAAGACAAAACTCCTTACGAAACAGGCTCATTGGAAAACTTTGATGGGAAGATGAGGAACATGAGCGGCCGAGGGGTAAGTAGAAAAAGAGAAAAAAGGGAACGAGAGAACAAGGGAGGGAGAAAGCACGGAGGGGAGAACACGAGGGAGAGCGGGTACGCAGAGGCAGTGAAAGAGATCCGAGGACAAGGGAGGGAGCGGGACGGGAAGGTACCGAGGGTGCGATGACTCGCAGCCAGAGAGGCACTGTGCGCAGCTGCTGCTGAAACATGAAGTCCGGGCGACAGTGCAGCGGTCCCGTGCTCAAATCCTGCAAGAGAGGTGGCGAGGAAGGGGAAAGGGAGAGGGGAAGGACGGGGAGCCGGAAGGGAGAGGTGGCGGGGGCGAACGGATGGGAAGGGGAGGGGATGGGGATGGTGGGGTGTGGAGAGGGAGAAAGAGTATGGTGGGAGGGGAGTGAGGTGAAGTAGAAGTGGAGTAGGTTGGTAGGAGTGGGTGCAGGGGAAGCAGAAGAAAAGAAGTGGGAAAAGACAGACAACAATTCGGCTATTTGTTGACTTTTGAGTCGACTCAAAAGTCACCTCGTTACTATGGCACACAAAGAAATGGGAAAAGACAGACAACAATTCGGCTATTTGTTACACCCTCCCCACACCTCCATTCTCCCAGCCTCATCAGTCACTATCCTACGCCCCGTCTCGCCCTCTCCTGCTTCTTCACCCCACTCCCTGCACCTTCCCCCAACCTCCCTTGCCCCTTCTCCGCCCTCCCAGCTCCCCCCCACCCCGCCCCCCACCCTGCGCTGCCCCCTGGGCGCACCTTGCGCGGGCATGTGAGCCACTCGTATTGCCCCAGGAAGCCTGCTAGCTGATGGGGTGTGGGGCAGGGGGAAGGTCGGGGGCATATGGGTCGCATGATCATGCATGCACAGCACACACCGGGTTGGAAGAGTGAGGCTGGCTGAACCAAGAGCAGTCGCACGCATTGCCAAGCTTGTGCAAGAAACGGCGAGACAGCACACACGACGAAGACGGTGAACGCGATTCCACAGAACAGCGAGTCAAAAAGTGTGCAAATAGGATGGAAGGGATGAAAATAGGGGGTGAACGGGCCGAGAATGGGGTGAACGAAAGAGCGAGGAGCAGGGGAAAGAAAGAAAGCGGTGGGGAGGAAAGGGGAAAGGGGTCTGAAAGGGAAGGCGGAGACGACGGTGGTGATGGAGGCACCCGGGAAGCAGAGAAGGTTAGAGCAAGTAAGAGCAAGTAAGAGCAAGTGCATCAAGTGGGAAAAAAGCAAGGACGGGGCAGGGGCAGGAACGCCGTGGGTGGTAAAGGCAAAGGGGTCTGACAAGGAAGGCGGAGACGACGGTGGTGATGGAGGCTCCCAGGAAGCCCTCCCAGGTCTTCTTGGGCGACAGCTGGATGAGCGGCGTGCGCCCAAAGAAGAAGCCAAACACGTACGCGGAGCAGTCGTTGATTATGATCAGCGAGCACGGTAGCAGGAACCTGGGGGGATGGGGAGGGCAGGGGATTGGTGGGGGAGGGGACTTTTGAGGCGCCTCAAAAGGCGTGCGGCCGAAGAAGAAGCCAAACACGTACGCGGAGCAGTCGTTGATTATGATCAGCGAGCACGGTAGCAGGAACCTGGGGGGGGGGGTTGAGAGGGCAGGGGATTGGAGAGGAGAGGGACTTTTGAGGCGCCTCAAAAGGCGTGCGAACGACTGGAGGGAGGTTGTTACCACATCAATGCACCCCACTCTGGCCGTGCAACGCCCCACTCGGAACAACACAACCTCACTTCACACACGCCCCTTGACAGCTCGTAACACACTCCCATCCCCCCCTCCCTTTCCCTTCTCTGCCTGCCCTCCTTTCTCCCTTTCCCAGCGTAAGCAGGATGGTGCAGGAGCGCATGCAACACATGATGCCTTGGATTGGAACATGTTGGCAACAAAGGAAGGTTCAAGTCGACTCAAGAGGCGCAAAGCGGGCACTGGACAAGAGGCGCAAAGCGGGCACTGGACAAGAGGCGCAAAGCGGGCACTGGACAAGAGGCGCAAAGCGGGCACTGGACAAGAGGCGCAAAGCGGGCACTGGACAAGAGGCGCAAAGCGGGCACTGGACAAGAGGCGCAAAGCGGGCACTGGACAAGAGGCGCAAAGCGGGCACTAGACAAGAGGCGCAAAGCGGGCACTGGACAAGAGGCGCAAAGCGGGCACTGGACAAGAGGCGCAAAGCGGGCACTGGACAAGAGGCGCAAAGCGGGCACTGGACAAGAGGCGCAAAGCGGGCACTGGACAAGAGGCGCAAAGCGGGCACTGGACAAGAGGCGCAAAGCGGGCACTGGACAAGAGGCGCAAAGCGGGCACTGGACAAGAGGCGCAAAGCGGGCACTGGACAAGAGGCGCAAAGCGGGCACTGGACAAGAGGCGCAAAGCGGGCACTGGACAAGAGGCGCAAAGCGGGCACTGGACAAGAGGCGCAAAGCGGGCACTGGACAAGAGGCGCAAAGCGGGCACTGGACAAGAGGCGCAAAGCGGGCACTGGACAAGAGGCGCAAAGCGGGCACTGGACAAGAGGCGCAAAGCGGGCACTGGACAAGAGGCGCAAAGCGGGCACTGGACAAGAGGCGCAAAGCGGGCACTGGACAAGAGGCGCAAAGCGGGCACTGGACAAGAGGCGCAAAGCGGGCACTGGACAAGAGGCGCAAAGCGGGCACTGGACAAGAGGCGCAAAGCGGGCACTGGACAAGAGGCGCAAAGCGGGCACTGGACAAGAGGCGCAAAGCGGGCACTGGACAAGAGGCGCAAAGCGGGCACTGGACAAGAGGCGCAAAGAACGCCCTCCCTCCCCTTCCCCCACCCTTCACCCCTGGGCCCTGGCAAGCGGTGCAGAGCATGCACCAGATGATGCCTTGAAAGATGCTGGCGGAGAAGAATGATGACTGGAAGAGAACAACACTAGAGAGATGTGCGACCACACGCGTTTTGAGGCGCCTCAGAAGCCAGCAGGGCACCCACCCACCAGATAATGCCTTGGAAGATAGATGTTGGCCACGAAGAAGAGTTTGAGTCAACTCAGAAAACACGTTGAGTGGATTCAAGAAATGCAGAGCACGTACCAGATGATGCCTTGGAAGATGTTGGCCACGAAGGAGGAGGACTGGAAGAAGACGACGAAGAGGATGGTGTGTATTGCACTCGCACGAATATTGAGGCGCGCCTCAGAACTCAGCAGGGCACACACGCACGTACCAGATGATCCCTTGGAAGATGTTGGCGACAAAGAAGGAGGACTGGAAGAAGACGACGAAGAGGATCATGTGCGTCCATGCGAACTGCCCGAACTGGTACTTGTACTGCCCGGGCCGCAGACTCAGAATGAACCACACAAAACCTGTTTGCGGGGATGAGGAGGGGAGAAGGGGGGCAGACGAGTGGGGAGGGGGGAAGGGGGGGGGAGGGAAGGGGAGAAGGAGAGGGAGGTGTGAGGGGGGGAGGGAAGGGAAGGGAGACAGGGAGAGGGAAGGGAAGAGAGACAGGGAGAGGGAAGGGAAGGAAGAAAAAAAAAAGGGGAGAGGACATGGAGGAGGAAGGCAAGGGGAACGAGACAGAAAGGAGAGAGGAAAGGGTGCAAAGCTGAGAATGAAAAAGGAGGAGCGAAGGTGAGGGAACGAGGAGGGCACAAGGGATCGGGGGAGGAGGTGAGTGGAGAAGAAGGGCGTGTGTGGGGCTGGGAGGGTGGGCCGAGGGAGGGGGACGAGTAGGCCAGGACGAGGTGATGGCGTGGTACTGCAGGAAGGAGATGAGCACGTGGCTTCTGAGACGTCACAAGAGGAGAGGGTAGACTTTTTGAAACGTCCCAAAAAGGTTGTGGGAAGGGAGCTCACCTATGATGTAGAGCGAGTGGGAGATGATGGCGCGGTACTGCAGGAAGGAGATGAGCACGTGGCTTTTGCAACGTCTCACAAGGGCACAGGAATATTTAGACGTCTCAAAAGGGCTTTGGATACTCACCTATGATGTAGAGCGAGTAGGAGATGATGGCATGGTACTGCAGGAAGGATATGAGCACGTGGCGGTGCAGCGGGCGCGTGTCGTCCGACGTGAACGACACCATCAGCTGCTTGCGCATGAAGCTGCCGTACACGTACACCATGGCCGTCACGAAGAAGTGCCTGGGGGAGGGGGGGAGGGGAGGGGTGGGGGAGTTGAACGGGGGTTGCTTGAGGTCGTGCGTGGTGGATGGTGTGGAGGGGGTGCTTGCGGTGCTTGCGCATGAAGCTGCCATACACGTACACCATGGCCGTCACGAAGAAGTGCCTGGGGGAGAGAAGAGGGGAGTTGAGAGGGGAGGATTGCTTGAGTAGATGGTGGTTGGTGGGGGGATGCTCGAGGTGCTTCAGGTGTTTGCGCATGAAGCTGCTGTACACGTACACCATGGCAGTCAAGAAGAAGTGCCTGGGAGACGGGAGACGGGGGGTGGTGGGTGGTGGAAAGGGCATCTCAAAAGACTGATTGCCCATACACGTACACCATGGCCGTCACGAAGAAATGCAAGGGAGACGGGAGAGGAGGGGTGGGGTGGGGCGGCTGCTTGTGAGGCGTCTCAACAGGCTGCTTCGGGCTTGAGGCGCCTCAAGAGGGTGTTTGCGCATGAAGCTGCCGTACACATATACCATGGCAGTCACGAAGAAGTGCCTGGGAGAAAGGAGGTGTGCGCGTGCGGCGTGGTGGGGGAGGGAGCGGGGGTTATAGAAAGGGGCGAACAGAGGGGGAGGGAGGAATGATGACACGGCGAGAGGATGTGAGGAGGAAATGCAGTTGAACAATTGACTGGAGCATGAGACGGGAGGCATAGAACAAAAGTGATTGCATGGGGAACGCACCGGCTGGGCCCGATGGAAAGGGGAATTGCCGGCACAAGGAACGAAATTTCTACCGGAGGAAACATCGAGATGGAATGGGGCGCGAAGGAATAGGACAAGGGCGCACTGCGATCGAATTGAACAGGAATCTGTAGGAGAGGTACCCGTCTGATTCACCCATGCCCGAAGTGTTTCCCTTGCGAAAACTATGGAGGAACGGGAACGCATTGAAGGGAGGCTATACCATTCCTCTTGCCAGCAAAAGGAACGGAAATCCTACCGCATGTTTGCTCGGTCATATCCGAATTCCAACCCTACTCACCCATCCACACCTCGTTTCACCCCTCGTACGTCTTCCATTCTCATCCCCCCTTCTAAACATTTTCCATTCCTCATCTTCCACGCTGCCTCCCTCAACACAACCACAGCTACGTCTCACCAGTTCAGGAACCGGAACGCGGCGTGATGCTGGTGCGACCGCGACCGAATCGCGCGCGTCGCGAGCCCGAAGAGCTCGTGCGTCATGAGGATCTGCAGCGCGATGATGAGCGCCCAGATGTACACGTGGCCCATGTACACGATCACCGCGAACCCGCCAATCATCCACACGCTTGATCGCACACGTGTCCACATCCCCACGTACTTCCGCTTATCGTTTATCAACAGCGGTTGTCCCGCTTCCGCTGAACCAGCTCCCCCGCCAGCCCCGCCCCTGTCCTTCCCCCCTCCGCCCTCCCCGTCCCCGTCCCCTTCCCCCGTTGTTCCGCCGCTTCCCCGCGCGCGACTCCTTGGGGAGAGCATTTCATGCCCCAAGCGCGACCCCACAACTCTCCGCCTAACCAGCCCCTCCCCTCCGCTCAACCTGTCACTATCCCCTCCGTCCCGATCTCGCTCAAACTCCGATTCGCGGTCCGTGTCCCTGTCCGTGTCGCGTTCCCTGTCGCTCTCATCCCCTGCACTCGGATCGAAACGGCCGTCTTGGCGCCACTGAGGGGGAGAGGCCTGCTGCAACCGCGGCTGCTCTTCGCCCTGCATCGCGCCGACCCTCCCGCTAGTTTCCGAAAATTCTCAAGATGCAACAGTCGTACCCGCCGCTGCGTGTAGCTTATCTCGTGCTACCTCGATCGTACAACTTTTGAGCCTCCGCGTTTGACCTACGCCGCAGAGGTCACGTGCTACCCGAACGCGATCGACAGACTCCCGCACCGCGTCAATATCCCAAAACAAAAACTCCTGTTGTGGTGACTAAACGATGTTATGTTTATGGTCTTGATCCCAGCCTACCGCACCACAAAAACTCCTGCCCACCAACCCTACGCTGATGTCGCTCGCAAAAGGTTGTGATGACCCCCGTGGTCTACAACTCTAAGCAGCAGAAGCGTGAAGATCAGCGAACCAAGCCTACCCACCTTAGATTCACATGCTTCATCACGCACACCTTGGTGCTGCTCGGCTGGGCTGTGGCGTGTGAAAATGGATTCGCTTGCTGCTGTGTGTCTTCTCCAGATTTGTCTGGCGTTTCGTGGTGGGGTTCTGGTCAGGTCAGGAGGAAGGAGGAGCGAACTGCTACTGTAGGAGAAAAGTGCTGGCCTGCTTCCAAATCGGATTCCTGCCCAATCAAGAACGTCTGTTCACCTTGTTCGTCCAATCAACGCTTCTCCCCATTCCCTGGGGTTGCTGCGGAACGAAGGAGACAGTGGGGAAGAATTGCGGGCAACTGAAGGTCTGACAGAGAGGTCGCGACGGCTTGCCACTCGCAGCTTCAGTGACAGGAATTTCCCGCGTGTACCAGCTATCCTCGAAACGAATAGCATCCGTACTTGTTCAACTCACATTACAATTTGTACATCAGCGCAAGAAAATATTAGCCGTATTTTACTACCCATAAATGATGGATTTCATCAAACAATTTATCCGTAAACTAGTTATGCTATTACCTGTATGCTTAATTAAATTTATAAAATTTCGGTATTCATAAGTATGAAAAGAAATTCCATTCACATATTCAGAAGCCAAATCGTTTTCTCGATAAGGTTGTTTCTGAACTATGGGTGAGTGCAACATTTTGTGAAGTACTCGCTGGCGAAGACGCCTTCTGCTTGGCGGGCTCATGCTTCCCTTTCCCCACCATCATCACCCCACTTCACTGCTCCCGTTCCCACTCTTCTTCCTGTCAGCACTGCATCTTCAGATTATTGCTCGTCTGTTCGCCACCTTCGTCGCGGCCAGTCTTGTAAGATCTCGGCTGTCAAAATGGGGCGCGCACTCGAGGACGATGACGAATGCTTTCCCAGAGGTCCGTGTTTCGACTCCCTGCAGCCATCCTTTCCCCGACGTCCGTGTATCAATGCCCTTCATAGTGATCGTTTGCGCTTCAAATAGGCATTCTAGAAACTAGGTAGTTTTCAATTCCAGATTCGATAGGCGTTAGCTACTATTGAACGCCAGTGTTTCAGTCTGTTTCTCCACCTCCCCCTACTTTCTTCCACGCATCTTCTCAATGATCACGCGCAGGAAAAGCGCCTCTTGCAAAACCTCTCGCAAAGTCTCCCGCGAAGCTTCCCACACCCCGGCCTGCAAAACCCCGCAAGGCCGCAGAAGCCAGCCATGCCGTGACGGACGGGGACAGGGTTTTAGACGGCGAGGGTTTTGTTGGTGATGAAGGAAAGAAAATCAAAACCCCGGATAAGAAGGGGAAAGCTAAGATTGAGCGTGGAGAGGGAGGAGCAAAGGATCGAAAGCGGGCTCGTGAGGAGATCGCACCAGTAGAGACGGAAGTATCTGGAGAAAGGCCGAAAAGATATGGAGAGCCTGGGAAAAAGTCCGACGAGTCGAAAAAAGCGCAGGCGCGAGGAGAGGGGAAAGCAGTGGCGGAGGGGAAGAAGAATAAGCGGAAGAAGGGAGCGGGTGGGGCGGTAAAGCAGGGGGTGAGCGTGCTAGAGGAATGGGTGGAAGAAGAGGAGGACATCGGCGCGCAGATCGCGCTTGCGAGAGCTGAGGAAGCTGCGAAAAAGGAGGCGGAGGAGGTTAAGAGGCGTCTGGGAGATAAGGAGAGCATGGCGACGAGTGTGAAGGGCTTTACCGCTCAGGTGTGCCATTATCATGCCAGATTATCATGCCTTTATCGTGTGCCTCGAGCTCAGATTCCTAACTCCATCCCCATGATACCGACGGTTTACAGAAAAACCCTCCAGGAAACAACACCCCCTGCAACACTTGTGTATTGGCTTATCCCCACGTGGCGCTCTGCCGCTCAATCCGCATTCCTTGAACCCCTGGCTAAACCCTGCATGAACTATGTTTTCCCTCCTGATTTTGTGATTCAACGGCTCTCAGGACGCCACGCCAGGGATGCAGCTGTGGGGCTGTGTTGCAGAGGTCACCTCGTCCGGCCTCCTTATCAGCCTGCCACATGGCGTGTTCGGATTTGCTGACGTGGCAGAAGTATCTGATCAGATATCGGGTTGTTTAGGGAAGGCGGAACGGGGTGAGGCGGTGGATTGGGGGCAGGAGGATGAGGAGATGAAGGAGGAAGGGGAGGAGGAGCAGGAGGAGGGGGAGGAGGGGGAGGAAGGAGCAGGAGGCGAGAGCATCAAGCAGAAGGTATGCAATTTCCCTTGTGGGACCCTCCCTTCTTCCCTCCCTCCTCGCCCCCCCACACCTTAACCCCCTCCCCTTCCGCTCCCGCTTCTACTGTCTCTTTCAATTCTTCGCCCTCTCCTGTTTCCTCCCGTATCCTGCCAAAACCCTCTCTGCATTTCTTTAAACCCTGCCCGCTCTCCTCTTCTTCGCCCCCGCTCCCAGTCTCCCCACGCACGAGCAGCAGAGTGGATGGCGCGCATATTCACTCAGGGCCAGCTTGTTCCCTGCACTGTGCTCCCCGCCGCCGCTGCTGCTTCCGCCGCTGCTGGTGCTGCTGGTGGTAGTGGTGCCGGTGCTGCTGCGGCGGGGGCGGGAGTGGCAGCAGCGCTGGCAGAAGTGGCGGTGTCGGTGCGTCTGTCTCGCGTCCAGGGCCCAGTCGTGCGCTTCAAGAGCGTGCCTGCACACACGGTGAGCAGTAGGGGAGGCCCGTCGTTTGAAGGGAGGGGAGCGGCGGGATGAGGAGGGCGGAAAAGGAAGCGGGGTATGCGAGGGAGGGAGGTTGTGGCGTAGAGGTTGTGGAGTAAGTGGGAGGAAGCTGAGATTTGAAGCCCTGGGTGAAGCTGTTAGCAGCATGCAGCTTGTTCTCACTGCACAGCAGGGTTCATCACCATGTCACACCCTGTCATGCGTGTGTGTGGATGCGTGTGTGTGTGTGTGTGTGTGTGTGTGTGTGTGTGTGTGTGTGTGTGTGCGTGCGTGCGTGCGTGCGTGCATGCCTGCGTGCCTGCCTGCGTGCGTGTGTCATCCTCGGCACGTGCATGCATGCATGCATGCATGCATCAGGAGCTATGGGCGGCAGTGGAGAGTGTGGAGGAGCATGGGCTCATCCTGTCCTTTGGCCTGCGCACCATCACTGCCTTCCTGCCCTTCACCCAATTCACCCAACGATGTACGCTCTCCTTATCCTGCTCCTCTCCTCCTCTTTTGCTCCTCCTTCTTGCCACACCCCTTTGCTCATCTTTATTCATTTGAATCCTTCAATTCGCATCTCTTCCTCCTCCATCTCCTTACCTCTGCCTCTCGTCCTTCTTTTGCTCCTAACATGCCACACCCTAAACTTGAAACCCTCTCTGTCCGGGTCCCCTTCTGCGCCCTCTTCCCCTTGTTTACTCACTTCCCTCCTTATAACACCACTAGTCCCTGCCACCAGCAGCAGCGGTGCTGATAGCGCCTGCTGTGCCTCATCCATTTCTTCTAAACCCTCCACCCACCCCCCTCTCTTCCGTGCGTCCCTTGTTTCGCGATCTCTTGCTTCCTTTCTTTCTCTGCTTGCCCTTCAGTCCCTGGAGTGACATTCCGCAAGGGGCAGCTGTTGCCAGTGCCGGTGGTGGTGGAGGGGCGGGACAAGGCACACAAGACGCTCACAGTCTCGCTCGAACCCACCCCTGCCACTGTCAGTGCCGAGGCCATCACCGTCTATCTTCCGCGCCTCTCATGTGTTGTTTCATAGTGTGTGTGCCCGGCTGTGTGTGCTCGCCTTTGTGTGTGAGCGTGCGTGTATATGTGAAGGCGTGCTTGCATGTTCTTCTTTCCAACCCGCCCCCATTCCTCACCCTCTCTGTTCGCTACTGCACCACCTGCCGCTCTTGTCAGGGCAAGGCTGCACAAGCACACACGCCAGCACCACCAGCAGTGGCAGCAGGAGGGGAGGGCGGGGAGGGCGAGGAGGAGGGGGGTGTGGCGGTGCTACCGGGGCAGCTGGTGCAGGGCAAGGTGCTGCACGTGATGCAGGATGGATCCATGGCTGTGGGTCTTCCCACCGCCACTGCATGGGTGAGTGCGTGAGTGCGTGTGTGAGTGCGTGTGTGCGTCTGTGGGTGGGTGTGTTAGTGCGATAACTGAGGCGGCTCAAGAAGGTGCTGCACATGCTGCAGGATGGATCCATGGCTGTGGGTCTTCCCACCGCCACTGCATGGGTGAGTGCGTGAGTGCGTGCATGAGTGTGTCCGTGCATGTGAATGTACATGTGCTGTGTGCCTTTTCCACCTCTGGTCTCTCATCGTCGTGCACCCACCGCTGCTCTGCATCTCACCTACCTTCAACCTTAACCCCTGCCTCCTCCATCCTCTCCTGCCTCCTCCATCCCCTCCTGCCTCCTCCCCTCTCCATCCGCCCTCCCTCGCCTCCCTCCAGGTGCATCCATTGAACCTACCCCGTCCGCTGCTCTCCCGTGACCAGTGCCTGCCATCTTCCCCATCGCTGCCACGGTGCGTTCCGTTCCCTCCCTGTTCCATAACTTCCCTCCCTCTCCGCCCAATCGCCTCCCTCCAGGTGCACCCGTTGAACCTACCCCGTCCGCTGCTCTCCCTGGACCAGTGCCTGGCCATCTTCCCCATCGGCGCCACGGTGCGTCCCCCTTCACTTCCCCTACCTTCGCTCCTCCCCTTCGTACTTTCTTTCACCCCGCTCTGAATCTTCGCCTGCACTTATGCCCATGCTTCTTTGCGTTGCTGATGCCATTTGTCCTTTGCCCTTTGCCTTTTTCCCTGTGTCCATTGCCCTTTGCGCTGTGCCGTCTGCCCTTTTCCTTTTGACTGCCTGCACATATCATGCTCTTTGCCCCAACAGGTCAAAGCTCGTGTGCTCTTTTGCACTCATGGCGCATCAGGAACAGCAGCAGCAAGCAGCAGCAGCAGCAACAGCGCACAGGGTGCTGCTGACCCCAAGGTGGTGGTTCCTACCATAGCACTCTCTCTCAGCTCATCGCTCCTCCGCGCCACCACGCCCTCCATTGAGGTACGTGCCGTCTCCCCACCCTCCCTTCCTCCGTTGAGATATTCTCATGTCATGCCGCCTCTTCCCCAGGCTTCCCGCTTCCTCCGCACGTCTTCCCTCCTCTTGCTTCTGTCTCCATGCTCCCCCCTAGTGCTGTAGGCGTGTTCTGGGCTGGGAGTTCCCCTCGTGTGTTCTGACGAACCCCTCGTTCCTCCTGCTACCCTAGCAACTTGCAACATACAACGGTTGGATTACAACCTATGGAATCTACCTTTTTTCTTATGCCGGCTCTTTCTGTGCATCTCACCTCCTCCCGCCTCCCTGCTCCACCTGTTCCCCTGCTCGCCACTCCAGTGGCAAGCGTCCCCCTCCGCCCCTCCAACCAAGGTGCTTCCAGGCTCTCTCTTCCCCGCTGCTGTTGTCGAGCGCATTTACCCTGGGCTGGGCGTGCTGCTGCGACTGGGAGGTGGGGAAAAGGAGAAGAAGGAGAAGGGGGACGAGCAGGGGAAGCAAGGGAAGAAGCAGGGGGCGAAGGAGAGGAAGAAGCAGTTGGGCAAGGCCGCATATGCACTTGTTCATGTGAGTGCTGCTGGGTATTGCAGGCTTGGGCGCCCGAGAAGCTGGTGCAGTGGAGTGCTGTGCTCGTGATGTGTATTGCATGTGTCGTATGGTGGATGTGTGTCGTAGTGTGGGTTGTCATGCACACACCATCGCGGCACTTTGTGTCTGTCTCTGCAATCAACCCTGCCCCTCATCTGCCACCCCCTCTGCCTCTAACCCTGACCCTCCCCTCCCCCTACCCCTCCCCCGCGCTCTCGTGCCCCCCATTCTCCTTGCCACAGCTGCGCCAGCTCTCTGCATCCGGGGCACCCGCCATCCCAGCGCATGTGGCGGAGGGCAAGCAAGTGTGTGCGCGCGTGCTGCACCTCTGCCCCTCCGACGGACTCGCCATCGCGTCCCTCAAGGTGTGTGTGCGGGGCCCAAAATATTTTGGAATAAAAAAAAAGCGAATCAGATTCATGAGACGGCCCATAGGAGCTTCTTAAATCTCCAGAATTTGACAGTGCACTCGCCACGTGTGTGCTGTGCTTGCCGCCAAGTCACGCTTCTCTTGCTCCTTCATCCATTCTTTCTTCTGTCCTTCTCTTCTCTCTCTCTCCCCCACACCACACCAGGGCATGGCCGTGAAAACAACACTCTCCCCGGCAGGCGTGCAGGCGGGCAAGCTGGTAACAGGCACAGTGGTGGCGGTGGCAGCAGAGGGCGTGCGAGTGCAGCTGGCGTTTGAGCAGTGGGGGTGGTGCCCTCGCGCACACATGAGCGAGGGCAGGGGCACGCACCGGGACGACGCCGCCTTTAATGTGCGTTCCTTGTTTTAGTGTGTACACGAGAAAGCCCTCGAGGCGTGTCTGTATGCACACATGGGTGAGGGCAGGGCCACAAGGGCAGTCCCAGCTTTCATGTCTGCATTCGGAAGGCCACATCTCATCTCCCAGCTCCAGTCCCCACACGCCGGGACTGCAGCTCCAGTCCCCACACGCCGGGACTGCAGCTCCAGTCCCCACACGCCGGGACTGCAGCTCCAGTCCCCACACGCCGGGACTGCAGCTCCAGTCCCCACACGCCGGGACTGCAGCTCCAGTCCCCACACGCCGGGACTGCAGCTCCAGTCCCCACACGCCGGGACTGCAGCTCCAGTCCCCACACGCCGGGACTGCAGCTCCAGTCCCCACACGCCGGGACTGCAGCTCCAGTCCCCACAAGCCGGGCTGCAGCTTGTGGGGTATGAGATGAGATGCGGCCTTCCAAATGCGTTCCTGTATGAGATGAGAAGCGACCCTTGTGGTATTTCCTTGGCGCCCCCATGCTTTCTGGGAGAGCCCTCCTTGAATGTGTGTCCTGCCCTGCCTTCCATGGGTGTGCCCTCATGCTCTTGTGCTGCCATCCAGCTGCACTCCCTCCCTCCCTCCCTCCCTCCCTCCCTCCCTTCCTCCCTCCCTCCCTCCCTCCCTCCCTCCCTCCCTCCCTCCCTCCCTCCCTCCCTCCCTCCCTCCCTCCCTCCCTCCCTCCCTCCCTCCCTCCCTCCCTCCCTCCCTCCCTCCCTCCCTCCCTCCCTCCCTCCCTCCCGCCCACCGTCCCTCCAATCTCTCTGCAATCGCTCTGCATGCTCTGTCTGTTCTGTGCCTGTGCCTGTGCCTGTGCCTGTGCCCTTCTTCGCTAGCAGCCAGGGGCGTCGCTGCAGTTCCGTGTGCTGCGCCAGGGGGAGGGCCCCGAGGGACCTGTGCTGCTCACCCACAAGAAAACACTGGTGGGTTGAGATGTTGAGAGGGGGGTGAGGGAGGAGGCGAGGAAGAAATGAGGGAGCTGGGTCGTTGAGGGAGCATTAGAGAAGCGTACAGGGGATGGTGGGTATTGGGGAAGAGTGGAGTGCAGGTGCCAATGTCCTACCACCACTCTGCACTGTGCCAAAATTTCTCCTACTCCTGCACTCGTAGTCCTTCTTTTAATCCATCTGCTTTCTGCATACATGCATTCACCATCCCCTCTCCTCCCCACCCTCCCACCCCACCCCTCAAACCCGGAAAAGCCTTAAATTCGAATTCCTAGAATTGGAACCCTACCTGTAACCCTGCTTCCTCGTGCGCACACCACAGGTGTCTTCCAAACTTCCTGTTCTGACGAGCCCGTCGCAAGCGACGGCGGGTGTGTGCACGCACGGGTGGGTGGAGGCACTGACAAAGGGCACGTGCACCGTGCACTTCTATGGGGACTTCTCCGCAACCATCCACAGGTGCGTGCTGGGTTCAGGAGGGGTAAAGCAAACGGAGGGAGGAAAGGGGGCGGGAGGACGCACGGGTGGGTGGAGGTAGTGACAAAGGACTCCTGCACCGTGCACTTCTATGGTGTCTTATTCTCTGCCACCATCCACAGGTGTGTGCTGGGGTAGGTGGAGAGGGGGGGAGAAGAGGGTTTAGGAAGAGTGGTGGAGGGGACGGGAGGACAGAAGGCGGGAGGGAAAGGGAGTGGGGAGGGCACACGGTTATGGACTGTCCATCCGTCCACCTCTGAGCTGCCACTATCCCTCACCCATGCCATCCCTTTCACGTGCTCCTTCTCCCCCATATCTCGCTCGCTTGCTCGCCTCAGGGAGTAAGAGGAGCAGAGGGGGGGAAAGGTGACCCCCTGGGCATCACTGCACATGGGGCAGGTGCTGCGATTTTTGAGGCGCCTAAAACAAAGCACGTGGGGCAGGTGCTGCGCTGCTTTGCCCTGCCCCATTCCATCCCTTTCACGCGTCCCCTCTCTCCCATATCTCTCTCCCTCACACCAGGGAGCAAGAGGAGCAGGGGGGGGGGAAGGTGACCCCCTGGACGTCACTGCACGTGGGGCAGGTGCTGCGCTGCTTCGCCCTGCCCTCTGCTGACGCCGCCCACCCGGCCTTCTCCCTGCACTCGCCTTCAACGCCCTTCAGCAACCACACGTAAGCCACACACACACACAGGAGATTGGTTTTCTTCTTGGAGTCTTGCCATCCATTCCCGTCCCTCATCTCGCTCTCTCTCCCTCTGTTCATCTGCTCATTTGGTACCTAAGCTAGTTCCTTCATCCTTTGGCCCCGGTCGGGCCGTCCTTGACCCTTTCTCGCCCGTCCATCTCCCTTTCTCCATGACTGAGTGGTACATACATACCTACCTGACTCTCCCCCTCCCCGCCCGCCCTCCTTTCCTCGCTCGCAGGACACTATTCCCGCCATCCTCTTCCCCCCACGCCACGCCTCCCCCCCGTGCACTCCCCAACGCGCTGCACGCGGTGGGGTCGGTCATTCCGGAAGCTCCTGTGGTGCGCCGGGACGCCCACTCGCTCGTGCTCGCTCTGCCTGCTGCCAACGGCGTGCAGGAGGCCGTCATGGCTGTTGAGCACCTCGCAGACCAACCAGGTGCGTGGTGCTGTGCGGTGTGCTGTTTCATTGGGAAGAGCAGTGGTGTGTGTGTGGGGGAGACTCCCCTCACTGCCTGCTGCCAATGGCGTTCAGGAGGCCGTCATGGCTGTTGAGCACCTCGCTCGCAGACCAACCAGGTGGGCTTGGCGTGTGTGGTGTTGTGTGGTGCTGTGTGGTGCTGTGCGGTGTGCTGTGTCACAGGGAAAAGTGTTGTGTGGGGGAGCTCGCCTCCCTTGTTGCTGCCAACAGAGTGCAGGGGGCTATTATAACTGTGGAGCTTCCATACTGCTTCCCATCCCATCCTTCCTCCTCAATTCATGACCCCCTCTCCCCCCTTCCGCCCCGCCTTCCCTCCCCCAATTCCCGTGCCCCACCCCCCCACCAGCATGTGCGGCGGAGTTGCTAGCATCACTGCGGCCGGGTTCAAGGCTGGGGCCGCTGCTCGTGCTTTCCCTGTGGCATGGCCGCACGCCTATCGTCACTGCCAAACCCGCGCTCCTGCAAGCCGCCGCCGCTACTGGTGCTAGTGCTGGTGCTGGTGCTAGTGCTGGTGCTGGTGCTAGTGCTGGTGCTGCCGCTGGTGGTGGTGGTGGTGGTGGTGGTGGTGGTGGTGAGGGCAAGGCGGCAAGGGGCAAAGCGAAGCGGCCGCAACAGGGCTCCTTCCACATGGTACTGTGAGGGAGGGAGGGAGAGGCAATTGGGTTGCTGGGAGGGGCAGGGAGCGGGAGGGAGAGGGAGGGAGAGGGAGGGAGGGGGAGCGCGTGGGAGGGAGAGAGGGAGGAGGGTCTACTGGGGGCCCTGGGGCGGGGGAGAGCGAGGGAGTGGGCGGCATGTTTGTTCACCCCTCCCTTCCTCCCTCACAGTGGGTAGGTATGTGGCACAATGACAGTGAGACTGGGTCAGAATGTTTGCGCATCAAGACCTGTGAACTGCATCACATTCATCCTCCCTGCTCCTCACCATGGTCCCCCCTTTGTCCGTTGCTCACTTTGCCCTCCCCTCCCCTCCCCTCCCCTCCCCTCCCCTGCGCTGCCTTCCCCCGGCTGTGGTGGCGAGCAGGCGTTTGTGACAGGAGTGAGGGCAGATGGGGCGTGCAGTGTGCAGCTAGCAGATGGCACCACGGCCGTCTCCCTGCCCTTCTCCCCCACCCCTGCTGCCCTCGCCACTCTGGTGCGCACCACACCCCACCGCACTCAATTCCTTTCCTGCTCGATCTGGCAGTTGCACAAGTGCTCCCTTTCCCCCCTTTCACCGTGGTTCTACAAGCTGTGCCGTAGCGCCCTGCCCTCTCTCGTCCCTCCCGATCCCTTCCCATTCTTTCATCATCTCTCTTTTTCACCTCACCTTCTCAACCGTCATCTGGCTCACCCATCCCCCCCTCCTCCCTTCCCCTTGTGCTCCTGTCTCGCCCCGGCTCACTCTCTCTCACTCTCTCTCTCGTCCTCCCGTCTATCTGCAGGTGCCAGGCGTCCCTGCGTCACCATCGCCTGCTGTCTTCTTCTCCCTGGGCCAGACCGTTCGGGCCAAGATACTTAAGGTGGGTGTGCTGGTGCTCGTGCTCGTTTGTGATCAGATCAACACACTCACGGTGTGATGATCGGTTGTTTGTGGTACGATCAAGTCAACACACCCGGAACTCGTTTTGTGAAGCATATACGCGCTTTTTTAGGAGGACGCAGAGTGTCCTTGGGGGATGTGAAAGCGAGCATGCGCACCACTGCCCCACACACATATGAATCTCCCCCCCAACAACAACTCCCAACCCCACCCACTCTCACCCCCACTTCCCCACGCCCTGCAGGCGTCACAGCCCCTGCAGGTGGCTCTCGACCCTTTCCTCTGCGCGTGGATGGGCCAGCAGTGGTGCCGGGCATGGCCGTGGAAGGCACCACTGCCGGCCCCATCACACACAGCAACTCACAACCCCCTTCTTCACCCGAACTTCCCCACGCTCTGCAGGCGTCACAGCCCCTGCAGGTGGCTCTCGACCCTTTCCTCTGCGCATCGCACGACGGCTCGTTTGCATCGTCGCTGCTGCAGCAGGAGCGCACGGCAGCACGGCTGGCAGAGCAGCAGGAGCAGCCGTGGATGGGGGCGGTGGTTCCGGGCATGGCTGTGGAAGGCACTGTGCTGGTCAAACACGAGGGCGCCATGGGAGCGGGAGGAGGAGGAGGAGGAGGGGGAGGGGAAAGAGGGGGAGGGAGGCATGGAGGGGACTCGTGGACTGTGTCTCTAGTCAGTCCCGATGTGCTCAAGGGAGTGACGGCGGTTGTTCCCGCTGACCTTGGTGAGACCTTGGTTGGTTGCTCAACATCTGCTCGCTCTTGCTCTTGTGTGCTGCACGGCACGCTCTGCGCTGCAAGCTGCTGCAACCGGCCCGTCGGTACTTGGCGCAACCTCATTAACCTGCGTGGGCGCCTGTGTCCCGCTCACCCGCGTCTTTCATTATCCTGCGCTGCACCATCAGAAGGTCTTGCTTTGTGCTGAGTGGCCATAAGGCAGAGGTTAGGGGCGCTATGCAGCCTCCTGAAGGCAGTACTGCAGATCGCGCAGAGAGGCATGATGGGGAAACGGTGTCTCTTGCGAGTCGTGTCAAGGAGTAAAAGTATGCACAGCCTATCTCCCTGTCCTGTGTTGCTGTTCACTCGCTTTTGAGGCGCCTCAAAACTCTTGCGAGTCGTGTCAAGGAGTAAAAGTATGCACGGCCTATCTCCCTGTCTATGCTGTGTGTTGCTGTTCACTCACCTCACCCTGCCTCTCTTGCCGTCTCTACCTCCCTCCATACCGCCCTCCCGGACTCCCTCCCTTCCACACCACATCACGTATGCACGTGCGCTCCTCGTGCACACAGCATCCAAACCGCTTACTCTAGGGGAGCGAGTCTCAGGGCGAGTGGTGGACGTGGGAGGAGCAGCAGGGCATGTGGTGCTAGCAGTGGGGGACATTGCTGCTCCGCAGGCCAAGAGTGGGAGCGCGGGCCAAGTGGTGCTGGCGAAGGGGACGAGGCTGCTGGTGCGAGTGCTGCTCAGCACTCCACACTATGCGGTACGACTCTGACACTTGCCTCTTGCTCACTCTCCTTTCGCCACACTATGCAGTGCGACACTATGTTGCTCGCTCCATCCTTTGAGGCGCCTCAGAAGATGTCTGATGCTGCCTGTTCTGTACCATCACCCAAACCTCCTTTCTTCTGTTCCACCAGGTGAGGGGCGTTAGGTGCATGCCTATCTGTATTATGTGCATGTTACACGGATCATCTTCATCCTCCTCCCCTCTCGTCCGCTCCCCTCCCCTCCTATCCGTCGCCTCCCACAGGTCGTTGCACTGCCCGCCTGCTACACTGTGCCGGCAACCACGGGCCAATTGCAAGCAGCCACGTCAGCGCCCCTGCTGGCGACTCTGGCAGGGGGCGACTTCAACCTGCCCCACGTGGACGTCCCTCGGTTGTACCTCCCTGGACAGATGTGCGTGCTGCTGCCATACCCATGCACTTGCACTTGCTCTTGCTCTTGCATTTGGTTTGCCATGTCATGTCATCATGTTTTTAGTCATGCTGCTCAGGAGTCAGAACCGAATGCATCGGTTTACATGGCTGCTGTGCTTTCACACCTTCACTTCCCCTATGCACATTCATTCGGCTGCCCTCCGCTTGTGAAAAGATCCGTCCAAACACATAGACTCATGCCATTCATCCTTTCTACGCTGCTATCTCCTCACCCATCTCCCTCCCCCTCTCCCTTCCCTCTCCTTCCCATCTCCCTCCCCCTCTCCCTTCCCTCTCCTTCCCATCTCCCACCCCTCTCCCTTCCCTCTCGTTCCCATCTCCCTCCCCCTCTCCCTTCCCTCTCCTTCCCATCTCCCTCCCCCTCTCCCTTCCCTCTCCTTCCCATCTCCCTCCCCCTCTCCCTTCCCTCTCGTTCCCATCTCCCACCCCTCTCCCGGCCGGCCTCATTCTTCTCGCTTCCACATCTCCAGTGCTGCAGCAGCTCTTGTGGCGCTCCCTTCACCACAGACAGGTGGCAGGATCGTACTGGCTCGGGATGAGCTGGTTTCCTTCACCCATCCTTCCTCAGGCCCCACCGCCACCACTGCTGCTGCTGCCGCTCCTCCTGCTGCTTCTGCTGCTCCTGCAGCCTCTTCCGCACTCACTGACCGTACACCTGCTGCCACTGCCACTGCCACAGCCACTGCTGCTGCCCCTACGGCGTGCACCGCCACTAGTGTGTGGCAGCGCCGCTACGCGCAGCTGCGCCTGCTGGTGGCGGCGGTGGTACAGGGGGAGGTGCACCCTGCCACTGCCTCCTCTGCCGAGCTGGCTCTCGTGGATCTTGGCGGAGGGGTTTCCGCCATTCTGCGTGCCTCCCAGGTACTGCTTCCCTCCCTTCCCCCGGTACCGTGTGTTACTCATTATGAGCTGTGTAAGCTCTGTAGGCCCTGCTGGTGGCGGCGGTGGTACAGGGGGAGGTGCACCCTGCCACTGCCTCCTCTGCTGGGCTGGCTCTCGTGGATCTTGGCGGAGGGGTTTCCGCCATTCTGCGTGCCTCCCAGGTACCCTGCCGTTCCCTTCACCACCTGTGTTCTCTGCATCCTCTCTGCCCCCTCTTCCCCCCACCCTTCCCCCCCTCGTCTCCCCCTCGTCCCCCCACTTCCACCCCTCCCTTCCCCCCCCCCCTTCCCCCCCCCTTTCCCCCCCCCCCTTACCCCCCTTCTTCCCCCTCTCCCTCCCCTTCCCCCCTTTTTCCACCCTTTCCCCCCCTCTTCCCCCCTTCTCCCTTGTGTGTGGGCACCATCATTCTGATCCCGTGCAACCATTATTTTGATCTCCAAAACATTATTGCCGCTCTGCCTCTCACACACGCTCCTGTCGGCCTTACCCCTTCACCGCGCCATCTCCCCTATGCGTTGCCCTCTCCCCCTCCTCCTCCACCCTACCCAGTTCCCCTCCTCTCTGCATGCAGGGGACATCATTAAAGCCCGGGTAGACAAAGTGCTGCTGAGCGCTGCAGCTGCTGCTGCCGTGCAAGGGAAGGGGCAGGGCGGTGGGCAGGGGCAGAAGCAGGGGAAGGGGAAGGGGAAGGAGGAGTTGAGTGAGGAGGAGCGGCGAGTGGTGGAGGAGAGAGGAATGTGTGTGCTGATCAAGGGAGCCGTGGTGATGGTGCATGGAGGGGGGGAGAGGGTAGGGGAGGCTGTGGAGAGAACGAAGGGTGGGAAGGGTGAGAGGGGGGAGAAGGGTGAGAAGGTTGAGAAGGGTAAGAAGGGGGAAAGAGGGGGTTTGGAGGGTGGGGAAGCGGAGAAGGCGAGGGGGAAGGTGCTTGATGCAATGAGTGACGACGAGGAGAATGATTCTGCAGGGGATGAAGAGTATGAAGAGGATGAAGAGGAGGAAGAGGAGATGGAGGTGGATGAGGAGGATGAGGAGGATGTTAGTGATGAAGAGAAGGAGGGGGGCAATGGTGATGGTGGTGATGCTGAGGAGGAGGATGAGGATGAGGAGGAGGTTGCACCGCTGCCTGTGGCAGTGCGTGGTGCTGGTCTGGCAGGAAGAAAGCGGTTACCAGCAGAGGAGTCAGACGAGGAGGAGGGAGTGGAGGAGGAGAGTGAGGAGATGAAGAAGCAGAGGAAGAAGAGGGCCAAGAAGCGGGAGAAAGAGGCCAGGCAAGCACTCCTGCTTCCATACGCCTTTTTTAGTAGCCAACACTCTATGGCTTTCATGATCATGCATGTACCATCACGCATGCGCCAATCATGGTGCCCCAGTCAAGTCTCAAGTCATGTTGCCACTGAATCCCCAATAACCATTCTTGAGTCAACCCAGGAAGTGACGTGACCCCCCCTCACATTCCTATTCTCCTCCCACCCCTCCACATCTTCCTCTCCTTGTCCTTGGCAGGGAGCGGGCGATACAGGAGGCGGAGCAGAGGAGGGTGAAGGGGCAGCAGGCGCCGGAGACAGAGGCGGAGTTTGAGCAGCTGCTGCTGGCGTCCCCCAACAGCTCCTTCCTCTGGATCAAGTTCATGGCCTTCCTGCTCTCGCTCTCTGAGATCGACAAGGCCAGGGCCGTTGCTGAGAGGTGAGGGGTCAGTGTGGCGTGGGGTGTGCTGCGGTGGAATGTGGTTGAGAGGAATCTGGACAACTTGTTCTTGTGACGTGGATTAGGTTTGTGTGAGGCTTGTTTTGTGAAGTAGACAAGGTCAGGGCTGCTATAAAGAGGGGTTCAGACGGAGGGGACTGGGTGGGTGGGTGCTGACGTTCTAAACCCTTCACCCCCTTTCATCCCTCCCTCTCATTCGCCCAACCCATTCTGCCATGTCCGGCCCATCACCCTTGCATGTGTGTGTGTGTGAGCAGAGCGCTGAAGAGCATCAGCTACAGGGAGGAAGGGGAGAAGCTCAACATCTGGGTGGCGTACCTCAATCTCGAGAACATGCACGGCAACCCACCCAAGGTCTGTTCTTGCACCTCCCCCAATGGGGGTGGGGCAACGGGGTTGGGACAAGAGGGCTGGGGCAATGGAGGCTACGGGCATGGGCTGGGCGGACCTACCGTATGGGTGCGTGCGTGACCATGGCGCTTTGCTCTTGGGTTGGGCCTGAGGCAATGTGGAGTAGCATGTGTGTTCCCGAACTCTACATGCACATGCGCCTCTGGGTTTCAATCAAGCCAACTCACCCCCTGTTTCTGCCCCCTTCCCTCCGCCCCGCCCCTTCCACCTTCTTCCCTCACCCATTTATTCCCCCACGGCCCAGCCTTTCCCCGCTGCTAAAACACGTCAGAGTCGGTGCTGGCGCTGTTCCAGCTCAGCGGGGCGTGCATGGCCCTTTAGAGGCTGCATGTGGTGCCAAGTTTCAATCAAGCCCACTCTTCCCCTTTCTGCCTCCCATCCCCTGCCCGCCCACACCGACAGGAGGCGGAGCTAGCGCTGTTCCAGCGGGGCGTGGTGTACACGCAACCCAAGAAGCTGCACGTGCTGCCGAGTTCCAATCAAGCCCACTCTTCCCCGTTCAGCCCCCCATCCCTGCCCGTACCGGTCTCCCAGGAGGCGGTGCTGGCTCTGTTCCAGCGGGGCCTGGCGTACACGGACCCGAAGAAGCTGCACGTGTTGCCGTCTTCCAATCAAGCCAACACTCCCCCTTTCCCCTTCCTCCTTCCCCCTTCTCCCCACCCTCCCCATTCCCCCCCTGCCGAACCTTCCCCCGCTTTCAGGAGGCGGTGCTGGCGCTGTTCCAGCGCGGCCTGGCGTACACGGACCCAAAGAAGCTGCACGTGGCGCTGCTGGGCGTGTTTGAGCGCAGCCAGCAGCACGACATGGCGGACACGCTGCTGCACTCCATGGCCAAGAAGTTCAGCACCTCCGCCAAGGTCAGTCACTGCGCGCCTGCGCTAAGGTCAGTGTGCACCTCCGCCAAGGTCAGTGTGCACCTCCGCCAAGGTCAGTGTGCACCTCCGCCAAGGTCAGTGTGCACCTCCGCCAAGGTCAGTGTGCACCTCCGCCAAGGTCAGTTGGAAAGCTCTTCTCGATAGCTTCTGAGTCAGTGCGCGTGCGGTGCCCGAACCCTCGGCATGCATGCTGAGCTGCGTCCAAGCTCCTCTGGTTGTCTTGTCTGCATGGCTTTCTGGTTGTCCAATGCTCCCCTGCTTGCTGCTCTGTCAAAGAACCCTCGAAGAGCCCTCTGTCTGTCCGTCTCTGCCCCCTCGTGGACCGCGAGCAGGTGTGGCTGCGCTACATCCAGAACCAGCTCAGCCGCGGGCTGGAGGAAGGCGCGAGGAAACTGCTGGAGCGGGCGCTCACTGTGCTGCCGCAGAGAAAGCACATCAAGGTGTGGGAGTGGGAGGATTGCCCAACATGTTAGGGGCCTGGGAGCAGGGAGAGCAGGGACCATGTAGCGGGGTTGCTTTGCTTTCAACACCGGTGGAGTTGTCCATTCTGTTCTTTGTACACCTTTTGAGATAGTGGGGTTGCAACTGATTGTATGTCATCTCCCTCTTCCTCTCCCTCACTACTCCTCGCCCTGCATCTGCCCCATCTCCCTCACCTGCATGTCACTCTGCTGCGCGAGCGCAGGTGATATCCCAGGCAGCGCTGATGGAGTATCGCATTGGATCGCAGGAGAGGGGCAGGACGCTGTTTGAGAACATTCTCCGGAACTTCCCCAAGCGCACTGACCTCTGGATCACTTACATCGACCAGGCAAGCGCATCTCCTCTCCTCCTGCACTCATCTGCCGCTGCCTTCTAGTTCACTTTATATCGCCTACCTTCTTCTTGCCGTGCCGTGGCTCCCTGCCTTTCTCCCAACCCTTGCGCCATTTCACACCCCACCCCGTCCCCCCACATTCTTTACCCCATTTTGCTCGATCATCCCCCTTTCGTCATTTTCCGTCCTCTTTTCCCCTCCTGTCACCGCTATCCCCTCCGTTCCTTGCCCTGAATCGCTGCCGCTAACCGCTCTAAGCGTCTCCCTCACCTCCATCCCTCTCTCCTGTGCTGCCTCTCTCCCCTCCGCTCTTCACCCATTGTTCATGTACCACCAGGAGGTGCGGATGGGGGATATGGCGGCAGTGAGGCGGCTGTTTGAGCGAGTCGTATCACTGGATCTCCCACCCAAGAAAATGAAGGTGCGCTGTGCATGGAGATGTGCTTTGGATGAATTCGAAATACAGTTTGAGCCAAGTGCATGTGCCAAACGCATCTGCTAGATGTACTCATTCATGCCTCTCTATCCTTCCATGCTCGTTCCTCCCTCCTCCCACTCTCCTCTTGTCCTCTGCCTGCTCCCGCACTCCCCACCTGTCACACCAGTCACTGCTGAAGAAGTATCTGGACTTTGAGACGGCGCATGGCACGCAGGAGCAGGTGGCGCATGTGAAGGCGCGTGCCGTGGAGTATGTGCAGCGCCGCATGGGCGCAGGGGGGCATGCTTGATGCGCACAGGGGGCGAGGAGGCGAGCTTGTAACGTGTGAACAGATTTGGAAAAGAGTGCGTGCAGCGCCGCATGGGCGCAGGGGTTGACATTTTTTTAAGAGCGGAAGGGGCGGAGGCGAGCTCGGAACTCGTTACCATATGGCCTTCTAATGAAGGGTCTTGGGAGCGGTGCTTGGAAACAATGTGGAAGGTCTGGGAGGAAATCAAGTCCCAATTACCGTAACCAACCAATGTAGGGGCTTTTGCAAGTGGAGGGTCGAGCGAAAGCAGCACATGTTGTGTGATTCAATGAATGGCTCGCACTGTGCAACACCAAGTAAGATCTGTCCATGTCGTTTGGATGCTAAATTTACCAGTTAACAGGCTGTGGTGGCGTCTATACCATAATGGTTCCCGGATTGTGGGGTAATTATCATTCTTGAAGTTTGTTTTTTAGAAGTGCACTACTAATTTTGTCTGAAGACGTGTTTCACAAGTCTAGAAGTTGCCGAATCCATTGTGCCCCTCGTTAGCAGGTTGTTCTAGCGGAGAATTTCCCGCTCCCCAACGCCGTTGCATTTGCCCCGCACTGCTGCTGGAGCAGCAACTGGCGCAGCTTGCTCCAACTCCCATTTTCCGCGCGCCACTAACCCCTCTCTCCATTGAACCTCCTCCCAGACCTAAAAGTTGCCTCATTTCTGATCCAAGGTTTTGAAGCACTTCACTAGTTATATTGTTCTTCGATCTCATTCTAGATTTCCGTCATATTGTAGATCTTAGAACCTCGCCTTTTTGCTTGACTTCCCGTTAGGCTCTGATGCCGACGTCCGTATCTCCTTTGGTTCATTGGGATTAATCCGGCGATTTGACCACTTTCTAACATTCAGATGCGACACGAGCAAGAAGAGCCAATGAAGAGCCTTGGGCGAAGAAGTAAGGACTAATTTCCGTGATTGCCGTTGACGTGGATCTGCGCGCGGCTCATGCCTCGCGCAACTGTGCGTGTGGTTGAGCAGATGAAAAGGAAGGTGCGATGCCCGCCGGAATCATCGCTCGGACCGTGCGCAATGGGCGACGGTGGTCCCATCAAGCCTCGCAAGAAGGCCAAGGCGAGATCGGACGGTACAGAAGACGACACCTTGCTTTTGGGAAACGGCCTGTCGGCTTGCGGCAACTGCTCTGTGGTAAAACGCGGAAATCTTTGGATTTCGTTTCCTGATGTCTTCTGTCATGTTGTCCTTCTTGGGAATTTGGGTCATGGCTTGTGATGTGTGTGCTACGCCATGCGCTCTTTGATGGCTGCCTCATATTTCGTCTGTAATTTGATAAACCAATGACTTGACTTCCCGATCTGTTCTCCACCCCGCTTATCTCTACTGCCTCTTTCCCCCCTTCTCCCCCTCCTTTCTTCTGTCCTCCTTGCGCTCGTGTCCTGGTTTTTTTGTTTCTTAATTTTCCTTTGCTCCTTGCAGCTCCAGCAGAGATTAGACAAAGCGGAAGAAGGTAGGAGGAAGCTTCGCGAGGCGGTTGGATTACTACGAGATCGGATCGAGGAGCTGACACAGACCGTCGCCACTCTTCAACAGGGTGCGTGTTCGCATCATCTGGCTCTCGGTTCCCTTCTCCTTCTCCCTCTCCTCCTTCTCAATAGGCTTGTCGATTTGCTCATTCTAAACCGTTTTTATGCGAAATACTTTCCTGGCCTCCGTGTGCTTATTCTCCCGTCCGCTGTTTCCGAGATGTTGCAGTTTCTAACCTGGAGAATGTCGCTGACTTCCTGCTCTTGCTTTGACAATCCTGTGTGTTTTCCTGCATGCGCAGACATACGACAGCAGCGTGAGGAGAATGACGAGTTACGGCAGCGGGTGGAGCAGGCAGAAGGGCGGGCAGATGAGGAGTGTCTACGGGCAGTTAAAGAAGCTCGCCGGGCAGCTGACGCTCTCGATGAAGCAGCGCGAGAGCGAGAGAGGGCGGAGGATTATTGCGCGCGGGTAAAACGATTAGAGCGGGAAGTAGCGGTGCTTCAAACGCGAGTTCAAGAAGACCAGCGAAGAGACGCGGAAGGTCATAGGGCCGAGGGTGAGGGGAGATTAGATGCCGGGAGAACTGAATCAGATGAGACGAAGCGACAGGCGTATGTTGATGGCGATTTGTTGGGGAAAGGCCAGGGCGATGAGCACGACAGTGAGCAGGTCGGAGGACGGAGCGGTTCTAGCAGCCCCACAAGCGGAAGTGAAAGCAGCAGTAGCGACGACGGGGCCACAAGTGAGAGTAATCGCGGTAGTGACTCGGATAGCGAAGCCGTTTCGTGCTCCAAGTCTGGAACGGACAGAGCGGGTGACGGCGAGGAGAGTGAGAGTGATGAGGGGGATAGCGACAGTAGGAAAATTGACCGACACAGGAATGATAGTGACGACGAGTCGAGGGGCGAGGGGAAGGAGAAGGCTGGGGAGGAGAAGGAGGAGGAAGTGGAGATAGATGTGGAGGGGTTGGAAGCCAATGGTAGCGACGAAAGATCGCAGGGTAACGAGACGACGCCACAGGCGACATTCGCGAGTGAGGAAAAGGAAATCGAGCTGAGGGATGAGTTGGGGCACTTGGAATTAATTGAATTGGGAGGGTGGAGTGATGGCGAGGGGGAGGTGGAGGCGGGAAGCGGAGGTGGCAAGGTGGAAGATGCGACGGGAGGAGAGCAGAGTCAGATTGGCGCGTGTGAGAGTAGGGGACGCGTGGGGGTGACGGGGATGCTAGAAGGAGCAGAAGAAACAATGGCGATGCCCACAAGAAAGGGCGAGTTTTGCGAGGGTGGGGGTGAGCGTGAAGCCGATGTACGGGATGTGAAGGAGGATGACCAGTCGCGGGAGAGTAGTGAAGGTGGGATGATGATTCCAGTAAAGGCTGTCACCCATGCTGCTGTGGCTACAGCAAGCATCACCAGCCTATTGCATGGCGATACAAGAATACAAGGCGAGAGAGAAGCGGAGGAGAGAGAGGATAGCGGCAAAGAGCACATAGTAGATTGCGCTGCTCCCGTTGCTGCTGCTGCTGCTGCTGTTGCTGCTCCTGCTGCTGTTATGACCGATTCGCTAGAGCCTGATGCGATCCCTGCTGCCGCCGTCGTCATCCATACCTCTCCTGGTGTATCTGCCGCTGTTGCTGATGCAGTCACTTCCACTGCTGCTGTTGCTGATGTTGCTGATACGGTCCTTGATGTTGCTGCTGCTGCTGCTGCTGCTGCTTCTGCAGCTGCTGCAACTGCCACTGTAGCGGATGCTGACCCTAGCGGTGCTGCAATAACAGCCCCGTTGCCGCATCCTGCCACCACTGCCGGTACCGCCGCCGCCGCTGCTGTGTTAAGCTGTCCTGGCAATTTTCTGGGTACTGAGAGCGCTGAGAAGACCGGGCGAGCAGGCAGCGCGTGTAGCTTGCGGGCCATGAAACGTCTCGCCAGGAACCGAGGCCCGCATGCGCCCTCCGTGAAGCCGCCTGCATTGCCCCTCACACCTGCACCTTCAACGCCTGCGACTTTAGCTCCAGCGCCCGTAGCACCTGCGCTTGACTGCGCTCGCGCCGACCCCACAGGAGCCACAGCGGCGGCCATTGGTGAGCATACAGGCACGGTTCAGCGCGTGACAGCTGAAACACCTGATGCTGTGGTGATGGGGAGTAGCAACAATGGATATGGGACGGAAGGGGCAGATGAGGGACGGAGAGAGGAGGGGAATGCGCCGGAAGGGGGGCTGGACGGTGCGAGGGGGAGAAAGCGCAAGGATGGGGGAGGTTCCGACGGAGCTTCGTTGGCGCATGCGCAGGCGGCGGTGCGCGCGCCGATGGTAGGACATGGGGCGGCACGCGCGCAGAGAGCAGTGATGAGCACGGTAGTAGAGGAACCACCGCTGGATGATGTGCGGGCGTTCTTTGCGTCGCTCTGCTTCCCCGTGGCTTGCTCCCCGCCTGCCGCCCCGTCCCCGCCGTCGCTCACTGCATGCGAGGAGCTTATTCGGTCGAACAATGGTCAAATGGAGCAGCAGCCGCCGCCGGTGCAGCAAACCCAAAATGGGTGTACCAGACCCGCTGTGTCCGCGTTAGCTCCCCTTCCCCTGGGTCCTCTCCCCGCTCTCCTCCACCTGCCTTCCCCGCACCACCTGCACGCCCCACCCGTGCGCGCGCTGGTTGGCCCTGGCCACATCGCCCCATGCAGGGACGACCGCGTTGGCCCCCTGTCGCTGCCTCATGAGTCCCACACCCCATCCAGCACACACGGCAGCTGCACTGCTATCGTCACAGCCACTGCCACCGCTACTCCCATTGCCACTACTGCTGTCGCCGGTGCCGCTGCCCCTGCTGCTGCCGCTTCTGCTGCTGTACGGGCCAATGCGGGTGCAGGTGTGAAGGGTGGAACAGATGTCACTGCCAGTGGCGGCAGCAGCACAGCAGGCAGCATGCCACCTCCCCATGCCGTGTGCGCCTTCGCCCCGCCCTCAGGCTCCTCGCACTCCCTGTCAGCCACTCAACCTCCTCCTCTTGCTGTTCCTGCGTCCCCTTCCTCTGTTGCTGGCGCGAGCGCTTCCCTCCGTGATGCTTCCGCATCTCACGGCTGCTGCAACGAGCAAATGCAGGCAGGCGCGGGCGGGATTCCGATAGAAGCGGAGATGGGGGGCGGGAAGAGGGGGCTAGAAGGGTGGGCAGAGGGGGATGGAGACGCGGAGCGGGATATGGAGGCGGAGAAGGAAGCGAGGGGAAGCTCGTGCGGCGAAGGGGCAGCGGTTCTACTTGACCATTTGGCTGCTCTGGGTGATCTGGGGGATGGTGGGGCAGGGAGGGGGAGGGGTTCTGGGAAACGGGATGCAGGCAGGGGGAAAGCGGGCGAGAGGGGGCAGGGTGGAGGGAGAGGGAGGCGGGGAGGTGGGGTGGGGCGGGGCAGTGGATTGGAAAGGAGAGCGTCTGGGAAGAAGGGGCAGTGGTGGGTTGATGTTGGGATGGCAGCAGAGGGGCAAGACGGGCGAGAAGGCAGTGCTGCAAGGGCTGCGGCGGCTCCCAGCCGTGGGCTTCTCCCGTCCTCTGCATCCCTCCCTGCTGCGATCTCCCTCACTCCACGCTCCTCCTCCTCTCTGTCTGCCTTTGAAATCGCCAATCCCCTTGTGCCCCTTCTTCCCAACGCCACGGCCCCTACCCCTCCTATTCCTCCGTCTGCGCCTCCCCCGGTTCCTGCCCTAGTAGGTGCGCCGGGCGCAGGCGCGGGTGTTGGTGCAGGGCGCGCGGCAGGGGGTGTGGGTGCTGGTGCTGCCGCTGCCGCTGCCGCTGCCGCTGGCGCTGGCGCTGGCGCTAATGTTGGCGCCGGTGCCAGTGCTGGCATTGCAAGGGCGCGTTCATCGGGGGGTGGACAGTTGGTGGTGGCGCCAGGGGTGGCAGCAGCAGTGGCAGTGATGCAGGTGGAGAGGCGAGTGAGGGAGAGGCAACAGCGGGTGTTAAGGAGGATGAGGAGGGGGTCGAAACGAAGAGGGGAGAGCATGGGGAGGAACAGCGGGGCTGTTAGAGGTGTGCTAGGGGCAGCAGGGAGGGGAGAAACGGGCTATGGCGATGCTGGTGCGAGTGCGTTCTCTCAGGCTCTTCTTGCTCGTTCCAAGTCTGCTGGTGCTCTGTCTATTACTGCCCCCACAGCAGCACTCGCCCAACCATCACCAGCTACCGCCACCGCTCCTGCTGCTGCTGCTGCTTCTGCTGCTGCTGTGGGTGGTGGTGCTGCTGCTTTTGGCACACCAGCGTTGCCTTCTGCTGGGTCGTGTCCTGAAAGCTCAGCTGCAGCTCTCCCACCCTCTCTCCCGCCATCTGCATCCACCTCTCTCACACCCGTGTGCGCCCCTCCTCACGCGTCCGAGCGTGGCCCCATGTCCGTGGCTGAAGCCCTAGCAGCAGCAAAGGCAGTGCAGCGCGAGCGGCAGGCGTTGGGCCAAGGAGGGGCGGCGGCAGGAGCAGGAGCGAGGGCAGCAGAGGGCAGAGGAGGAGCTGGTGGTTCCATGGTGCGAGGGAGTGGGAGCGGTGTAGGCGTGTGTGGGGTAAGCAGTGAGCAGCGAGGAGGGGAGCAGCGGAGGGGACGTGTGAGGGGAGAAGCAGGCTGGAGTGGCCTGGACGTGCTTCGTTGCTCTGCAGTACCTGCTGAGACGCCTCACTCCAGCACCCTTACCGCTCTCAACCGCTCGTCTATGCGAGCTGTTAACTGGAGGAGGCATGCTGCTAATGGGGCTGGAACAGGGGCAGTCAGGGGTGATGCGGGGTGCTGGGATGGCAGGGATGGGTATTGTAGCGATGGAGGTATGATGAGGCAGGGGCGAGGAGAGGCGAACAAGGCAGGATGGGCGGTGGGAGATGTGTTTAGAAGAGGAGGTGCAAGTGGGGACGGGCGGGAAGACGACGTGCGGGGCTGGTTGGGGAGTGAGGGTGGGGGATGGGAGAGTGACGTGGATAGTGGATGGGAGAGTGAGGGTGGAGGGGTGGAGGTGCGAGGAGGGAATGGGGTGTGGAAAAGACAGGATGAGAGCGCCTGGTGGGCCTCCAGTCTTCCTCCCTCGCCCACTCCCTCCTCTCCCACACCCCACTACCCTAACCCCTCGTCGTCACCCACTCCCCATTACCTTATTCCCTCATCACCTGCTCCTCATTACCCCAACCCTCCATCCCCAACTCCGCCGTCCCCCACGCGGCATGTGTTTCCCACACCGCAAGCATGACTGCACGCGTCTCTTGTGTGCATCGCAAATCGCACCACCCTCTGCTCACACCGCTTACCTTGTTCAATACCAGCAGTGTTATCCTTTCTACACACAGCCTCACTGCTGTCTGTCTCTTCTTCTGCAAGGCGGCGCTCCTAGGGTTCCGTCTTTACTGCCTGCCTGCAACCCCACTCACCTGTCACTGCAGGGCCCCTGCCCTCTTCCTCTCCTCTTGCTTGCTGCTGCCTGCCCTGTTTGGCAAAGGGATGCTGTCTCAACCACAGCAGCTGCTGGCTCCATTACTGCTGCCTCTATCAGATGAGATGAGGCCTCGACTTCGTTGTTTGGATTGCCTTGCCTGCTCCATGGCTAGTAGCGATGCGTGGGCTTGCGTTGTGGCCACGTTGTGAGGCGCCTGCCTTACAGAGTGCTTTTTTGGTTGACGAGCCCAGCCCAGCCCACCAGGGCTCGTTTTGTGGGGAATGTGTTGTGGTTTGGTTAGGATGTTAAGGCCTAGCGATTTAGTTGGAGGCAAGAGATTCAGCCCAGCATCAGTGGAGCAGAATCAGGAAGAAAGAATGCTTATAAATGGAATAGATACAGTGGGAGCAAAAATGTGGCATTTGTAACAGGGAGTAGAACCTTAGCTCTGTACAAAGAATACAAGCAGGCTAGGGGCAAAATTGGATGGTGGGTGGGAGGGCAGCAGTTGCCTCCCTACCACATGTGCAAGAAACTTGGGATGAGCCTACAAAATTGGGGGGGGGGGGGGGGGGGGGGGGGGTGGGCCCTGAGTGGCCGGAGGGGCTAGGCAGGGCTAGAAGAGGTGAAAACGGAATCTATCTACACACGCGAGGTGGTGCGTGGGGGGGGGATAAGAAAGATTGATGACATGCACAAGTGCTACCGTATCTACAAAATTGGAGTGTGCTGTGGCCAACTAGGGCTTGGGAGAGAGGAAGGCACAGCGATGAGGGCAGAGGGAGGGCAGTTGTGGTCGCTGCATCGCTGGGCAGGGAGGAAAGCAGTCACTGATCAAGGAGGGTGGTTGCTGTGTCCAGTGAGTGCTAGACTGGGTTGAAGGGAGGAAGATTAGGCTGTGGTACAGAGGGGAAGACAGGCGGAGGAAATGGAGGAGGCTGAACAGATTTGTTGCAGAGCAGCGGGTGAAGTGGAGGGATGAGCTGAGGGCAGGGCACTGCAATCGGTGCTGCTATGCTACCAGCAGCACGGGCATGGCAGTCCGCGTGGTGCGGCAGAAGCAGGCATCCACTCGCCCGCGTGGTGTGTTTACGGGAAAATGCCGCTAACTTGGTAGCTGCGGGCGATGCGCTCAATGGCTATGAGGTACGCTGCCGTGCGGAAGGAGCAGCCCTGGTGGTGACGCACAGGGGGGGGAGAGAGGGAGGGGAGTGAGGGAATGGAAATTGTTAGGATTTGAGAAAGAGAGGTACGGCATTAGGCGTTTAACGAGTGGTTACACCATGTGCTCTGGTAAGTGCATAGGTTGCAGGTTTATGTTGCCACAACGCGTAGAATAGGAGGGTGTGTGATGTGATGTCATGTGACGTGAAGTGAAACGGTGTGATGCGGCGTGTTGTGATCTGGTAGAGTGGGATCTGGTATGGTGGGATGTGGTGTGATGCGGTGCAACAGGCACCTACCCTCTCCTCAGCAATGCGGTCAACGTTCTCCCAGCCCTCGATCATGTGCTCCTCCAGCCCCGACCACACGAAGTCCTCCTCGGTGTTGCCGCGCACGATGGACTGCCGCGTGCTGTCGCTGAAGCGCGCGCCGCCCGCCATTTCCTGTTCCAGGGCGTCCACGAGCTGCTGCTTGCCGCGCTCCTCCATGCGGCGGCTCATGCGCCCGAAGTGGATGTGGTTCAGGTTCTTGAGCCACTCGAAGTACGACACCGTCACGCCGCCCGCGTTCAGCAGCAGGTCCGGGAGCACCACGATGCCGCGCGCCTGCAGCACCGCCTCCCCCGCCGCCGTCACCGGCCCGTTGGCCGCCTCCGCCACCACCTTGGCGCGGATGCGCGCAGCGTTGCGCGCCGTGATCTGCCCCTCCAGCGCCGCGGGGATCAGCACGTCGCACGCCGCCTCCAGGATGCTCGCCGAGTCGCTCACGGTGGTGGCGCCTGCGCAGCCCAGAATGGACCCCCCCGTGCGCGCGGCGTGCGCCTTCACCGCGTCCATGTCGAGCGCCTCGCCCGGCGCCGCCAGCAGCCCGCCGTTCCACTCCGCCAGCCCCACGATGCGGCCGCCCGCGGCCACTATGGCGTCGATGGTGTGGCGCCCCACGTTGCCAAAGCCCTGCACCACAAACGTCTTGCCGCTGATGCCCTCGCTCATGCCCAGCCGCCCCATCCACTTGCCGCTCTTGAAGAACTCCCGCAGACACACAAACACGCCCTGCCCCGTCGCCGCCGTGCGACCTCGGATGCCCCCCTGCAGTAACATGGAGCAGGGAGGAACGGAACCAGTGAGTGATGCACATCATAGTCGTTGTACATGGAGAAATGGCACATTGAAGCGGCACGGTTCAGCGAGTGATGGCAGAATAGTGTGATGGCGGTTCCACCTGGGTGAGTAGCGACTCACCTCTTCCAGCGGCTTGCCAGTGACACACGCGAAGGAGTTGAGGTCGTTGGGGCGAAGCATCTGGTATGTGTCCTGCAGGGATGGGGGGAAAGGAACGAGGCAGAGAAGGGGACGTGTGCTGAGACTATTGTTCCATCCCTATCGTTCTTGTTGCGTAACAGTTACTACTTGTGACGCCGTGTGTGCATAGCGACAGTTGATCCCATCTTTGCATTGCACACACCAGATTCCATGTCACGATCCAATTCCAGATATTGAGAGGCCCATATGCTTATATAGTAATGCCACTTATTGATTGGCTCACCTTGATCCATGCCATTTCCTGCGGGCCAGTGCCGTAGTCGGGCGCAGGAACGTCCTGATAGCGCACCAGGGTGAACAGGGAGGGAGAGGAGGGGGAAAAAGTTATAAGTGGAAGAAAAGGAGGAATCGCGGAAGGGTGATTGGCGGCTTGTTCATTTATTACTGATAGCACGACCCTTGAGAGACGAATCTGATTTGATGTAAGGGCAAGATGGTATTAGAGTGGGCGCGTGTGGAGGCGGCTTACAATGGACGGGCCGATGAAGTTCTTCCTGACGAGCTCCGTGGTGTAGCGCCGCACGATGGCCTCCTTCTCCTGCATCGTGTACTTCTTCGGGTCTGCATGTCGCCCATAGTCGCTCAAGAACGGCGAGACGAAAAACAAAGTCAGATTTTGCAGCTTCTGAATGATGGATGGTGATTCCGCTTGCAAGGAAAGAGCAGAAGAAATCGCTAGTTACTGGTGAAACGGCGCCTCCACCTACCAATCTTGATGCCGCCCTTGGCGCCGCCGAACGGCACGTCGAGCACAGCGCACTTGTACGTCATGAGCGCCGCGAGCGCCATGGTTTCTTCCGCGTCCACCGCGGGAGCCATGCGGATGCCGCCTTTGACGGGCAGGCGGTGGTGCGAGTGCTGCGCGCGGTACCCCTCGACGAGCTCGACGCGGCCGTCGGGCAGCTTGAGCGGAAACTGCACGCGGATGATGGTGTTGCACGCCTTGATCTGCGCCAGAATATCCGGCGACACGTGCGAGATGGCCGCCGCCTGGTCGAAGTACAGATCCACCGACTCCAAAAAGTTGGGCTCGGGGACTTCCTCGGGTTTTGCCGCCTCCTCTGCGGGAACAGAACAGATGTGGCAAGGACGTGACGCGAAGGATGAGTGCTGAGGCGATCAGGATGAGACTTGGCGTTCGTGACGTGAGGAAAAATCTGGAGAGCGAAGGATAAGTTGTGGAACTTACTGGAGGTGGAAGGAAGTTCGAGTTCGCCGGGCAGGGGAGTTGTGGGGCGCTGACACTGGAATGTTGGCATGACGGCCTGAGGCGTCAGGCATTGGACGACAGGAGCCATGGCGATTGATCGTGATTCCCGACAGAAGTCACGTCAGCTTGGTGGCGGTGACGGTGTAATATGTAGTCTAAGGTTGCGATCCGCTATATTTCTCAGCTAGGCAGGAGGCTAGAGATGCGTTCGTGTGATCGGACTTCGGGGGATGGCCTTCACGTGAACAAGCTTGAAACAACGAGATGTGTTGGTGACAATTTCAGCTGGAAGCAAGGGTGAGTGACGAACGAATGATGCGAGAGAAGGGGAACGAAGCAAGCTTTTGGAGGTAACGAAACGAGCATGTCCCCTCGCGCATTTCCTTCCGAACCGCGTTTCGGAAAATGTGGACGTGGACAAGATCGAGCCGCAATATCGGATGGTGCGCTTCGTTCGAGTGGTTAGGACGACCGACGACGAATCCCGGTTTTGTTGCCAACGTCAGCCGAGCTGGGAAACAGTTGGGTTGACTCGGATGCTGTGGTTGATCGAAGGAATTTGTGCGGTGAGGATTTTGCGTGGATTAGCACCACACCCCCGGATATCTGGAAAGGCCAGCTCGACCTGCCAACAGAAACAATCCAAATGCCAGCAATTTCTGCGGCAGCTGACGCGGAAGAATGCGTGGATTCCGGAACCGTGTCACAGCAGTTCTGGTGGCCGTTGTGTTGCCTATATGGAGGTGACATGGCACAGCGCAGGTGTGGAAAACTGGGGATTTTGTTGGCTCCAGAGCCGCAAAACATAAGTTTTCGTAGATCTGTAAGTGTAAGTAGCAGTTACGTTTCGCGATGGGGTGGTGATTTCGCAGAAATCCTTTACTAACCGCCTCTGTTGTGACATATAGGGATGCTATAACTGCATCTGCTAGTACAAATGCGACGGACTTTCTATAAATTCATCCACAACGTATATAATGTTGGCCCACACCCCAGATTGATTACAGCTCAGACCCCAGCGCACATTGCGATGGGCCATGTCATCACAGCGTGTGCACAAATCCCCCTTGACGAGCACGCTTGCTTTCCACGACCCCTCCACGTTCCCGAGAATCCAGCATCACAGACTTCTCCAGCGGGCCATGGCGGCTCGTGCCTTCTCTCGTGGCAGCTTTGCAAAATCTCAGTACCAAATGTCCACCAACCAGTCTCCCAGCTTACGCAGTCACGAATGACCTCAATCCGCGACTCGACGACAGGTTGCCTCTTCTGCCTTTATGGAGACATCTTTCGCAAATCTCTTCACTCGTTCCACTCGCCTCGCATCAATCCGTTTCGTACATCTTTCGCTGGTTTCCGTTTCATTCGACACCTGAAATTGACTCTTGGGAAGGCCGCCAGCTTCCCCTCCACTCCTCTTGAGAACACTCCTCCGCATTGCCTTTTCTGGAGTCGCCGACGGAACCTTCATCTCGGCGTTGATCATCACGGCACCAATCCTTCCAGAGAGTCACCACCACCAGCACCACAACTCAAGCTATCCAACAGTCCAACCAACGCGCAGCTCCATCCGCGGCTGAGTCAGGCGGAAGTTGTGGTGCATCTCGCACGCCATCCCGCAAGCGGAATCCAGCAGTCATCCATCACCACATTATCCAGAACCGGACGATCGACATCAACCAGCGTCATACGTCTTTGAATTTCCGAGTGGAAGTGAGCTGTGTCACCATGCCGCCTGTGGTTCAGTGCCAGTCGCAGCCTCAAGCCATCCCATTCACATGTCCCGTCATCCCCGCGCCCAAGGCACCGGCGCCCGCGGTCGCAGCAGCGCCAACGAGTAAGTACTTCGCAGATTTCCAATGCGTTGATTGATCAGGCTCTTGCCATTAGTACCCAGTACTACCTTTGGTATCGCCGCGTGCTCATCATACCATTTTTTTCCGAGCAGCTTTGCATCTAATGAACATGAAATAACTCGCGCCGTGCACGAATGTGTCCATTCCGACGATGCTGCAGAGCCCGAGGCAGCCGCGGTCCCCGAGCCCAACTTTTTGGAGTCGGTGGATCTGTACTTCGACCAGGCGGCGGCCATCTCGCACGTGTCGCCGGATATTCTGGCGCAGATCAAGGCGTGCAACACCATCATCCGCGTGCAGTTTCCGCTCAAGCTGCCCGACGGCCGCGTCGAGCTCGTCGAGGGGTACCGCGCGCAGCACTCGCACCACCGCCTGCCCGTCAAGGGCGGCATCCGCATGTCGCTGACAGTGGACGCGGAAGAAACCATGGCGCTCGCGGCGCTCATGACCTTCAAATGCGCGCTGCTTGACGTGCCGTTCGGCGGCGCCAAGGGCGGCATCAAGATCGGTAGGTGGTGATGATCCGTGATCAGCTAAAGCTGAAATGTCGTACGTTTTTTCACTGAAAGCAGTTTTTGTGCCATGTGGCTAACTATCGATTTTCCTTTTTGTGGCGGTGCGCTCTGCGGTGTATCCCTTGATGTGCCTCTCGTCTCCCATCAGACCCGCGCAAGATCTCACCAGAGGCGAAGGAGGCCGTTATCCGACGGTACACGTCGGAGCTGGTGAAGAAGAACTTCATCGGCCCGTCCATTGTAAGCCGCTCCCCCGCTCCGAACTTGAATCGCTTGTCTTATCTCGCTCGGCTTGTCTCGCTCGTCTTGTCTCGCTCGTCTTGCTGTGAAATGCCCATTTATGTCGTCCTCGTGACTCTACGATCCTACTCGTGCCTGCTGTCTCCGTGACCCCTCATTCAATCACTCCCTTCTCCCATGTCCCCTCTCGATGCGCCATCAGGACGTGCCCGCGCCCGACTACGGCACTGGCCCGCAGGAGATGGCGTGGATCAAGGTGAGCCGCACTGCTCGCTGCACTCGTTTCTTCCCAATCTGACCAACCGACCGACCAACCGCCGCCGATGCCATGATCCATCTTACATCGCCCAACGCACTCGCTTCCACCACGTCTCAACCACCCTCCCTCCCGTGCTCACCGGATTCACTCCCTCCCCCACGCATCCTCCCACGGCCTCTGTCTTCCAGGACACGTACCAAATGCTCAAGCCCGGCGACCTCAACTCCTTCGCGTGTGTCACCGGCAAGCCTCTGGAAGAGGTGAGGCACCACCCTTCGAGGTGTAAGCGCGCGATGTTTCCATCATCGCTCACTCACTGAACGAAGTCATACATGCACACCTCAGCTGTGGATCACTCACCCGTGCCTAATCATCTACGGTTGCTTGCTTCCTGTGTGCACACCTGTGCCTGCAGGGGGGCATCCGAGGCCGCACGGCGGCGACGGGGCAGGGCGTGTTTGTGTGTCTGCGGGAGTTCTTCAAGAGCGGCAAGTGGATGGGGCGGCTGGGCATGAGCGAGGGCATCAGCGGCAAGTCGTTTGTGGTGCAGGGCTTTGGCAACGTGGGGCGCCACACCATCGACGCCATAGTGGCCGCGGGCGGCCGCATCGTGGGGCTGGCGGAGTGGAACGGCGGGCTGCTGGCGGCGCCGGGCGAGGCGCTCGACATGGACGCGGTGAAGGCGCACGCCGCGCGCACGGGGGGGTCCATTCTCGGCTGCGCGGGCGCCACCACCGTGAGCGACTCGGCGAGCATCCTGGAGGCGGCGTGCGACGTGCTGATCCCCGCGGCGCTGGAGGGGCAGATCACGGCGCGCAACGCTGCGCGCATCCGCGCCAAGGTGGTGGCAGAGGCGGCCAACGGGCCGGTGACGGCGGCGGGGGAGGCGGTGCTACAGGCGCGCGGCATCGTGGTGCTCCCGGACCTGCTGCTGAACGCGGGCGGCGTGACGGTGTCGTACTTCGAGTGGCTCAAGAACCTGAACCACATCCACTTCGGGCGCATGAGCCGCCGCATGGAGGAGCGCGGCAAGCAGCAGCTCGTCGACGCCCTGGAACAGGAAATGGCGGGCAGCGCGCGCTTCAGCGACAGCACGCGGCAGTCCATCGTGCGCGGCAACACCGAGGAGGACTTCGTGTGGTCGGGGCTGGAGGAGCACATGATCGAGGGCTGGGAGAACGTGGATGACATGGCCGAGAGCAGGGTGAGCCGTTCTGCTGTGCTTTCATGCTGCTATGCTGATCCCTGCCTGTACCGTCCCTTGTGATGCTGAAGTTATGCAGAAGCATTTTGCATGGGCACGGACCTTTCGTGTCCTCACAACTTCCTTTTCCACGTCTTGCCTTTCTATCTCTCCTGCCCCTCCCTCCTCTCCCACCACCAGGGCTGCTCTTTCCGCACGGCAGCATACCTCATAGCCATTGAGCGCATCGCTCGCTCCTACCACGTCAGCGGCATCTTCCCCTAGACACTCTACACAGATTGGATTGAAGGCTGCTCTCTCCCCTTTTAGTCCTCCTCTTCCGCTGCTGCTGGTTGCTCACTTCCCTGCCTGCCTCCAACTTCACTGGTCAACTCTTTCTCCGTTTTTGTCCTGCTACGACCGTACTGTCTACCACTGTACCTCTCTCTGTACAGCATCCAATTTTGTCAGCTGTGGGTGTGTTGCTGAGCTATGCACAGCACGGCTCTGTCCCCTCCCACTGTTCAAATTTGTCCTGAGTTTATGTCTCTTACTGGTATGTGCTTTGGATGGGGTTGTGTGTAGCTAGCTGTGAGCTTGTACAGCTTCTGCCATATCCTCATGACACAGCATGCAATTTTGTGGATGTGTACAGCTCTTTATTGCTCTTCATTGTTATTGCTTTGCTTAGTGAAATTACCATCTTTCAGATTGACCGTTTCAGGTAACATATCAGATCCACAGCTCTAACCTTTATATGCTGTGCAAGACTTCCAAGTTGGAAATAATACGGCTAACTTCTGCTTATGACAATAATCAGAGCTGGTAGGAGGTGATGAAATCATGCCAGTCAGCCGGTACCAGAAAATGTTTATGTTTAGAGAGACTCTCTCAGGTTTCATAGGCAAGCTTTCGACGAACGTGTTTATTCATCCAGTCTCCCCTTCCCAAGCCACCTAGCTTGGTTCAGAGTATTGATGAGACAAAACGTAGTTTAGGATAAATTCATAGACACACCAGTTTCAAATGAACGGAAGTGTATGTACATTATAATTAGTGTCCAGTCGAGGCCCATTACATGAACCACTTTGAAGTGACCTTCTCCAGCGAGCCACAATGTTGATTCAACCACATAGAACCTCGCAGAAGCACGCAGAAGAACGCGGGACCACAACAGCTCTTTACAGCTCTCTTGCTTTTCTAGACCACCACCACGAAGTTTTTGCTGCATGCATGCAGACCTTCTCATTGGCGCGTTGATGACGAAGATAATGCGACACGCATATATAAGATCGCCAGACTGGCTTTTGAATTGGTCAATTACAGTGCGACACGCATGGCGCCACTGAATTACAGGTCAATTTCAAACACTCGTTCTGATCGAAAGAAAGTTTGACGCGCTTACCCTGCACTTCCCCTCCCCCCTCCTCCCCCCTTCCGCCACTTGATGTCACCCGCGCTCCGCCTGGCGCAATCCTTCCCCGCCCCACTTTCCTCCTCACCCAACAAGCAAGAGTCACCACTCTGGTTTGACCCAGCACCTGGCACCCCTCTCGAGTGACTATCCCACATTCCCCAAACCCCAGGCCATTCCACCCTGCCTTCACCCACATTCATACCGACTAATCTAACCCCAGGCCGCCTTGGATTTCGTGAACAATAGTACCGCCTATGTGCTTTCGCTATGGCTCCCGTCTACTTGGAACGCGTCCGTTCGTTACTGATCGATACAGCGTGCTTTTCGCGGGGGTTTGGTTCTACACGTTCTGGAGGTTCCGCTAAGCTGATTCTATCTAAATTTAATCCCGGAAGGCTTATACAGCTATATCATCTCAAGAGGACGGATTTTCCGCATGCCGCGATTTGAGGATGATGGCGACCATCCGCGTGCGATATTGCGGGTGCTGGCGACTTACGCATGCGAATCCGACGATGCAGCTGACCACGTCCATAATCCGACGACGAAACGCGAATACGTCGTTTGATGGTCCATGATCTACACACATGGATACTCGCCATTCATTACGCATGGTAAGTCAAAGTTTATTTTCAGAGCGATTTTCCAGCGCTTTGTTTATTGAAATCCCGAGTATTATTATTATTAATTTTGTTTTCTTTAAATCTGAATGGTCACGGAATAATTCGGTTTGTTTTTTTTTCACTGCAGCGATAACTTGACCGCTTCTTTTTTTAGAAGCCAGCGGTGTGACGGTGATCAGCGTGACTTGACCTACGGAGTGACTTGCTGCGTGCGACGGAGAAGTGACGCTGCTGGCGAGGAGGCGACGCTGCTGGCGAGGAGGCCACGACGCTCGTGAAGTTCCTACGAAGCATTCCGCCATGGTAAGTTGAAGCAATGTTTCAGCATATTGAATTTCCGAGCATTGTTTCAGCATTCCTATGAAATCCCGAGTGATGTTTCTCGAGTTGCTTTTGTTCGTTAGCGACTGAATGTTCAGGCACTTATGCTGTCCGGTTTGACAACGGCTGCTGATCTTAATGAGGAGCAACGGCTGCTGATCTTGATGAGGAGCAACGGTTGCTGCTTGATTGGCGGAATGGCGCTGCAGATCCTACGAAGCTGCTGAAGAACGGAGGTTCAGCGGGCGCTGCTGCAGTGGAATATCGGGTGCTGCTGCCGTTGAGAACGGGCGCTGTTGCACCGGCGGAACGGCCACCAGAGGAACTTCCGCCATGGTAAGCTGAATCTTTTTTTTGAGTGCTTTGAGTATTGGAAACCTGAGGTATTCTTTTATTTTGTTGCCTTTTTACGAATCCGAATGCCTAGTCACTGATGCTGTTTCTTCTGACCTGTGCAGATCGGCGAGGAGGCGTCGCTGACTTGCGGCGAGGGTGCGTACGGAACCAAGCGATGACGCGAGGAACGGAGCTTGATTGG
Source organism: Closterium sp. Naga37s-1 (assembly GCA_947471745.1). Lineage (NCBI taxonomy): Eukaryota > Viridiplantae > Streptophyta > Zygnematophyceae > Desmidiales > Closteriaceae > Closterium > Closterium sp. Naga37s-1. The sequence goes on from CANJKZ010000564.1 coordinate 261,384, forward strand.
CGAGGAGGCGATGCTGCTCACCACTGAGGCGATGCTGCTCACCACTGAGGCGATGCTGCTCACCACTGAGGCGATGCTGCTCACCACTGAGGCGATGCTGCTCACCACTGAGGCGATGCTGCTCACCACTGAGGCGATGCTGCTCACCACTGAGGCGATGCTGCTCACCACTGAGGCGATGCTGCTCACCACCGAGGCGATGCTGCTCACCACCGAGGCGATGCTGCTCACCACCGAGGCGATGCTGCTCACCACTGAGGCGATGCTGCTCACCACTGAGGCGATGCTGCTCACCACCGAGGCGATGCTGCTCACCACTGAGGCGATGCTGCTCACCACCGAGGCGATGCTGCTCACCACTGAGGCGATGCTGCTCACCACTGAGGCGATGCTGCTCACCACTGAGGCGATGCTGCTCACCACTGAGGCGATGCTGCTCACCAATCATCCCGCCCTGGTAAGTAAATGCCGTTTGTCAGCCCTTTGCTTCTTGAAATCCGAGTGTTCTGTTTTGTTTGTTGTTTTTTTCCTTTTGAAGTTTTTGTCATTTCTGAATAGCCAGGGACTGATGCTGTGTGCGACGGCGGGCGCGGTGACGATGCGCATCACGTGGATGCCTGTCGCTCGTCACGTGATTGCTGGTGGGGGGAAGGCGGGGAGGAGAGGGGCAGGCGGGGAGGAAACTCAGCTTGGTGCTCCCTCTCCCTGCCTCCTCTCAGCTTGTACCCCAGCATACCCTGTCGTACCCCAAGTAACCCAAGGGACTGGTTGTTTGGCGTGATTCTGATCCCTTTTCATCCCTCCCCCTTGTCTTCCTCTTCCCTCCCACGTCCCCCTCCCCCCATTCCCCTTTCTCTCTCCTGAGTCAGGCGCCAGCAGTGTTCTCGTTGCTGCCATGAGCCACGAGCCGCCACAATGACTGCGCTCACTCCTCTGCTGCCCCCGCCTGCGCTGTGCTTTCCCCTGCCTTCCAAGTGGAGCAATGGCGGCACTCACCCTGCGCTGCACCACTCGCCTTGCCTGCGCTGCCCACCAGGTAAGGTGAGGACGAGGAGGGGAATGGAGTGGATGCAATGCGATGAGATGCGGAGGAGGAGACGAGGACGAGTGGCGCTCGTGTTGCTGCTGCGCTGGCCCGCTGGCTCATGCTTCCCACTCCATACTGCACCAAGTTTAAGCACGCTTGCTCTCAGATGCTCGTGTGTCAGATGCTCGTGTGTCAGATGCTCGTGTGTCAGATGCTCGTGTGTCAGATGCTCGTGTGTGGCTGTCTTGTTGTGCGTGCTGCTATAAATCGCCCCTCTCCTGTCGGCATCACCGCACGCATTTCCTCTCCCCATGGACGAGATGCGAGAGGAGGAGATCATTCACCTGCATTTGCTGCACTTCGCCCAATTTGCCCCCTCCCCATCTACCCTCCCCATCTCCCCTCCCCATCTTCCCACCCCCACTCTTGACCTCTTTTCTATTCCAGCAACGCTCTCCACTGCCCAATTCTTCCCCTTCCCCCCATTTTCCGCCTCCTCCCCTCTCCACCCTCTCTCGCCTCCCCATCCGCCTTGCGCAAACACAAGTGGCGGTGAAAGCTGCAGCGCAGGAGGCACGGCATCCCCATGCATGCCTCCACGCTGCACTCGCTCACTCACTCCCACCCCACCCACGCGCCCTTCCCCTCATGCTCTCCGCCTAGCTGCTGCTTCGAGCTGCACTCGATGACCAATGGCACACTTTCGTGCCTGGAAAAGTGCTGCGGTGGAAAGGTGCCTGGAAAGGTGCTGGAACGGCACTGCACTGATCAAGTACCTCTCGGTCTGCAATGGATGGGCCGTTGCTGTAACTGTCTTTTGCCTGGTGAGTCACCGTGCTATGCAAGATGTGTTGTGATGTGATGTAGGGGTGAGCACAGGGTGATGTAGTTTGAGATGTGAGGTGTCAGCTCAGCACGGGGTGGGTTGCTGTGGTGTTTGGCATACTCTCATTTAGACATGAGCAATGGGCGAACACTGAACATGTTCGCCCGAACCTCCACGAACATGTCTTGTGGGCGAACCGAACATGTTCGGTTCGCCCGAACATTTTTTTTGGCGATTTTAGGTGTTCGGTGTTCGTGATAGGGGGGCGAACACTGCATGTTCGGGGCGAACCCGAACATGTTCGAGGTTCGAGAGTGTGTTTTCAGTGGGCCAGCTCCTCCCCCGTCGCCTCCCCCCCCTCCCTTCCGAACATCGAACATGTTCGGCCGAACATTTTTTGCCAAAAAACATGTTCGGTTCGGTTTGGTCACGAACATGTTCGGACGAACCGAACAGGTGTTCGGATTTTTGCTCATCCCTACTCTCATTCACCTGCTGAGATGCCCTGCCATGTCAGATACGATGTGAGTGATGTCTCTTGAGAATTTAAGAGGAGGCAGAAGAGGATGATCAAGAACAGAGAGTCAGCTGCTCAGTCGCGGGCGAGGAAACAGGTGCAGTGCAGTGAGGTGAAGTAAGGTCCGGTGAGGTGAAGAAGGGTTTGCTTAAGTGTGGAAATCACATGTTTGTGTTCATACAGTGTATGTTTCGGCTGTAGTCTGGGGGAAACACTGTGGAAACACAAACATGTGGTAGAGATGGAGTTCAGGGATAGGGAGAGGTTGCTGAATGTTAGGGTACACAAGTCAGAGAAGGAACTGGATGAAGCGAACGAGGAGGCAGCAGCGGCGAGGGTGAGGGCGGAAGCTTTCGAGAGAGATCGGAAGGCAGAAATTGCAAGGCGTGAGGACGCAGAGGAGAAGCTAGAGAAAGGAAATCTGAGGATGAAGAGACTGGACGAGAAGGTGGAGCGGTTTGAACGTGAGAACGGCGGGCTCGTGGCTCTCAACAGTCAACTGCAGGAGAGAGTTTCAGAATTCCAACGGCTAGAGGCATTGCAGCAAGATGAAGCTAAGGAAAGGGACGGAAGGGTGAGTGACTGCAAACTTCTTTACCTTTCTACTTGTCTAATTCACCGCATCTCTACCTCTCTGCCTCTTTACCGTCCTGCCTATCTGCCTCTCCCGTCTTGTCCACCCTCTTGAACTGTTTGTGTGATGGAATAAAAGTTGAACAGCAAAGACAAGAGTGAAAAATGAGAGGTAGTATCTTATAAGGCAACCTACGCAACGAGCTAACCGTGCCCGTTGAGTGATCCTGTGAGTGCATGTAAACGAATGTGGTCAAGGCAAGCGACCTGGTGAACTGGCTCACCTACAACATCCCCCCTCATCTGCCTCCACTCATCTGCCCCCTCTGATATGCCCCCTCATCTGACCCCTCTCGTTTCCCCCTCTCATCTTCCCCCTTTCACCTACCCCCGCTCTTTTGCCCCCTCTCACATTCCTCCCGTTGCTTTTCAGTTTGTCAAGCTGGAGGCAGAACTCAATGTGGAACGGGAAGCGGCTGCGAGCATGGAGCAGTTGGTGCATGCCGAGACCGATCGCAGAGCCATCGCGGAGAGGAGCGTCGCTGCACTGCAGCAAGACGTGGAGCGCCTGCGGGCGAGAACGCAATGCTCCATTTTCCATTGCGCTCACCGGTCGGGTTCTCACCCGCAGGCGCTCCACGTCGTGCTGCAGTGCAGCGACGCTCCTCTCCGCGATGGCTCTGCGGTCGGTCTCGGCACGCACCACCTGCTCCATGCTGGCAGCCGCCTCCCGTTCCGCATTGAGTTCCGCCTCCAGCTTGACAATCTGAAAAGCAACATACAGTGTATGTTTCGGCTGAAATGAAACCCTTCTTCACCTCACCGGACCTTACTTCACCTCTGTATATGTTTGTGTTCATACAGTGTATGTTTCGGCTGTAGTTCCGGGGAAACACTGTGGAAACCACGTGTTTGTGTTCGAACTACAGCCGAATTCGAACTTAAGTGTGAACACAAACAATGTTTCGGTTGTAGTTCGGATTGGAGTTTGATTTTGAAACCTAATTGTATGAAAGTTCTACTCACTTTCTCGCTAGTAAAAGCGGTTCATTACGTTTCTGAACAATCGGAAGCGGTTTTTTAGCGGTTTGTTTAATACGGTCCAGTACGTTCGGGTTGAAGACGATTCTGAGTTTTCACTAACACAGACCGTTGCTTATCGTTTTTTGACGTACTTGACCTCATTGAACGAACCACGTACCTGAAAACGTGACCCACCCTAAGAGCGACGTCAGGTTGTACAACTTTTTGTACGCTCACTGTGATTCCCTGCGTTTCAGCACGGTGCAGAGCGTTAAACGTAAAAAACCAGTTTCCACCGTGTTTGACCGTCCTTAACCACGATACAAAAACTGTTAACATGTGAAAAATGTATAACCTGACGTCGCCCTAAGGCAAATTGTCATGGCACGTGTCGCGGGCTGTTCTTGTCCTGCCAAGCTCACGCAATCTAATTTTCTCCCCACTTATGACGTGAACGCCTGGCGTCCCCTTACGACGTTGCTGCTTCAGTTTCTGGCGCGAGAGGGGGGATGCGAGAGCAGAGGAGTGTGAGGGCTCGTTCGACGGCGTGAGGATTGAGAGCCGTGCCCGATCACCTTCACGCACCACCCTTTCTCTCGCTCACCTTCCGCCCTTCTCCTTCCAGGCGCGTCAAAAGGCGGCGATGGTGGTGGGCGGCGCTGCCTTCCGCCACCACGGACGAGGCGTGAGCGGCATGCCCGAATGTAAAAGTTTAGCGTAAGGAAAGCAAGAAAGTTGCGACTGTGATTTTCTGTGCGCTCGGAAGTGCGCGGGGACGAGCGCGCGGCGCTGCAATCCACCGCGACGAACGACGCGCGGTCGTCAGTTGAGGTGGACGCGGGGTTTTGGGGAGCGGAGGGCGCAGTGGGGAGGGGGAAAGGTCGCGGCGCTGCCCTTCGCCGCGTCGGTCGTGGGTGCATGCTTGCCCTTGCCTCCACGCCTCTCCGCTTTTCGTGCCAGGAGTGGGCGCGGGGCTTCTATGTGAAGCGGCAGCAGCAGGGGTCAGCGCAGCAGCACACACATCTGCTCTCCTGGCAACTCCCCTTTGCATTGCTGCTCCTCTCCACCAATCGCCCTCACCTCCTCTTCCTCTCCGCCTTTGTGGGCGGCTTTGGCACGGTGGTGTGGATAGGCGTGGCAGAGTATGTGGCAGCGACGCCTGATACCGTCGCCACCAACCACGTCGAGCACACGCTGCAGGTGAGAGTGAGGGCACATACTCTGTGCTCGCGGGTGAGTGTCTGTGGCTGAGTATGTGGCAGCCACACCCGATACCGTCGCCACCAACCAAGTCGACCCGCTGCACCTGCAGGTGAGCTGTGCAGCACCACACGACCCTGGTGGGTCTTCCACCGTGAAAGATCAGTGCGCTCTTCATTGCGCTTCCGCCTTCCTAAGTTGCCAAATACGCTCAACCCCTTCAGCGTATAGCGTATGTACGCTAGCGTTTGTACGCTATGCGCTATACGCCCGCGAATACGCTATACGCTTTCAGAACATTTTCCGGGCTGCCCGAAAAAAATATCGCGAAATAGTTGCGGAATTTCTAGGTGAGCATTTCGCCGAAGTCGAAATGAAAATCCGTGGTCTAGGCTAGCCGGGATCTGACTTCGAAGTTTTCAGGCACATTTGGCACAAATGTCGAATTTCAGATCTACACATTGATTGAAACCCATCTCATCTACCGCATTGAAACCCATTCCAACCCCAACCCATCTACAAACTCCAACCTCTCAAAATCGACCCCTAGCTGCTAATTCGTCATTTCACACGAATCATTCCCGCTTCCAACAGAGTTCCTCCCGCCCACTCCTACTTCTCTCTCTAGCTGAAATGTCTATACCACCTCCCGCCCCACCCGCCGTTCGGACTCAGAAGAATGCTGCTAGGGCACGTCATAGTGAGAATACGGAGTACGTTTTTTCTCACCCTGCCCGAAAAGTTTTTTCCCTGCCCGAAAAAGCGTATGTCCACATTGACCCCCTACGCGGATAGTGTACATACGCTAGCGTATATACGATACGCGTATATACGCTATAAGCGTATTTGGCAACTTAGCCGCCTTCCCGTTCCCCCCTCCCCTCTCCCTCTTTCCCTTCCCCACTCTCTCCTTTCTCCGCGTGACAGAAACCGATCGACCAGCCGGGGGTGGAACCGAGGTCGGTGCTGGCAGGCCCACACAGTGCGCACTGGTATTCTGCTCCACCCTTTCTGCTCTCCTTCACCCTTCACAGCCTCTCATTCGGCACTCGTTCCCCTGCTCCTTCCACATCCCCTATCGTTAAGACTATCCAGAATTAGCTCCCTCATTTGCCACTCATGCTCTGCTCCTTCCCATTCCCCACCACTGACAACCCTTCTGCTGCTACACCAGCCTTACGTCAACCGTCCCCCCTCCTATCAGGTCTTTACCCCAGTTTTGCCTTCCGTGTGTTTGTTGGTTTGTGTTTTTCCTTGTTGTTGCCTCATGGTGCCTTTCAAAACGAGTGCTCCTACTTCAAGTTGTTTTTTAGCTTTCCCAAACCTCCTCCTCCCTTCCATTTCCCGCTTTCTCCCTGCAGGCACCTAGACATGTACCGCTTCAGTCCTTTGCTCCCCTTGGTTGCTTTTCTATGCTCTCACTCGCTCGTGTGAAATCATTGCCATGCGAGCCTATCTGACCCCCCTTTCTCTTCTCCCAGGGATGCCAACACCCCCTCTTTTCCCCTCAACCGCTCTTCCTGCCACCCCCTCTGCACGCACGCATCTGGATTGGACGTGAATTGCGTCACTGGGCTGGCTCTCTTCCCTCCCGCTTCTCTGCCTTCTCTCGCCTCTCCTCACTCGTTCTCGGGCAGAACCAAGTTCCTGGTCGGCCAGCTTCCCTAAGAACTTGGCGCGCTCACCGGCCTCGTGACTCTGTGGGTTCACTTGCATGCGTGTTTGTGCTGGCTTGGACTGACTTGAGTTGAACACGCCCTCCTCACTCACTCACCCATCTGCACTCCATCATCCCCCCATCAACCCTAAACCTTGCCCCCGATCATCACTTTCTCTCTCCCCCCCATCAATGGCGGCCGCGGTAGGAGTGCGTCGCTCAGCGGGGGGGACGGCAGGCCAGTGGAGAGGGTGGGGCGGGCGGCGGAGAAAATAGCGCACGCGGTGGGGGAGGCGGGGCAGGTGGCGAAGCAGGTGGTGGAGATGTACGTGCGCCCCAACGCGCGCCCGCGCATCCCGCTCGGAGCCCACCATCATCAAATGGCTCAAGCGCTCGCCCATCCCCCAGCAGGTCCGCCAGCGTGGAAAGAGAGGGGAGTGAGATGAGCGAGAAGCGCGATGGGAGGGATGGGAGGGAGGGGAGAGTGGTGGAAAAGGAGCAGTGAGATGGGTGGTGCGATTCGTGCAGCAGGTAAAAGTGCGTCTGGGGTGCCGGGGTGGACGCGTTGCCACCATGCAAGCACACCCTTTTTCCACCGTCGTGGGAGAGAGGGAAGAGGGAAGAGAATAGACCAGGTCACGTGTGGGTAGCGACAAGTGTGAGGAATTGCAAGGCATGAGGGTGGGTGAAAGCAGCGCGGCTGCATGCCTCGTGCACGCACACTTCAACGGGGCCGTTAATTCTCCCTAGGCCCGTTGCCTCGCCCGTGTGTGGTGCGTGCGCGTGGCAGGTGCACGTGTCGCTAGTGTTCTGTCACTTGTGCAGGTCGAGGAGGCAGAGGTAGCTATGAGGAGGCAGAGGTAGCTACGAGGAGGCAGAGGTAGCTACGAGGAGGCAGAGGTAGCTACGAGGCGGTGGGATGACGCACGGCCTGGGCATGCCCTGCTGACCACCGCTGTCCCTGCATGCACCTCCCAGCAGCAGCAGCAGCCTTGGACATTGTGCCTTGGTTTTGGTTTGGACATTGGTTTTGGTTTGGACATTGGTTTTGGACATTGGCTAGCTAGGCAGTGCCCTGAGGCAAACGGGCAGAGGCCCGAGTGTGTGAGGCACACGCGGCAACGGCAGGGGCGAGCTCGACTGGTGAGTGCATGCTTGCAGCAAGGTGTGTGCACGAGTGAGTTGCTGCAGCTCCTTCAGTAAGAAGACCCCACCTTGCTGCAGACAGCAGCACCTCCAGCGTCCACACCCACGGTACGTCACAACATCTTTCCTTGTTGCTGTCATTGTCTCTTTTCTCCTCGTTCCGTTAAGTTCCTTGCTTGTTCACGGTCCCTCGACTTATCAAGGTGCTTGTTGTACCATGCAGCACACTCAACGCAAGCGTGTGCAAGGGGAGGGGAGGTGTATGGGCGCGTGGCTGAGGTGGACGGCGCATGGCTGACGTGGACGCGAGCGTGTCGGGATGACGCTCGGCCGACAGTCACAGGCGTGTGGCTTCCTCCCACCCGCCTTGCTGACCTCGTGTTTGGAGGCAAGGCACGGAGGGGCAGACGAGGAGCATACGAGGTGGAGTGGAGTGATGGGTGGGTTGCTTGATTGGGTTGGTTTGCTTGATTGGGGGTTCCTTGATTGGGGTGGGTTCCTTGATTGGGGTGGGTTGCTTGATTGGAGGAATTTACGAGGAGCCAGCGCTGCGGACGAGGAGGAGGCGGCACTTCAGGTGTGGAGGCGTTGTTGAGGCAGCGCTGCCGGTGGGGAGGAGGCGTGCATGGCTAAGTTGGTCATTTACGCCATTTCAGCCCACGTACACGTAACGTACGCGTACATGTACGTTTACGTGTACGTACGCCGGGCAGGTCAAAAAAAAAATTCTGGATGAAAAATTTCTATGAAATCGGTTTCCGAAAACCTAAAAAAGAAACAAGCTTTCGATGACCTATGCTCTGTTAGCGTGTTAGTAAAATGGCGCGACGTTTTTCAAGGTAGTAATGTAAGAAACAAGAAGGTTGCTAGCTAGGGTTGCTATGGTGTGGCGACTACTCTACGTACTATGTCGACTAAGGAGGTAGAACTACGATAGCTACGGTAGAACTACGATGTCGACAAAGTCTGTCGAGAGAGGGAGGGAGGAATTGTGGTCGCGAACGTGTACAAACTGTTCGCGATAGAACATTGCGAACTGTTCGACTCAGCTCGTGATTGCTTCGCTTGCAAGGTAAGCAACTGTCACCCGCTCGGCAGTTTCGTCACCGCCGAGCTTCACTGGTTTCGGCGAATCCCAACTTCGAGTCAAACCAATTCGCCGATTCAAATGTAAATTTACATCGAGCGACTTTCCTGCACCTTCCGTAACACGCGCAAACGCGTGCCTGCACCTTCCGCGAGTCATAACCGGAAACTAACAATGCGATTCAACGGCAAAGAACTATTTTGCAGCTATAGCTAGTAAGTATAACAAAAGTCACCACGCTTAACCAACAATCACAGCTAGCTTATCAATCTATCTACTCAATCAACTCTCCAACAGATTATACTAGTACTATGGAGACCCCTATGCAGACCTCCGAGCATCCCGTGTGGCGATGCTTCATTGTTTCTGAGGGCGGAATGTCTGATTCTACGCTAGCGAAGAAATGCAAGCGATGTGGTAAGTCGTGGAAACTGAATGTGGCGCGAGCTCAGGCACACATTCTCGGAATTCCAGGGAGCGGAATCACGGCATGCGCCTCAGCTACACCTGAGGATAAGGAGAAAATCCGTTCCGCGATGGATGATAAGAGAAGGGACTCTAATTCTCGCGAGAAAGCGCAACAGAAAACGTCCGATGCATTCTCGCCATCGTCTACTACGAACACCAAGTCGGCGGGCATGGGGGCGAGTGGCTCCAACATAGCGGAAAGTAGCAGCATGGCGCGCAAGAGACAGGCGACGCAACGTACGCTTATGGATACTCGCCCCAAACCCGTCGACGCGGCGAGTGCGCAACTTGCCATCGCAACGTTGTTCCACGTGTGTCGTATTGCACCGAATGTTGCGGAGCACGATGCTTTCAAGACGATGCTGAAAAAGGTTGCTGCTACTGGTACAGGATTTACACCTCTTGGACGACGGCTAATAATGGGAAGATTGTTGGAGGAGTGCAAGGCGAACACTGACAATGCGTTGAAGGAGGTGAAGGATTCATGGAAGGATGTCGGGGTGTGCATCGCGTGTGACGGTTGGACCGACAGCGAAGGACGTCCGCAGCTGAACTTCTTAGCTGTCAATGCGATTGCATCCGTATTTCTTTTTGGGGTGGATTGCGGCACGGAGAAGAAGGGAGCAGAATTCATTGCTGGCCACTTGAAGACGGCAATGGTCATGGTGGGAACGGAGAACGTAATCGGCTTGCTGATGGACGGTGCGTCCGCGAATGTCAACGCTGCCAGCATCATCGCCCTCGACTACCCAAAAGTTCAGTGGATTCGTTGCGCTGCGCATTCTCTCAATCTAATGATGAAGGACATTGGCCAACTCGATTGGGCCAAGGATACCATCGACCGCGCGCAGCAGCTAATTTCAACGTTGAAGAACGCGCACTGGATTACGGGGGTTCTTCGGAAGGAGAAGGCGCTACAAATCTTGAATCCTGCGGGCACTCGTTTTGGAACAAATTACATCGCCCTCGAACGCCTGCAAGCAGTGCGCAAAACTCTCGACAAGCTGGTGCTGAGTGAGGATTGGGAGGAGTACGTCAAGGGAAAGCCGAAAATGAAGGACGCATGGGATACTATTATCGACAAAGAGTTCTGGGCGCGCGTTGGGACGGTGCTCGATGTGCTTCGTCCGGTCTATAAGCTGTTGCGGAATGTTGACGGCAATCAGGAGGTGATGGGCAAGATCTATGACAAAATGTTTGTTTTGGAGGACGCGGTGAAGGAGGCGTGTAAGGAGCTGACCGAGGAGGAGAAGGAGGATGTGACCGACATCGTGCGGAATCGGTGGAACAACGACATCAACTGCGCGCTTCACGTGGTCGGACGGATTCTGTACCCGCCAAACCAATACGAGTCAATATTTGGAACGGACGTGGAGTGTACCAAGATCTTCAAGCAATTCATTCGCAATTACTACAAGGGTGAGTTCGTGAAAATGGGAGGGGTGATGGCGCCACTCGCAACCATCGTCGAAAAAGAGGTCTTGACATACACCAAGGGGAAGGGAGACATTGGGGAGCAGAAAGCGCGTGATGAACGTGAACTCATCAAAGCTGGGCTTTTGGATTCGGCGCATTGGTGGGAATTCAATGGCACGGACGTGCCCCACCTCTCCAAGCTTGCAAGGAGAGTTCTCAAGCAATGCGTCTCAGCCTCCCCTTGCGAGACGAATTGGGCCGTTTGGGAGTCAATCCATACAGCTCGTCGTAATCGCCTTGGAGCGAAACGTCTTGCCGACCTTGTGTACGTGAGCCACAACTATCACACAGTGAAGAAGTTGAATGAGGATCTTGCTAAGAAGCTGGTGGTGAGTGGGCTTCCTGTGATCCAAGTTAAGGAGGAACCTACTGACAGCTACGGGCATCTCGATGACGACGACATCCCTGATGAGGCATATCTTGATGGCCAGGAAGCGAAAGAGCCGAGGATGATATGATATTCTGCACGACGCGTGCATGATGGTACTTTTGTTATTTGGGAAATTACGAGGTTGTAATGGAATGTTTACACTATATGATGGAAATCATGATTACGAGGGAGTACTGTAACAAAATATATACATACTTGGGCAGCCCAGAAATTTTTCCACCTGCCTGTACATTAGGCCTCCAACCCAACAGCCGCGTAAACGTACGTACCCGTACACGTACGTACGTAAACGTAAACGTAAATGACCAACTTAGGTGCATGGGGAGGCGCAAGGGCAGAGGCGCTTCACTCCTTCATTCCCTCTCTCATGCGTGCGCACAGGAGTGAGTGGAGCGAGGAGGTGGCACGGTTGGGAGCGCGGCGGGGAGCAGAGTCGCCTTCCCTTAATCATCTCTCTCCTAGGCACGCGGGGGAGCGAGCGTGTTGGGATGACGCATGGCCGGCAGTCACAGGCGCGTGGCTGCCTCCTACCCGCCGTGCTGACCACGTGCTGTTGTGTCTTCTTTCGCTTCGTTCGCTTCCTTTCTTGTTCACGGTTATTCACTCACCACCTTGCTTGTTGTTCCATGCAGAACACTCAAGGCAAGCGCATGCAAGGGGAGGGGAGGTGTATGGGCGTGGCTGACTTGGACGCAAGCGTGTCGGGATGACGCTCGGCCGGCAGTCACAGGCGTGTGGCTGCCTCCTACCCGCCCTGCTGACTACGCGCTCGGAGGCAAGGCATGGAGGAGCAGGCGAGGAGGCGGCACTTGGGGCGAGGAGGCGGCGAGGAGGCAGCGCAGTAATGAGGCGTCTTTCTCCCACGTGTGCTGGCTTCTCCGCTACGTCCATGAGGTGAGGCGGAGGAACGAGATGGAACGACTGACCTAAGTTGCCAAATACGCTTGAAGCACTTTGCGTTTAGCGGATATACAGCGTTCACACGCTAAACGCTAAACGCAAGCGAATACGCTATGCGCAATCGGAAATTTTCTAGGCCAAAAAAGAATCACGAATTAGATGCGAATTTTCTTGGTGAGCATTTCGCCAAAGTCCAAATGCAAATCCGTGATCTAGGCAAGCGGGGATTTGACTTCGAATTTTTCCAGACACATTTGGCAAATCGAAAGTTGGATTTCATATCTACACATTCAAACCCATCTCATCTACCGCATTGAACCCCATCTCATGTACGATCTCCATAATCCTCACGCTTCTTACCAGCCAGCCCAACTGCTCGTCATTTCCTAATCATTCCCCTTCCGTCCGCTCCTGCTTTTCTCTCAAGCGCTATTGTCGCCTCCACTTCCCACCCCACCCACCTTTCTACATCAGGAGAATGCTAGGGGACACCTTAGAATAGGGAGGACATTTTTTAACCCTGCCCGGGTAGATTTTTTCCCTGCCCGAAAAAGCGTATTCCTAATTTGAGACCTAAGTGTGTAGCGTATAAACGCTAGCGTATATACGATACGCATATATACGCTAAACACGTATATGGCAACTTACCGATTGACGGGCTGGCTGAGGCGATGCTTGGATTGGAGGGGATGCTGTCTCATGGGGATGGGGAGTCACGCTAAGGGAACCTGACGGCTTGATCCTGAGTGGGGTGGGGCCCTCCACGAGGGGGCAGCGCGCCGGCAGTAAGAGGCGTCTCTGCATAATCCCCCTCTTCCACTCCCTTCAGCTTGGCGGGTAGCGTGTAGACGACATGGCAGTAGGCACGAACGGAGGTGAGAATGTGGACGCCATGTTTCTCGTGAGGGAGAAAATCTCGGCCATGACACAATAAAAGGGTACCAGGCATGCAGTCTGTAGGAGACATCAAGTTTGAGGTCTATGAAGGTATAAAGGTGAGCAATCGTGTTAGAGTGAGGATCATTGCAGATGACGGGCGGCACGAGTTGGGAAGCTACAAGAAGGCTGAGGGTGGACGGGTGTCGGAGATCGAGCACATCCTCTTCTCGCTGGAGCTGCCGATCGCCCACGTATTCATCACGCCGGAGCAGTTCTTGGCGGCCGCCAACATGCTCGAGAAAGATGAGGGAAAATCGTGGGCTGACGTGGTTGAAGAACTGACAAGAGCTAAAGTGGTTGAACACAGCTCTTGTCAATTCTTCAACCACTTCAGCCCACGATTTTCCCTCATCTTTCTCGAGCATGTTGGCGGCCGCCAAGAACTGCTCCGGCGTGATAAACACGTGGGCAATAAGCAGCTCCAACGAGAAGAGGATGTGCCCGATCTCCGACATGCGTCCACCCTCAGCCTTCTTGTAGGTTCCCAGCTCGTGCCGCTCGTCCTCTGCACTGATCTTCACTCTAACACAATCCTCCACCTTGGTACCTTCATAGACACCAGACCTGATGTCTCCCACAGTCTGCATGGCTGGTACCCTCTCATTACGGTCATGCCCGAGATCCTCTTCCTCACGAGTTGAAAAACATGTCGTCCACATTCTCCCAGCTTCTTTCCTTATTTGTTTTGTCTGTTTTTTGCATTACATGTATTCGTCGTACCTGTTTCACTTGATCGTGTGTTCGTCTTGTGTTGTGTTGGCAGTTGGCAGGTGTCCAAGACTACCGCCTTTTTTTTCAGAGCTCTTTTAGAACGCCCAGCAGGCAGCAAGACAAGAAATTAATCTGCTTCATTCTCCGTGCCTGCCTCCGTGCCTCTGTTCCCTCCACCCTTTCCCCCTTCCACCAGGAGTGGCTCACCGGAGTGGTCGACCACGTGGACGCTCTCCTCTTCACGGTCTGCAAGTCCCTACATTTCCTTGTATCCCACCCCGCTGTGTGCCTTCCCCACGCTCCTCCCTCCACCCTTTCCCCCTTCACCAGGAGTGGCTCACCCGAGTGGTCGACCACGTGGACGCTCTCCTTTTCACTGTCTGCAAGTCCTTCGATTCGCCCTCTTACGCCGTTGTGAGTCACTCCAGCCAGCCCTTGCAAATTATCAACTTTTTTTCATTCTGTGCTGTGTGAATGTTTGGTGTTTCATTTTTTCGGTCACGCATATTCTGATATCCACGTGCAATATATTCTCCCTGTACCTTCCCAGCGGGTTTCCCCTTCTGCTGATTTCTTGTCCATCTTTGTTCCCATCCTTGTCCCCTCTTTTGTCACCACGATATTCGTCAGACAGTAGACGCGTATGAAGTGATGAGGTGGGTTTGGAGACGGCTTGATGCATATGCAGCCATATGTGCCTACTTCTCATGCCATCCTTCCTTGCCTCTCTTCTCACTTCACCACCCCATTGCTTCAGGTGATTGATGCATACGCAGTGATGGACGATGCGGCCACACTGGCAGACAAGGTGCAGAATTTCTGCCGTTACATGCACCTACAACACACTGCTGCAGTTCCTGGAGCAGGTACGTCACTCCACATGCCATTGCCGTTTGAGTAGACCCAAAAGCCAGTTCTCCCAGCTGGTTGGTTGTCACCTGCACCTACGACACACTGCTGCAATTCCTCGAGCAGTTACCCTGCTTGGCATGCGATTGCGAGCACTTGACTGGGTTTTGCATTGTCTTAGAACCGAGTACCTGCGCCCCACACGCAAGTACATTCATATCTCCCCTCCCACCTGTTGGTGCGTCTATCGCCCCTTGGTACTTGTTCAACCAAACCCGGTTGTTCCCTCTCTGCCCTGATCTTGTTTGTTGTGCAGGCGATGGGGGAAGGTGATGTGAGGCTGTGAGGAGCGAGAGAGAGGATCATGCATCTCATAGCCGCTTGCCGTGTGTGCGGCTTGTAGTGCTTCGTTTCTTCCTTCTCCTGCTCCTGGACTTGCACAAGTTTACTTATGTTCAAAAGTTCAGTTTTCTCTGACAAATCAGAGTAACGCTCAGAATCAATTCTGAAATCCAAGTATCGGTAGTGAAAAACGAAAAAAAAAACCCCTGGATGCCGTACATTATTCCATGCAAATCAATCAGGAACATGCAACAGTGACTAATTCCTTCTGACATGGCAACGTATCCTTTCAAACATGGAACATTGCCACTTGGGCAATGTTGTGTGCTGCAGAGGCAGCACCAACAAGAGACTCATGGGGAGTTCCTACCCACCCATCAATACAAAAACAGCATGGAGAAGTTTGAAGGATTGCTTCCTGTTGTGCTGTGCTGCGGTGTGCCATATGCAGTGTCATTCTCAAGTACCTTCCTGCCCTACACCCAGTTGCTGAGCCACACCCCCTTCCTGCAGGTTCAGGTGCAGCACCACTGTCTCGCGCACTCCCCCTCCCCTGGAGCCGAGTACACGCCTCCCTTTGCCTAAAGCCGAGTGCAGGCGAAGTCAAAGTCGTCCGGAGCGAGCCGCGTGAGCCAGTTGCTGAGCGTGCTCTTGGCGCTGAGCCTATCAGACGCCCCCAGCTCGTACATGGAGCACAGGGTGAGCACCACTGTCTCGTCGACAGCTGTCAGCGGGCTCGCCTGCAATTGGTCCTCCAGCACCCGCACCGCCGTCGCAAGATCTCGGCCGTACATCAGGCAGAGGGCCTGATCAAGAACAAAAGGCAAGGGGATGAAATGGTAGGTGGAACCATGTGAAGGGTAACTTTATGACAATACCGCACCGATGAAACTCGGTTACAACACCAAATGTAACCTGTGAGACGCCTTCTGCGCTGCCTGACTCACCTGGCTATCCCACCATGTAACCTGGTTACCACATTGCCTCACTTGGCCTCACCTTGTTGTTGGTAGGTCCTCGTTGGTGCCAGCAAAAGAGAGCAGCTGCAACGCCTGCCCGTGCTCAGTGCCTTGTGCATTGGCTGACTCACCAGGCTATCCCACCAAGTAACCTGGTTACCACACGACTCACCTTGCTATTCGGAGCAATGGAGTTCGTATGATCCTCCTTGGTAACAGCACCCAGCACAGCACACAGCACATAGCACACAGCACAGCACACAGCACACAGCACATAGCACATGCACAGAGCACAGAGCATAGAGCACAGAGCACAGAGCACAGAGCACAGAGCACAGAGCACAGAGCACAGAGCACAGCACACAGCACATAACACAAAGCACATAACACAAAGCACATAACACAAAGCACATAACACAAAGCACATAACGCAAAGCACAAAGCTGACTGCACAGCATATAGCACAGCACACCACAAAGCACACTTGCTGAGCGCACCTGCTGTGGGGAGTGTCACCACCACAGATGCAACGGCATGATGCAGAGGCAACGGCATGATGCAGATGCAACGGCATGATGCAGAGGCAACGGCATGATGCAGATGCATGTCAGCTGAAGTGCACATCCCCTGTCAGCATAGAGTGGTGCCACCATACCACTCATGTTGAAGACAACACGAGTCAAAAGCAAGTCCCCTCTGCTTCAGCTGCCCCCTCTGCTCTAGCTGCATGCTCCGGCCTGCCAATGACCCAAGGAGAGAAGATGGATTCCGATGTAAATGAATATGCAGCGCGGTGCAGCGCGGTGAAGCACATGTATTGGGTGCAGCGCGGTGAAGCACGGTGAAGTGTGACGAACGAAAGCGGCTCACCAGTTCCGAATGCATGCGCGGTCTGAAGTGGCCATGTGCGGTGCAAGGCGCAAGCGACAGGAGCGAATGCGGTTACACATGCGTTGGCCTGCCTCAGAGGGGAGGTGACGTGGCAGGGCGTCAGAGGGGAGGTGACGTGGCAGGGCGTCAGAGGGGAGGAGGTGACGTGGCAGGGCGTCAGAGGGGAGGTGACGTGGCAGGGCGTCAGAGGGGAGGTAACGTGGCAGGGCGTCAGAGGGGAGGTGATGACGTGGCTGAGCGACGGCGTGCACGGCCCAGAGGGGAGGTGACGTGGTGGGGGAGCGCGCTGCACGGGTGTCAACTGTCTGAACGTGAGCAGGGGAGAGGGGAGGTGAGATTAATCCGAGCCCGTCGCACTGCGCCGATGCGCGTCGCACTTTGCCGATGCGCGTCGCACTTTGCCGATGCGCGTCGCACTTTGCCGATGCGCGTCGCACTGCGCCCATGCGCGTCGCACTGCGCCCATGTGCGTCGCACTGCGCTTCGAACTGTTCTTCTATCGACAGCCGACCCAACGCCATCGAGGTGATGACGCGAAGAGGTAACCGGCGGTGGCGAAATTGAACCGCCACGATTCGAAGGAGAGCGACCATTATGCCGTGAAGCTTTTCATCCGATGCGTGTGATGTGATCACGGCCAGAAACTATTCCAACAGCAAGGAGAAACGAGATGACGGGGGGTTGATGTGATGAGGTGAGAATCAGCAGTAAGGTAACGCAATGTGAGCGGGGGCATCGTGAGTGGGAGAATCGTGAGTGGGAGCATCGTGAGTGGGAGCATCGTGAGTGGGAGCATCGTGAGTGGGAGCATCGTGAGTGGGAGCATCGTGAGTGGGAGCATCGTGAGTGGGAGCTTCGTGAGTGGGAGGAGCATCGTGATTGGGGGCAACATAACGCAATGTGGTAGTGTGCTGTACTGCGTGCTGTGCTGTGTGCTGACTATAACGGGTTTCCAAAAACCATTCGGAAGAGCAACAACAACACAGCCGCACAAAGGCGACGATGTTGTTGTTCCCGTGTCCGCACAGAACCAGCCGTTCAGTTGCGCGTCCGCTCGCGAGTAGCAATTTCTTCATCCGATCGACGTAGGCGAACTGCGAATTTGTCTCAACGAATCAACGTCGTCGTAGTCGTCGCGCCGGCGCGGCGCGGTGCAACTGACTCCCATGGCCTTCAGCAGTGCGAACCGCCGCGACTGCAACGGTCACATTCACAACCACGGTAGCGGTAGTCGCTGCGAGAGCAGCAGCAGCGGCGAGAGCGAGCAGTGGCGGCGAGCGCATGTGCGCGGAATGCTGCGCGCGCCCATGGGTTATTATTTTCACTAGTTGACTCTCGTCCCTTTGCTAAGGGTGACTCCGCCTACTGCTGCCCTTCGTCATGAGCTCAGATCAGTGGCGGAACGAGCAGTGGCGGAGAGCGCATGTGCGCGGAATGCTGCGCGCACCCATGGCGCGCGCGCGCGTGGTGTCCATCGACGACCTCGTCGTCTCCGCCCGCCACCTGCCCCGCCCGCCGCTGGATACGAGTCTGGGGGGGGGCGCGGGGAGGGCGAGGTGGGGCTCCCCTGCTCCGCGGCCCGCTGCCGCGCTGCCAGCCACCTGCCAGCGTGGCAGCACCGGGTGTGGGGAGAGTGACGTGGAGAGGTGGGGCATGGTGTGTGCGCGCCACGTGGCGAGTGGGCGGCAGGTGAATGTGTTTGTGTACACCCACCCACTCATCCACCCCACGATGCACCCCAGCATCAGCATGCGACGGCAGTGCCCCATCCCCCAGGGACTCTCAGAGGGGGCGACCTTTTCTCTCCAAAACGCCCTGCTGCTGCCCGCCGCAACCGCCTCTGCTGTCAGGTAGCACCCGCCTCTGCTGTCAGGTAGCACCCGCCTCTGCTGTCAGGTAGCACCCGCCTCTCTTCCCCCCTTCCTGTGCATCAGAAGCTGTGCTGCTCTTGCCGTGTTAGCCTCTCTCACTCCGTAGCGCCTTGGCCTGCTGTACACTACAATCTCTCTGCTGCCGTGCGGTTCCACAATGTGGAATGGAAGCGACATGTCGCTGCGGTAGCTAATCTCTCTCTCTCCGCCCTCCACGGCCCAGCTCAGGTGACCTTGCCATCTGCCGCGGGCCTGCTGGGCTGCAAGCACAAGGGAATGCATCGAATGATGCAGCACATGACAGCAGGGGCGGTGAGGGCGGGCAGTCAGGCCAAGAGGTGGTGCGAGTGCGGATGGTCGCTTGCTCCCACATGCTGCTGCTCTCCCCTGCCCCTCCTCCCCCGGCCCCTCCTGCTGATGCTATTGCTTCTGCGACTGCTACTCCCCCTCCTCCTCCTCCTCCTCCTCCTCCTCCTCCTCCTCCTCCTCCTCCTCCTCCTCCTCCTCCTCCTCCTCCTCCTACTGGTTTCAACCATGTTCCGCCCAGGCTCCCCCCACAGCATTCTGCCACAAGTGCAACCATGCCTGCTGCCGTGCCTGCTCCCGTGCCTGCTCCCATGCCTGCTGCTGCAGCAGCGACAGAGGGTCGAGTGAGAGGGGGTGGTGTCGGAAGGAGTTCTGATTGGGATAGAGCGGAGGGGGTGCAGGAGAGATGGCGCGGTGACATGGGCGGTAGAGGAGGGACGAGGGTGGAGGAGAGATGGTGCAGTGGCATGGGAGGAGGGGTGGCAGGAGGAGGTGTGGGTGGAGGAGGGGTGGCAGGAGGAGGTGTGGGTGGAGGAGGGGTGGCAGGAGGAGCGGGTGGAGAGGGAGTGCGCACTCGATGCTGGGTGAGAGCGGGGTGGCAGTTGGGGAGTTGGTTCATTGGAGAGTGGGTGATGGTGCTGCTGTATGGAGCATGTGTGTGGTGTTTGAGTGTGTGGCGTTAGAAAGTTTGGTGTTTGAGTGTGTGGTGTGGTGTGTGTGATGATAGCCCAGTGTGGAGTGGAGTGCGGTGCTTCATGGGTTACTCACATGTCTGAAAGTGTTGTTCCCTTAGCCTTGCCAGGGCAGATGCGCTGCGTTCATAAGCAGCCATCCCATGCGTCCTATTTCCCCCCCTGTCCTCCTCCCCTCTCCCTAGTTAGTAGCAGTGCCGTCCGTGTGCCTGCTCCCTGTGTGCCCCTCTGCCTGCTGAGCCTTTTCCAGCTCCCCATTTCTTCCCCCGTCCCCCATCACTTCCCCCTTCGTGTTCATTCCACCCCCCCCCCCCCCCCCCCCCCCAGCTAGCAGCAGTGCACTACGTGCGCCTGCTGCCTGTGTGCCCGCCTGCCCTGCCGCTGTCAGCATATGTGTGTGAGGGAGGGGAGGCCTTGCTTCGCCCCACCCATGGGCTTGGGCGGCAGCAGGCAGGGGGGCAGCAGGGAGAAATGGAAGAAAATGCTTGTGCGAGAGGGTGGAGGGCGGCAGGGGATAGAATGGATGGGCATGCATCAAGGGATGGCGATGGTAGGGAGGGTTCTGGTGTGCTGCATGAAAGGGAGGAGGAGGAAGAAGCGGTTAGTGGTGGGAGGGAGGAGGCGGAAGCGTGTCCGATGGAGGAAGAGGAGAGCGGAGGGAACAAGGGTGAGGAAGAAACGGGAGGAGGAGAGAGAGAGGCAGAAGGGATTGCAGAGGAGGAGGAAACTGGAAAAGAGTGTGCAGAGAAGCATGTGGGTGGGCGGAAGGAGTGGTGGCAGGAGGTGCTAGAAGCGTTTAGGGAGGAGGAGCGTGAGGTGGAGAGGAGCGCAGTGGAGGGGTGCTGGACGGTGGGGCGTGGAGGCGGGGAGATGAGATGTGATGACCAAAGGGGAGAGTGTGAGCGAGTGAATGGTGTGAGCATGGAAGGGAGTGGTTGGAGTGATGAGGATTTGGAAGAGAGTGAGAGAGAAGGGGACGGGAGGGCAGAGCACAGTGAATTGAGAAGTGCAACGAGGAGGGAAGGGGGAGCGAGTGGAAATGAGACAGGTGTAAACAAGGCGAGTGGAGACATGGCGAGTGGTGACGAGTGGATGGAAGGTGATGATGATGGGGGCACAGAGGCATGGAGGGAGGGGAGTGGATGGGATGATGAGGATGAGTGCATGCGAGAGGGGCAGGAAGGGCAGGAGGGGCAGGAGAGTCAGGAGGGGCGTGCACGAGAGGAGAGTGAGGCGGAGAGGGAGGAGGAGAGTGAGAAGGAGAGGGAGGAGAGTGAGGAGGGGAGGGAGGAGGAGAGGGAGGAGGAGAGTGAGGAGGAGAGGGAGGAGGAGAGGGAGGAGGAGAGGGAGGAGGAGAGTGAGGAGGAGAGGGAGGAGGAGAGGGAGGAGGAGAGTGAGGAGGAGAGGGAGGAGGAGAGTGAGGAGGAGAGGGAGGAGGAGAGGGAGGAGGAGAGTGAGGAGGAGAGGGAGGAGGAGAGTGAGGAGGAGAGGGACGAGGAGTGGAAGGAGGAGAGGGACGAGGAGAGTGAGGAGGAGAGTGAGGAGGAGAGTGAGGAGGAGAGTGAGGAGGAGAGTGAGGAGGAGAGGAACGAGGAGAGGAACGAGAAGAGGAACGAGGAGAGGACCGAGGAGAGGACCGAGGAGAGGGACGACAGCGGAAGGGAGGGCAGCAGGCAGAGGCAGCGCAGGGTGTGTGGGGCGTGTGGGTGCGACACGGAGAGGCACGGCGTGCTGGTGGCTCGGCTGCTCTGCTCCCTCGGTAACTAACCCTCGTGCCGCCGCCCCACACCCTTCCTCCTCCGCCCCACGCCCCTCTCCTTCCCCCTCCCCATGCCCCCTCTTCCTCCGCTCGCCTTCCCGCCCTCATCATTGTGCATTTCAGCACCGCACTCTTGCCCATCGTATCTTTCACTTCTCCCCCATCGTATTTTCACTCTCCCCCATAGCCTTTTCACTCTGCCCCATCGTCTTTTCCCCCTCCTTCCTTCCCCTCCCCCTTTCCCCTCCCCCATTCCCCTCCCCGCTCCCTCTTTCCCCTCACCCTTTCCCCTCCTTTCCCGTCAACCTTTTCCCTCCCCCGCTCCCCATTCCCCCTCCCTCCCCTGCAGACAACGGCAACCGCACCTTCCGAGCAGCTGCCAGTGGCTCCGAAGCGGCGCTTCTCCTCTTCGCCGCCTGTCTGCCGCCCCTCCCGTGCTCCTGCCACCCATGCCGGACGGCACGGCTTGGCGCATCTGCAAATTCGGCATGGCAGGCAACAGAGGGATGGGCGCGAAATGCAAGGGGAGGGGGCGTGAGGGAGGCGGACGGGAGGGAGGCGGAGAGGAGGGCGGCGGAAGGGAGGGCGGTGGTGGGGTGGGGAGACGTGCAGCTTTTGAGTCGACTGGAAGGCCAGCAGGGTGTCAAAGCAGGGGAGATGTGGAAGGCGGAGTGGAAGGAGGTGCAGCGGCGGGTGCGGAGACTGGTATGTGAGCGGGGGGTGGTTGAGGTCGGGGTGGGTAGCATGGGATGGGGCGAGGAGGGGAGGAGGACAGGGGGATGGAAGGAGGGGAGTGGTGCGAGGAAGAGGGGTGCTTCTGATGTGGAGAGTGGGTGTGGTCAGGATGTAAGGCAGGAGAAAACGGAGGAGGAGAAGGAGATGGAGGCAGCAGAGAGGGGGTTAACTGGGGCAGGTGCTTCTCGGAATGTGCAGGTGGCATGTGGAGTGATGGGCGTGAGTGGGGCATTGCCGTCAGCTGCACAGGCGCACGTACAAGATGCGGCAAACGTGTGGACAAGCAGAGCAGAGGGGGCAAGCAGGGCAGGGGGGCCACATGCATGCTTACTGCCAAACTCTTTGCTGGGTGCTGCTGCAACAGTGGAGGGGCGGGAAGTGGATGGGAGGGAGGAGGAGGGTAGGGAGGAGGAGGGTAGGGAGGAGGAGCGAAAGGAGGAGGAGGGGAGGGCGGAGGCAGGGGAGGTGCAAATAGGGGAACGCCCTCTGCTGGCGCTGCTGATGGCCATGGCTGTGCGACAACGTCCCCAGGTACCGTGGCATGAAATGGCAGGGCGGGGGATGGCAGGGTTGGGGGATGGCAGTGTGGGGAATGGCAGGGTGGGGGATGGGTGGGTGGGAGACGGTAGGCCGGGTGATAAGAGGGTGGGCAATGGAAGGGCTTGAAATCAAGGGCGCCTCTGCAGCGCGTGGGAGGCCTCCAGGTGGCAAATAAATAACCTCTCTGCATCTGTGCTTCATAAAGTGTGTCCCTAGATGACAAATAAGCTCCCCTGTGCTTCGCTCTCCCTGTGCTTCGCTCTCCCTGTGCTTCGCTCTCCCTGTGCTTCGCTCTCCCTGTGCTTCGCTCTCCCTGTGCTTCGCTCTCCCTGTGCTTCGCTCTCCCTGTGCTTCACTCCCGCTGTGCTGTCCTCCCTCAGATGGTTCACCTCCTGCCAGCCACTGACTCCTCGCCCTGTGCACCACAAAACAGGCTGCAGTGGACAGTTGTGCAAGTCTCTGCAGTTGACCCCTTGATAGAAGCGTATAGGTCCCTACAGGCACTGATGCCACTTGCTCCTACAAGTGCACGGACAGATGCACTAATGGATGCACCAATGGAAGTTTGAAGATATCAAATCTGCCCTGTTACAGAAGATAGAAACAATGCGTGCGTTAAAACAAGTCTGCACTGGCAAACTAGGTACCTAAATCTCCTGTAAGCCCCTGAGCTTGACAACTGGTTGGGAAATGCTTTCTTGAACGTGCACATGATTCTTTCAATGGGGAAAGTTGATTATTTTCAAACTACCGTTCGGCAGCATGGTATAGGCGTTCACAGTCCTTGCTCTAACACACCAAACACCCTCAGTCCTCACCCTCAAATCATCCTCCCAAACATCACTTCCACCTCCACTTCCCCTCATCCCTCCTCCCACCCCTCCCGTCCACCCTCCACTCCTCCTCCTTGCCCCTCTTCACCCTCTTTGCCCTCCTCGCCTTCCTTGCCATCACCGTGCGGGCTTCTGAGCGGACAGCATGATGTACTGGGCGCGGATGTCGGAAGTGTAATTTTCCATCCCTGCCAGCCCCATCAGCTCCTCCAGTTCCTTCCCCCTCTCCTCGCCCTCCCTGCTCTCCCCACCATCACCGTGAGGCCTTCTGAGCAGAGAGCATCACCATTATCTTGCCCATGTGGTTCGGTCACCATGGTTATCTTGCCCATGTGGTTCGGTCACCATGGTTATCTTGCCCATGTGGTTCGGTCACCATGGTTAGAGCGTGTTCCGACGGCCTCATATCAGGCAACCTCGTATCAGATTCGCGTCGAACCGCACTAAAACGCATCCAACCGCAATCGAACACATTGCAACGTATTTCACCACGTGAAGCTGATACGAGGTGTGTCTGATACGAGGTGTAGGAACACGCTCTTATCCCGCCCATGCGGTTCGGTCACCATGGTTATCCTGCCCATGCGGTTCGGTCACCATGGTTATCCTGCCCATGTGATGAAGGCGGGGTCGATCGCCATGGCTCCAGACGGGTCGAGTGGGGGATGTGTGCATACCGCATGGGTGCTGTGTGCCCTCCTGTCCTGCCAAACCTTTGTGGTGACAAAGCCTGCACTCGCTCGTGACAAAGCCTGCACTCGCTCGTGACAAAGCCTGCATTCGCTCGTGACTGGCGACAACCTCTGCTGTAGCCAGTCACCAGCCCTGGTCACCATTCCTCCCTCTCCTTCTCCACCCCCATTTCCCGTCTCCAATCTCTGGTGGTCTTGTCAAGCCTTTTCTCCGTGCTTCAGTCTCTGCGTCTTCGAGCGCTGGTTTTGGTTCTGCCTTGATTCGGACATCATCCCATTCCCCCATTCTGGCATCACCGCTTTCCCCCATTTCCCCATTCCAACATGCTGGCATCACCACTTTCCCCCATTCCCCCGTTCCCCCATTCCCCCATTCTGGCATCACCGCTTTCCCTCCCCCATGGTGGCATCACCACTTTTCCCCATTCCCCCATTCCCGCATTCTGGCATGACCACTTTACCCCATTCCCCCATGCTGGCATCACCGACTTCCCCCATTCCTCCATTTCCCCATGCTGCCATCACCGCTTTCCCACATTCCCCCATTCCCCCATGCTGGCATCACCGCTTTTCCCCATTTTGGCATCACCGACGTATAACAAGATTGATCGTGTTAACAAGGACAACATACAAGCAATGACGATTGCAGACCAAGATTCTACCTATTCTACCAGCTCTGCCTTCCTCCGGTGCCTGTCCCATCCTTCCCTAGCTAGCCGCTTGTAGCTATCGTTACCTACGAGCAGGCTTGCATCCAAGCTGCTTCTTGCCACCTTGCAACCCCTCTAGCTACTTTGCCTCCAGCTTGCACTGTTCAGTTCCAGCTGGCTCCTTGGCGCAATCCTGCACAAATGGGAAAACAAACATGCATGCACACGAACACGCTTCCAAGTACCAGTGTAACACCTTCTCTCACATTGCCGCTGCCTTGCACTGTAACTCCCTTCTGCTGCCCGCCCATGCTTACGTAAGTACCGCCACTACCCCTTTACATGCAACTCCGTCACCCTTCGCTTCGGCAGGCGCCAATCTTCCCTTTACTTCTTACCTCCTCAAAACCGTCGCTTGACCCTTCGAAATCCATCCTCCTTGCTCGCCAGGTTCGCTATGTACAGTATGTACAATATGCACATTCCCTCCACTACACTCTTCCCACTATACACATTCACATAAATGTGACAATAATGGTATTGGTAATGGTAGTGGTAATGGTGATGGTAATGGTAATGGTAATGGTAATAGTAATGGCATTGGTAATGGTAATGGTAATGTTAATTGTAATTGTAATAGTAATGGTAATGGTAATGGTAATCATAGTGATAGTGGTAATGGGAATAGTAATGATACTGGTGATGGTAATGGTAGTGGTAATGGCAGTCGTAATGGTAATAGTATTGGTTATGGTAATGGTAACGGTAGTGATAATGGTAATGATAATGGTAATAGTAATGGTAATGGAAGTGGTAGTGGTAATGGTTGTGTTAATGGTAATTGTAGTGGAAATGGTAGTGATAATGGTAATGGTAATGGTAATGGTAATGGTAATGTTAATGTTAATGGTAATGGTAGTGGTAATGGTAGTGGAAATGGTAATGGTAATGGTAATGGAAATGTTAATGGTAATGGTAGTGGTAGTGGAATGCAAATGGTAGTGGTAATGGTAGTGGTAGTGGTAATGGTATTGGTTGTGGTAGTGGTAATCGTAATGGTAATGATAATGGTAATGGTAGTGGTAATGGTAATGATAATTATAATGGTAGTGGTAATGGTAATGGTAATGGTAATAGAAATGTCAATAGTAATAGTAGTGGTAGTGGAATAGAAATGGTACTGGTAATGGTAGTGGTAAAAGTAATGGTATTGGTTGTGGTAATGGTAATGGTAATGGTAATGGCAATGGTAATGGTAATGGTAATGGTAATGGTGATGGTAGTGGTAATGGTAATGGTAATAGTAGTGGTAATGGTAATGGTAACGATAATGGTAATGGTAGTGGTAGAGGTAATGGTAATGATAATGGTAATGATAATGGTAATGGTAATGATAATGATAATGGTAATGATAATGGTAATGGTAATGATAATAGTTGAGGTAATGGTAATTGTAATAGTAATGGTGGTGGTAATGGTAATGGTAATGGTAATGGTAATGGTAAGAGTAATGGTGGTGGTAATGATAATGGTAATGGTAATGGTAATGGTAATGGTAATGGTAATGGCAATGGTAATGGTAATGGAAATGGTAATGGAAATAGTAATGATAATGGTAGTGGTAATAGTAATGGTAATGATAATGGTAATGGTAATGGTGATGGTATTGGTAATGGTAATGGTGATGATAGTGGTAGTGGTAGATGTAATGGAAATGGTAGTGGTAATGGTAATGGTAATGGTAATGGTAATGTTAGTGGTAGTGGTGAAGGTAACGGTAATGGGAATGGTAGTGATAATGGTAACGGTAATGGTATTGGTAATGGTACTGATAGTAGTAATGGGAATGGTAATGGTAATAGTAATGGTAATGATAATGGTAATGGTAATGGTAATGGTAATGGTAGTGATAATGGTACTGGTACTGGTAATGGTAATGGTAATAGCAATTGTAGAAAAAATTGAAGTTATAATGGTAATGGTAATGGTAATGGTAATGGTATTGGTAGTGATAATGATATTGATAATGGCAATGATAGTGATAATGGTAATGGTAATGATAGTGGTAATGGTAGATGTAATGGTAATGGTAATGGTAATGGTAATGGTAGTGGTAATGGAATGGTAATGATAATGGTAATGGAATTGGTAATGGTAGTGGAAGTGGTAGTGGTAATGGTAATGGTAGTGGTAATGGTAATGGTAGTGGTAATAGTAATGATAACTGTAATGGTAGTTGTATTAGGAATGGTAGTGGTAATGATAATGGTAATGGTAATGGTAGTGGTAATGGTAATAGTAATGGTAATGGTAATGAGTAATGGTAATGGTAGTAGTAGTGGTAGTGGTAATGACAATGGTAGTGGTAGTGGTGGTGGTAGTGGTAGTGATAATGGTACTGATAATAGTAATAGTAATGGTATTGGTAATGATAATGGTAATGGTAGTGATAGTGGTAGTGGTAATGGTAATGGTAATGGTAGTGGTAACGATAGTGCTAGTGGTAGTGGTAATGGTAATGGTAATGGTAATGGTAGTGATAATTGAATGATAAAAGTAATGGTAGTGATAATGGTTCTGGTAATGGTACTGGTAATGGTAATGGTAATGATGATGGTAATGGTGATGGTAATAGTTTTAGTAGTGATAATGGTAATGGTAATGGTAATGGGAATAGTATTGGTAATGGTAGTGGTAATGGTAATAGTAGTGGTAGTGGTAACGGTAATGGTAATGGTAATGGTAGTGATAATGGTAATGGTAATGATAATGATAATGATAATGGTAATGGTAATGGTAATGGTAATGGCAATAGTAGTGGTAATGGTAATGGTAATGGTAGTGGTAATGTTAATGGTAGGGTAATGGTGGTGGTAGTGCTAGTGATAATGGTACTGATAATGGTAATAGTAATGGTATTGGTAATGATAATGGTAATGGTAGTGGTAGTGGTAGTGGTAATGTTAATGGTAATGGTAATGGTAGTGATAATTGAATGGTAATAGTAATGGTAATGGTAATGGTTCTGGTAATGGTACTGGTAATGGTAATGGTAATGGTAATGATGATGGTAATGGTGATGGTAATGGTAATAGTAGTGGTAATGGTAATGGTAATGGTAATGGTAATGGTAGTAGTAATGGTAATGGAAATAGTAATGGTATTGGTAATGGTAGTGGTAATGGTAATGGTAGTGGTAGTGGTAACGATAATGGTAATGGTAATGATAGTGATAATGGTAATGGTAATGATAATGATAATGATAATGATAATGATAATGAAAATGGTAATGGTAATGGTAATGGTAATAGTATTGGTAATGGTAATGATAATGGGAATGGTAATGGTAGTGGTAATTGTAATGGTAATGGTAATGAAAGTGGTACTGGTAATTCTAATGGTAGTGGTAATGGTAATGATAATGGTAATGGTAATGGTAATGGTAATGATAGTGGTAGTGGTAATAGTAATGGTAATGGTAATTGTAATGGTAATGGTAATGGTAATGATAGTGGTAGTGGTAATAGTAATGGTAATAGTCATGACATTGGTAGTGGAAATGGTAATGGTAATGGTAATGGTAATGGTAATGGTAGTGGTAATGGTAATGGTAATGGTAATGGTAGTGGTAATGGTAATGGTAATGGTAATGGTAATGGTAATGGTAAAGGTACTGGTAATGGTAATGGTATTGGTTGGTAATGGTAATGGTAATGGTAATGGTTCTGGTAATGGTAATGGTAATGGTAATGGTAGTGGTAATTGAATAGTTATAGTAATGGTAATGGTAATAGTTTTGGTAATGGTAATGGTAGTGGAAATAGTAATGGTAATGGTAATGGTAATGGTAATGGTAATGGTAATGATATTGGTAGTGGAAATGATAATGGTAATGGTAATGGTAATGGTAATGGTAATGGTAGTGGTAATGGTAATGGTAATGGTAATGGTAGTGGTAATGGTAATGGTAATGGTAGTGGTACTGGTAATGGTAATTGTATTTGTAATGGTAGTGGTAATGGTAATGGTAATGGAAATATTAGTGGTAATGATAATGGTAATGGTTGTGATAATGGTAGTGGTAATGATAATAGTAATGGTAAAGGTAATGGTAGTGGTAATGGTAATGATAATGGTAATGGTAATGGTAATATTAGTGGTAATGATAATGGTAATGGTAGTGATAATGGTAGTGGTAATGGTAATGGTAATGATAGTAGTAATGGTAATGGTAATGATAGTGGTAATGGTAATGATAATGGTAATGGTAATGATAATGGTAATGGTAGTGGTAGTGGTAGTAGTAATGGTAATGGTAGTGGTAATAGTAGTGGCAATGGTAATGATAATGGTACTGGTAATGGTAATGGTAATGGTAATAGTAATGGTAATGGTAATGGTTCTGGTAATGGTAATGGTATTGGTAATGGTAATGGTAATGGTAGTGGTAATGGTACTGATAATGGTAATGGTAATGGTAATGCTAATGGTAATGGTTCATGTAATGGTAATGGTAATGGTAATGGTAAGGGTAATGGTAATGGTAATGGTAATGGTAATGGTAATGGAATTGGTAATGGTACTGATAATGGTAATGGTAATGGTATTGGTAATGGTAATGGTAATGGAATTGGTAATGGTAATGGTAATGGTAATGGAAATGGTAATGGTAATGGTAATGGTAGTGATAATGGTAATGGTAATGGTAATGGTAGTGGTAATGGTAATGGTAATGGTAGTGGTACTGGTAATGGTAATGGTATTTGTAATGGTAGTGGTAATGGTAATGGTAATGCTAATGGAAATATTAGTGGTAATGATAATGGTAATGGTAGTGATAATGGTAGTGGTAATAATAGTAGTAATAGTAATGGTAATGGTAGTGGTAATGGTGATGATAATGGTAATGGTAATGGTAATATTAGTGATAATAATAATGGTAATGGTAGTGATAATGGTAGTGGTAATGGTAATGGTAATGATAGTGGTAATGGTAATGGTAATGATAATAGTAATGGTAATGGTAATGGTAATTTAATGGTAATAGTACTGGTAATGGTAATGGTTCTGGTAATGGTAATAGTAATGGTAATGGTAATGGTAATGGTAATGGTAATGGTAATGGTAATGGTAATGGTAATGGTAATGGTAATGGTAATGGTAATGGTAATGGTATTGGTAATGGTTGGTAATGGTAATGGTAATGGTAATGGTAATGGTAATGGTAATGGTAATGGTAATGGTTCTGGTAATGGTAATGGTAATGGTAATAGTAATGGTAGTACTAATGGTAATGGTAATGGTATACGTAATGGTTCTGGTAATGGTAATGGTAATGATATTGGTAATGGTAATGGTAATGGTAATGGTAACGGTAATGGTAATGGTATTGGTAAGGGTATTGGTAATGGTAATGGTAATATTAATGGTAATGGTATTGGTAATTGTAATGGTAATGGTAATGGTAATGTTAATGATACTGGTAATGGTAATGATAATGGCAATGATAATGGTAATAGTAATGGTAATGGTAGTGGTAGTGGTAATGGTAATGGTAATGGTTCTAAAAATGGTAATGGTAATGGTATTGGTAATGGTAATGGTAATGGTAATGGAAATATTAGTGATAATGATAATGGTAATGGTAATGATAATGGTAGTGGTAATGATAGTAGTAATGGTAATGGTAATGGTAATGGTAGTGGTAATAGTAATGATAATGGTAATGGTAATGGTAATATTAGTGGTAATGATAATGGTAATGGTAGTGATAATGGTAGTGGTAATAGTAATGGTAATGATAGTAGTAATGGTAATGGTAATGATAGCGGTAATGGTAATGGTAATGGTAATGATAATGGTAATGGTAGTGGTAGTGGTAGTAGTAATGGTAATGGTAATGGTAGTGGTAATAGTAGTGGCAATGGTAATGGTAGTGGTACTGGTAATGGTAATGGTAATGGTAATGGTAATAGTAATGATAATGGTTCTGGTAATGGTAATGGTAATGGTATTGGTAATGGTAATGGTAATGGTAGTGATAATGGTACTGGTAATGGTAATGGTAATGGTAATGGTAATTCTAATGGTAATGGTTCATGTAATGGTAATGGTAATGGTAATGGTAATGGTAATGGCAATGGTAGTGGTAATGGTAATGGTAATGGTAATAGTAATGATAATGATAATGGTAATGGTACTGGTAATAGTAATGGTAATGGTAATGGTAATGCTAATGGTAATGGTTCATGTAATGGTAATGGTAATGGTAATGGTAATGGTAATGGTAGTGGTAATGGTAATAGTAATGGTTCTAAAAATGGTAATGGTAATGGTATTGGTAATGGTAATGGTAATGGTAGTGGTAATGGTACTGGTAATGGTAATGGTAATGGTAATGGTAATGGTAATGGTAATGGAAATGGTAATGGTAATGGTAATGGTAATGGTAAAGGTAATGGTAATGGTAATGGTAATGGTAATGGTAATGGTAATGGTAATGGTAATGGTAATAGTAATGATAATGGTAATGGTAATGGTTCTGGTAATGGTAATGGTTCTAGTAATGATAATGGTAATGATATTGGTAATGGTAATGGTAATGGTAATGGTAATGGAAATGGTAATGGTAATGGTAACGGTAATGGTAATGGTATTAGTAATGGTATTGGTAATGGTAATGGTAATATTAATGGTAATGGTATTGGTAATGGTAATGGTAATGGTAATGTTAATGATACTGGTAATGGTAATGGTAATGGTAATGATAATGGTAATGGTAATGGTAATGGTAATGGTAATGGTAATGGTAGTGGTAATGGTAATGGTTCTAAAAATTGTAATGGTAATGGTATTGGTAATGGTAATGGTAATGGTAGTAGTAATGGTACTGGTAATAGTAATAGTAATGGTAATGGTAATGATTCATGTAATGGTAATGGTAATGGTAATGATAATGGTAATGGTACTGGTAATGGTAATGGTAATGGTAATGGTAGTGGTAATGTTAATGATACTGGTAATGGTAATGGTAATGATAATGGTAGTGGTAGTGGTAATGGTAATGGTAATGGTTCAAAAAATGGTAATGGTATTGGTAATAGTAATGGTAATGGTAATGGAAATATTAGTGATAATGATAATGGTAATGGTAATGATAATGGTCGTGGTAATGATAGTAGTAATGGTAATGGTAATGATAGTGGTAATGGTAATGATAATGGTAATGGTAATGGTAATATTAGTGGTAATGATAATGGTAATGGTAGTGATAATGGTAGTGGTAATGGTAATGGTAATGATAGTAGTAATGGTAATGGTAATGATAGTGGTAATGGTAATGGTAATGGTAATGGTAATGATAATGGTAATGGTAGTGGTAGTGGTAGTAGGAATAGTAATGGTAATGATAGTGGTAATAGTAGTGGCAATGATAATGGTAATGGTACTGGTGATAGTAATGGTAATGGTAATGGTAATGGTAATGGTAATGGTAATGGTAGTGGTAATGGTAATGGTAATGGTAATGGTAGTGGTAATGGTAATGGTAATGGTAGTGGTACTGGTAATGGTAATGGTAATGGTAATGCTAATGGTAATGGTTCATGTAATGGTAATGGTAATGGTAATGGTAATGGTAATGGTAATGGTAATGGTAATGGAATTGGTAATGGTACTGGTAATGGTAATGGTAATGGTATTGGTAATGGTAATGGTATTGTAATGGTAATGGTAATGGTAATGGTAATGGTAATGGTAATTTAATGGTAATAACACTGGTAATGGTAATGGTTCTGGTAATGGTAATGGTAATAGTAATGGTAATGGTAATGGTAATGGTAATGGTAATGGTACTGGTAATGGTAATGGTAATGGTATTGGTAATGGTTGGTAATGGTAATGGTAATGGTAATGGTTTTGGTAATGGTAATGGTAATGGTAATAGTAATGGTAGTAGTAATGGTAATGGTAATGGTATTGGTAATGGTTCTGGTAATGGTAATGGTAATGATATTGGTAATGGTAATGGTAATGGTAATGGTAATGGTAATGGGAATGATATTAGTAATGGTATTGGTAATGATAATGGTAATATTAATGGTAATGGTATTGGTAATGGTAATGGTAATGGTAATGGTAATGTTAATGATACTGGTAATGGTAATGGTAATGGTAATGATAATGGTAATGGTAATGGTAATGGTAATGGTAATTGTAATGGTAATGGTTCTGGTAATGGTACTGGTAATGGTAATGGTAATGGTAATGGTAATGATAATGGTAATGGTGATGGTAATGGTAATAGTAGTGGTAATGGTAATGGTAATGGTAATGGTAATGGTAATGGTAGTGGTAATGGTAATGGAAATGGTTATGGTATTGGTAATGGTAGTGGTAATGGTAATGGTAGTGGTAGTGGTAATGGTAATGGTAATGGTAGTGATAATGGTAATGGTAATGATAATGATAATGATAATGATAATGAAAATGGCAATGGTAATGGTAATGGTAATAGTAATGGTAATGGTAATGGTAATTGGAATGGTAATGGTAATGGTAATGATAGTGGTAATTGTAATGGTAATGGTAATGAAAGTGGTACTGGTAATTGTAATGGTAGTGGTAATGGTAATGATAATGGTAATGGTAATGGTAATGGTAATGGTAGTTGTAATGGTAATGGTAATGGTAATGATAGTGATAGTGGTAATACTAATGGTAATAGTCATGACATTGGTAGTGGAAATGGTAATGGTAATGGTAATGGTAATGGTAGTGGTAATGGTAATGGTAGTGGTAATGGTAATGGTAATGGTAATGGTACTGGTAATGGTAATGGTATTGGTTGGTAATGGTAATGGTTCTAGTAATGGTAATAGTAATGGTAGTGGTAATTGAATGGTTATGGTAATGGTAATGGTAATAGTTTTGGTAATGGTAATGGTAGTGGTAATGGTAATGGTAATGGTGATGGTAATGGTAATGGTAATGGTAATGATATTGGTAGTAGAAATGGTAATGGTAATGGTAATGGTAGTGGTATTGGTAATGGTAATGGTAATGGTAGTGGTAATGGTAATGATAATGATAGTGGTACTGGTAATGGTAATGGTATTTATAATGGTAGTGGTAATGGTAATGGTAATGGTAATGGAAATATTAGTGGTAATGATAATGGTAATGGTAGTGATAATGGTAGTGGTAATGATAGTAGTAATGGTAATGGTAATGGTAGTGGTAATAGTAGTGGCAATGGTAATGGTAGTGGTACTGGTAATGGTAATGGTAATGGTAATGGTAATAGTAATGATAATGGTTCTGGTAATGGTAATGGTAATGGTATTGGTAATGGTAATGGTAATGGTAGTGATAATGGTACTGGTAATGGTAATGGTAATGGTAATGGTAATGCTAATGGTAATGGTTCATGTAATGGTAATGGTAATGGTAATGGTAATGGTAATGGTAATGGTAGTGGTAATGGTAATGGTAATGGTAATAGTAATGATAATGATAATGGTAATGGTACTGGTAATAGTAATGGTAATGGTAATGGTAATGCTAATGGTAATGGTTCATGTAATGGTAATGGTAATGGTAATGGTAATGGTAATGGTAGTGGTAATGGTAATAGTAATGGTTCTAAAAATGGTAATGGTAATGGTATTGGTAATGGTAATGGTAGTGGTAATGGTACTGGTAATGGTAATGGAAATGGTAATGGTAATGGTAATGGTAATGGAAATGGTAATGGTAATGGTAATGGTAATGGTAAAGGTAATGGTAATGGTAATGGTAATGGTAATGGTAATGGTAATAGTAATGATAATGATAATGGTAATGGTAATGGTTCTGGTAATGGTAATGGTTCTAGTAATGGTAATGGTAATGATATTGGTAATGGTAATGGTAATGGTAATGGTAATGGAAATGGTAATGGTAATGGTAACGGTAATGGTAATGGTATTAGTAATGGTATTGGTAATGGTAATGGTAATGGTAATGGTAATGGAAATGGTAATGGTAATGGTAACGGTAATGGTAATGGTATTAGTAATGGTATTGGTAATGGTAATGGTAATATTAATGGTAATGGTAATGGTATTGGTAATGGTAATGGTAATGATAGTGATAATGGTAATGGTAATGATAATGATAATGATAATGATAATGAAAATGGTAATGGTAATGGTAATGGTAATGGTAATAGTAATGGTAATGGTAATGGGAATGATATTAGTAATGGTATTGGTAATGATAATGGTAATATTAATGGTAATGGTATTGGTAATGGTAATGGTAATGGTAATGGTAATGTTAATGATACTGGTAATGGTAATGGTAATGTTAATGATAATGGTAATGGTAATGGTAATGGTAATGGTAATTGTAATGGTAATGGTTCTGGTAATGGTACTGGTAATGGTAATGGTAATGGTAATGGTAATGATAATGGTAATGGTGATGGTAATGGTAATAGTAGTGGTAATGGTAATGGTAATGGTAATGGTAATGGTAATGGTAGTGGTAATGGTAATGGAAATGGTTATGGTATTGGTAATGGTAGTGGTAATGGTAATGGTAGTGGTAGTGGTAATGGTAATGGTAATGGTAGTGATAATGGTAATGGTAATGATAATGATAATGATAATGATAATGAAAATGGCAATGGTAATGGTAATGGTAATAGTAATGGTAATGGTAATGGTAATTGGAATGGTAATGGTAATGGTAATGATAGTGGTAATTGTAATGGTAATGGTAATGAAAGTGGTACTGGTAATTGTAATGGTAGTGGTAATGGTAATGATAATGG
Organism: Closterium sp. Naga37s-1; assembly: GCA_947471745.1. Classification (NCBI taxonomy): domain Eukaryota; kingdom Viridiplantae; phylum Streptophyta; class Zygnematophyceae; order Desmidiales; family Closteriaceae; genus Closterium; species Closterium sp. Naga37s-1. Next base: position 297,260 of record CANJKZ010000564.1, read on the forward strand.
TAATGGTAATGGTAATGGTAATGGTAGTTGTAATGGTAATGGTAATGGTAATGATAGTGATAGTGGTAATACTAATGGTAATAGTCATGACATTGGTAGTGGAAATGGTAATGGTAATGGTAATGGTAATGGTAGTGGTAATGGTAATGGTAGTGGTAATGGTAATGGTAATGGTAATGGTACTGGTAATGGTAATGGTATTGGTTGGTAATGGTAATGGTTCTAGTAATGGTAATAGTAATGGTAGTGGTAATTGAATGGTTATGGTAATGGTAATGGTAATAGTTTTGGTAATGGTAATGGTAGTGGTAATGGTAATGGTAATGGTGATGGTAATGGTAATGGTAATGGTAATGATATTGGTAGTAGAAATGGTAATGGTAATGGTAATGGTAGTGGTATTGGTAATGGTAATGGTAATGGTAGTGGTAATGGTAATGATAATGATAGTGGTACTGGTAATGGTAATGGTATTTATAATGGTAGTGGTAATGGTAATGGTAATGGTAATGGAAATATTAGTGGTAATGATAATGGTAATGGTAGTGATAATGGTAGTGGTAATGATAGTAGTAATGGTAATGGTAATGGTAGTGGTAATAGTAGTGGCAATGGTAATGGTAGTGGTACTGGTAATGGTAATGGTAATGGTAATGGTAATAGTAATGATAATGGTTCTGGTAATGGTAATGGTAATGGTATTGGTAATGGTAATGGTAATGGTAGTGATAATGGTACTGGTAATGGTAATGGTAATGGTAATGGTAATGCTAATGGTAATGGTTCATGTAATGGTAATGGTAATGGTAATGGTAATGGTAATGGTAATGGTAGTGGTAATGGTAATGGTAATGGTAATAGTAATGATAATGATAATGGTAATGGTACTGGTAATAGTAATGGTAATGGTAATGGTAATGCTAATGGTAATGGTTCATGTAATGGTAATGGTAATGGTAATGGTAATGGTAATGGTAGTGGTAATGGTAATAGTAATGGTTCTAAAAATGGTAATGGTAATGGTATTGGTAATGGTAATGGTAATGGTAGTGGTAATGGTACTGGTAATGGTAATGGAAATGGTAATGGTAATGGTAATGGTAATGGAAATGGTAATGGTAATGGTAATGGTAATGGTAAAGGTAATGGTAATGGTAATGGTAATGGTAATGGTAATGGTAATAGTAATGATAATGATAATGGTAATGGTAATGGTTCTGGTAATGGTAATGGTTCTAGTAATGGTAATGGTAATGATATTGGTAATGGTAATGGTAATGGTAATGGTAATGGAAATGGTAATGGTAATGGTAACGGTAATGGTAATGGTATTAGTAATGGTATTGGTAATGGTAATGGTAATGGTAATGGTAATGGAAATGGTAATGGTAATGGTAACGGTAATGGTAATGGTATTAGTAATGGTATTGGTAATGGTAATGGTAATATTAATGGTAATGGTAATGGTATTGGTAATGGTAATGGTAATGGTAGTGATAATGGTAATGGTAATGATAATGATAATGATAATGATAATGAAAATGGTAATGGTAATGGTAATGGTAATGGTAATAGTAATGGTAATGGTAATGGTAATTGGAATGGTAATGGTAATGGTAATGGTAGTGGTAATTGTAATGGTAATGGTAATTGTAATGGTAATGGTAATGAAAGTGGTACTGGTAATTGTAATGGTAGTGGTAATGGTAATGATAATGGTAATGGTAATGGTAATGGTAATGGTAGTTGTAATGGTAATGGTAATGGTAATGATAGTGGTAGTGGTAATACTAATGGCAATAGTCATGACATTGGTAGTGGAAATGGTAATGGTAATGGTAATGGTAATGGTAGTGGTAATGGTAATGGTAATGGTAGTGGTAATGGTAATGGTAATGGTAATGGTAATGGTACTGGTAATGGTAATGGTATTGGTTGGTAATGGTAATGGTAATGGTAATGGTTCTAGTAATGGTAATAGTAATGGTAGTGGTAATTGAATGGTTATGGTAATGGTAATGGTAATAGTTTTGGTAATGGTAATGGTAGTGGTAATGGTAATGGTAAGGGTGATGGTAATGGTAATGGTAATGGTAATGATATTGGTAGTAGAAATGGTAATGGTAATGGTAATGGTAATGGTAGTGGTATTGGTAATGGTAATGGTAATGGTAGTGGTAATGGTAATGATAATGGTAGTGGTACTGGTAATGGTAATGGTATTTATAATGGTAGTGGTAATGGTAATGGTAATGGTAATGGAAATATTAGTGGTAATGATAATGGTAATGGTAGTGATAATGGTAGTGGTAATGATAGTAGTAATAGTAATGATAATGGTAGTGGTAATGGAAATGATAATGGTAATGGTAATGGTAATATTAGTGGTAATGATAATGGTAATGGTAGTGATAATGGTAGTGGTAATGGTAATGGTAATGATAGTAGTAATGGTAATGGTAATGATAGTGGTAATGGTAATGGTAATGGTAATGGTAATGATAATGGTAATAGTAGTGGTAGTGGTAGTAGTAATGGTAATGGTAATGGTAGTGGTAATGGTAGTGATAATGGTAATGGTAATGGTACTGCTAATGGTAATGGTAATGCTAATGGTTCTGGTAATGGTAATGGTAATGGTAATGGTAATGGTATTGGTAATGGTAATGGTAATGGTAGTGGCAATGGTACTGGTAATGGTAATGGTAATGGTAATGGTAATGGTAATGGTTCATGTAATGGTAATGGTAATGGTAATGGTATTGGTAATGGAATTGGTAATGGTACTGGTAATGGTAATGGTAATGGTATTGATAATGGTAATGGTATTGGTAATAGTAATGGTAATGGTAATGGTAATGGTAATGGTAATGGAATTGGTAATGGTACTGGTAATGGTAATGGTAATGGTATTGGTAATGGTAATGGTATTGTAATGGTAATGGTAATGGTAATGGTAATGGTAATGGTAATTTAATGGTAATAACACTGGTAATGGTAATGGTTCTGGTAATGGTAATGGTAATAGTAATGGTAATGGTAATGGTAATGGTAATGGTAATGGTACTGGTAATGGTAATGGTAATGGTATTGGTAATGGTTGGTAATGGTAATGGTAATGGTAATGGTTTTGGTAATGGTAATGGTAATGGTAATAGTAATGGTAGTAGTAATGGTAATGGTAATGGTATTGGTAATGGTTCTGGTAATGGTAATGGTAATGATATTGGTAATGGTAATGGTAATGGTAATGGTAATGGTAATGGGAATGATATTAGTAATGGTATTGGTAATGATAATGGTAATATTAATGGTAATGGTATTGGTAATGGTAATGGTAATGGTAATGGTAATGTTAATGATACTGGTAATGGTAATGGTAATGGTAATGATAATGGTAATGGTAATGGTAATGGTAATGGTAATGGTAATGGTAATTGTAATGGTAATGGTTCTGGTAATGGTACTGGTAATGGTAATGATAATGGTAATGGTAATGATAATGGTAATGGTGATGGTAATGGTAATAGTAGTGGTAATGGTAATGGTAATGGTAATGGTAATGGTAATGGTAATGGTAGTGGTAATGGTAATGGAAATGGTTATGGTATTGGTAATGGTAGTGGTAATGGTAATGGTAGTGGTAGTGGTAATGGTAATGGTAATGGTAGTGATAATGGTAATGGTAATGATAATGATAATGATAATGATAATGAAAATGGTAATGGTAATGGTAATTGTAATAGTAATGGTAATGGTAATGGTAATTGGAATGGTAATGGTAATGGTAATGATAGTGGTAATTGTAATGGTAATGGTAATGAAAGTGGTACTGGTAATTGTAATGGTAGTGGTAATGGTAATGATAATGGTAATGGTAATGGTAATGGTAATGGTAGTTGTAATGGTAATGGTAATTGTAATGATAGTGGTAGTGGTAATACTAATGGTAATAGTCATGACATTGGTAGTGGAAATGGTAATGGTAATGGTAATGGTAATGGTAGTGGTAATGGTAATGGTAATGGTAATGGTACTGGTAATGGTAATGGTATTGGTTGGTAATGGTAATGGTTCTAGTAATGGTAATAGTAATGGTAGTGGTAATTGAATAGTTATGGTAATGGTAATGGTAATAGTTTTGGTAATGGTAATGGTAGTGGTAATGGTAATGGTAATGGTGATGGTAATGGTAATGGTAATGGTAATGATATTGGTAGTAGAAATGGTAATGGTAATGGTAATGGTAATGGTAGTGATAATGGTAGTAGTAATGATAGTAGTAATGGTAATGGTAATGGTAGTGGTAATAGTAGTGGCAATGGTAATGGTAGTGGTACTGGTAATGGTAATGGTAATGGTAATGGTAATAGTAATGATAATGGTTCTGGTAATGGTAATGGTAATGGTATTGGTAATGGTAATGGTAATGGTAGTGATAATGGTACTGGTAATGGTAATGGTAATGGTAATGGTAATGCTAATGGTAATGGTTCATGTAATGGTAATGGTAATGGTAATGGTAATGGTAATGGTAATGGTAGTGGTAATGGTAATGGTAATGGTAATAGTAATGATAATGATAATGGTAATGGTACTGGTAATAGTAATGGTAATGGTAATGGTAATGCTAATGGTAATGGTTCATGTAATGGTAATGGTAATGGTAATGGTAATGGTAATGGTAATTTTAGTGGTAATGGTAATAGTAATGGTTCTAAAAATGGTAATGGTAATGGTAATGGTATTGGTAATGGTAATGGTAATGGTAGTGGTAATGGTACTGGTAATGGTAATGGTAATGGTAATGGTAATGGTAATGGTAATGGAAATGGTAATGGTAATGGTAATGGTAATGGTAAAGGTAATGGTAATTCTAATGGTAATAGTAATGGTAATGGTAATGGTAATAGTAATGATAATGATAATGGTAATGGTAATGGTTCTGGTAATGGTAATGGTTCTAGTAATGGTAATGGTAATGATATTGGTAATGGTAATGGTAATGGTAATGGTAATGGAAATGGTAATGGTAATGGTAACGGTAATGGTAATGGTATTAGTAATGGTATTGGTAATGGTAATGGTAATGGTAATGGTAATGGAAATGGTAATGGTAATGGTAACGGTAATGGTAATGGTATTAGTAATGGTATTGGTAATGGTAATGGTAATATTAATGGTAATGGTATTGGTAATGGTAATGGTAATGGTAGTGATAATGGTAATGGTAATGATAATGATAATGATAATGATAATGATAATGAAAATGGTAATGGTAATGGTAATGGTAATGGTAATAGTAATGGTAATGGTAATGGTAATTGGAATGGTAATGGTAATGGTAATGGTAGTGGTAATTGTAATGGTAATGGTAATGAAAGTGGTACTGGTAATTGTAATGGTAGTGGTAATGGTAATGATAATGGTAATGGTAATGGTAATGGTAATGGTAGTTGTAATGGTAATGGTAATGGTAATGATAGTGGTAGTGGTAATACTAATGGTAATAGTCATGACATTGGTAGTGGAAATGGTAATGGTAATGGTAATGGTAATGGTAATGGTAGTGGTAATGGTAATGGTAATGGTAGTGGTAATGGTAATGGTAATGGTAATGGTAATGGTAATGGTATTGGTTGGTAATGGTAATGGTAATGGTAATGGTTCTAGTAATGGTAATAGTAATGGTAGTGGTAATTGAATGGTTATGGTAATGGTAATGGTAATAGTTTTGGTAATGGTAATGGTAGTGGTAATGGTAATGGTAATGGTGATGGTAATGGTAATGGTAATGGTAATGATATTGGTAGTAGAAATGGTAATGGTAATGGTAATGGTAATGGTAATGGTAGTGGTATTGGTAATGGTAATGGTAATGGTAGTGGTAATGGTAATGATAATGGTAGTGGTACTGGTAATGGTAATGGTATTTATAATGGTAGTGGTAATGGTAATGGTAATGGTAATGGAAATATTAGTGGTAATGATAATGGTAATGGTAGTGATAATGGTAGTGGTAATGATAGTAGTAATAGTAATGATAATGGTAGTGGTAATGGAAATGATAATGGTAATGGTAATGGTAATATTAGTGGTAATGATAATGGTAATGGTAGTGATAATGGTAGTGGTAATGGTAATGGTAATGATAGTAGTAATGGTAATGGTAATGATAGTGGTAATGGTAATGGTAATGGTAATGGTAATGATAATGGTAATAGTAGTGGTAGTGGTAGTAGTAATGGTAATGGTAATGGTAGTGGTAATGGTAGTGATAATGGTAATGGTAATGGTACTGGTAATGGTAATGGTAATGCTAATGGTTCTGGTAATGGTAATGGTAATGGTAATGGTAATGGTATTGGTAATGGTAATGGTAATGGTAGTGGCAATGGTACTGGTAATGGTAATGGTAATGGTAATGGTAATGGTAATGGTTCATGTAATGGTAATGGTAATGGTAATGGTAATGGTATTGGTAATGGAATTGGTAATGGTACTGGTAATGGTAATGGTAATGGTATTGATAATGGTAATGGTATTGGTAATGGTAATAGTAATGGTACTGGTAATGGTAATTTAATGGTAATAGTACTGGTAATGGTAATGGTTCTGGTAATGGTAATGGTAATGGTAATGGTAATGGTAATGGTAATGGTACTGGTAATGGTAATGGTATTGGTAAAGGTTGGTAATGGTAATGGTAGTGGTAATGGTAATGGTTCTGGTAATGGTAATGGTAATGGTAATAGTAATGGTAGTAGTAATGGTAATGGTAATGGTATTGGTAATGGTTCTGGTAATGGTAATAGTAATGATATTGGTAATGGTAATGGTAATGGTAACGGTAATGGTAATGGTATTAGTAATGGTATTGGTAATGGTAATGGTAATATTAATGGTAATGATATTGGTAATGGTAATGGTAATGGTAATGGTAATGGTAATGTTAATGATACTGGTAATGGTAATGGTAATGGTAATGATAATGGTAATGGTAATGGTAATGGTAATGGTAATGGTAATGGTAATGGTAGTGGTAATGGTAATGGTAATGGTAATGATATTGGTAATGGTAATGGTAATGGTAATGGTAATGGAAATGGTAATGGTAATGGTAACGGTAATGGTAATGGTATTAGTAATGGTATTGGTAATGGTAATGGTAATATTAATGGTAATGGTATTGGTAATGGTAATGGTAATGGTAGTGATAATGGTAATGGTAATGATAATGATAATGATAATGATAATAAAAATGGTAATAGTAATGGTAATGGTAATGGTAATAGTAATGGTAATGGTAATGGTAATTGGAATGGTAATGGTAATGGTAATGGTAGTGGTAATTGTAATGGTAATGGTAATGAAAGTGGTACTGGTAATTGTAATGGTAGTGGTAATGGTAATGATAATGGTAATGGTAATGGTAATGGTAATGGTAGTTGTAATGGTAATGGTAATGGTAATGATAGTGGTAGTGGTAATACTAATGGTAATAGTCATGACATTGGTAGTGGAAATGGTAATGGTAATGGTAGTGGTAATGGTAATGGTAGTGGTAATGGTAATGGTAATGGTAATGGTAATGGTACTGGTAATGGTAATGGTATTGGTTGGTAATGGTAATGGTTCTAGTAATGGTAATAGTAATGGTAGTGGTAATTGAATGGTTATGGTAATGGTAATGGTAATAGTTTTGGTAATGGTAATGGTAGTGGTAATGGTAATGGTAATGGTGATGGTAATGGTAATGGTAATGGTAATGATATTGGTAGTAGAAATGGTAATGGTAATGGTAATGGTAGTGGTATTGGTAATGGTAATGGTAATGGTAGTGGTAATGGTAATGATAATGATAGTGGTACTGGTAATGGTAATGGTATTTATAATGGTAGTGGTAATGGTAATGGTAATGGTAATGGAAATATTAGTGGTAATGATAATGGTAATGGTAGTGATAATGGTAGTGGTAATGATAGTAGTAATGGTAATGGTAATGGTAGTGGTAATAGAAATGATAATGGTAATGGTAATGGTAATATTAGTGGTAATGATAATGGTAATGGTAGTGATAATGGTAGTGGTAATGGTAATGGTAATGATAGTAGTAATGGTAATGGTAATGATAGTGGTAATGGTAATGGTAATGGTAATGGTAATTGTAATGATAATGGTAATAGTAGTGGTAGTGGTAGTAGTAATGGTAATGGTAATGGTACTGGTAATGGTAATGATAATGGTAATGGTAATGGTACTGGTAATGGTAATGGTAATGCTAATGGTTCTGGTAATGGTAATGGTAATGGTAATGGTATTGGTAATGGTAATGGTAATGGTAGTGGTAATGGTACTGGTAATAGTAATGGTAATGGTAATGGTAATGGTAATGGTTCATGTAATGGTAATGGTAATGGTAATGGTAATGGTACTGGTAATGGTAATGGTAATGGTAATGGTAATGGTAATGGTAATGGTAATGGTAATGGTATTGGTAATGGAATTGGTAATGGTACTGGTAATAGTAATGGTAATGGTATTGATAATGGTAATGGTATTGGTAATGGTAATAGTAATGGTACTGGTAATGGTAATTTAATGGTAATAGTACTGGTAATGGTAATGGTTCTGGTAATGGTAATGGTAATGGTAATGGTAATGGTAATGGTACTGGTAATGGTAATGGTAATGGTATTGGTAAAGGTTGGTAATGGTAATGGTAGTGGTAATGGTAATGGTTCTGGTAATGGTAATGGTAATGGTAATAGTAATGGTAGTAGTAATGGTAATGGTAATGGTATTGGTAATGGTTCTGGTAATGGTAATAGTAATGATATTGGTAATGGTAATGGTAATGGTAATGGTAACGGTAATGGTAATGGTATTAATAATGGTATTGGTAATGGTAATGGTAATATTAATGGTAATGATATTGGTAATGATAATGGTAATGGTAATGGTAATGTTAATGATACTGGTAATGGTAATGGTAATGATAATGGTAATGGTAATGGTAATGGTAGTGGTAATGGTAATGGTTCTAAAAATGGTAATGGTAATGGTATTGGTAATGGTAATGGTAATGGTAGTGGTAATGGTACTGGTAATGGTAATCGTAATGGTAATGGTTCATGTAATGGTAATGGTAATGATAATGGTAATAGTAATGATACTAGTAATGGTAATAGTAATGGTAATGGTAATGGTAATGGTAATGGTAATGGTAATGGTAATGGTATTGGTAATGGTACTGGTAATGGTAATGGTAATGGTATTGGTAATGGTACTAGTAATGGTAATGGTAATGGTGCTGGTAACGGTAATGGTAATGGTAATGATAATGGTTCTGGTAATAGTAATGGTAATGGTAATGGTAATGGTAGTGGTAATTTTATGGTAATAGTAATGGTAATGATAATGGTTCTGGTAATGGTAATGGTAATGGTAATGGTACTGGTAATGGTAATGATAATGGTACTGGTAATGGTAATGGTAATGGTAATGGTAATGGTAATGGTAATGGTAATGGTAATGGTAATGGTAATGGTAATGGTTCTGGTAATGGTAATGGTAGTGGTAATGGTAATGGTAATGGTTCTAAAAATGGTAATGGTAATGGTATTGGTAATGGTAATGGTAATGGTAGTGGTAATGTTACTGGTAATGGTAATGGTAATGGTAATGGTTCATGTAATGGTAATGGTAATGGTAATGGTAATGGTAATGGTAATGGTAATAGTAATGATAATGATAATGGTAATGGTAATGGTTCTGGTAATGGTAATGGTTCTAGTAATGGTAATGGTAATGATATTGGTAATGGTAATGGTAATGGTAATGGTAATGGAAATGGTAATGGTAATGGTAACGGTAATGGTAATGGTATTAGTAATGGTATTGGTAATGGTAATGGTAATATTAATGGTAATGGTATTGGTAATGGTAATGGTAATGGTAATGGTAATGTTAATGATACTGGTAATGGTAATGGTAATGGTAATGATAATGGTAATGGTAATGGTAATAGTAATGGTAATGGTAATGGTAATGGTAGTGGTAATGGTAATGGTTCTAAAAATTGTAATGGTAATGGTATTGGTAATGGTAATGGTAATGGTAGTGGTAATGGTACTGGTAATAGTAATAGTAATGGTAATGGTAATGATTCATGTTATGGTAATGGTAATGGTAATGGTAATGATAATGGTAATGGTACTGGTAATGGTAATGGTAATGGTAATGGTAATGGTAATGGCAATGGTAATGATAATGGTAGTGGTAGTGGTAATGGTAATGGGAATGGTTCAAAAAATGGTAATGGTAATGGTATTGGTAATGGTAATGGTAATGGTAATGGAAATATTAGTGATAATGATAATGGTAATGGTAATGATAATAGTAGTGATACTGATAGTAGAAATGGTAATGGTAATGGTAGTGGTAATGGTAATGATAATGGTAATGGTAATGGTAATATTAGTGGTAATGATAATGGTAATGGTAGTGATAATGGTAGTGGTAATGGGTATGGTAATGATAGTAGTAATGGTAATGGTAATGATAGTGGTAATGGTAATGGTAATGGTAATGGTAATGATAATGGTAATGGTAGTGGTAGTGGTAGTAGGAATAGTAATGGTAATGGTAGTGGTAATAGTAGTGGCAATGATAATAGTAATGGTAATGGTAATAGTAATGGTAATGGTAATGGTTCTGGTAATGGTAATGGTAATGGTATTGGTAATGGTAATGGTAATGGTAGTGGTAATGGTACTGGTAATGGTAATGGTAATGGTAATGCTAATGATAATGGTTCATGTAATGGTAATAGTAATGGTAATGGTAATGGTAATGGTAATGGTAATGGTAATGGAATTGGTAATGGTACTGGTAATGGTAATGGTAATGGTATTGGTAATGGTAATGGTAATGGTAATGGTAATGGTAATGGTAATGGTAATGGTAATTTAATGATAATAACACTGGTAATGGTAAAAGTTCTGGTAATGGTAATGGTAATAGTAATGGTAATGGTAATGGTAATGGTATTGGTAATGGTTGGTAATGGTAATGGTAATGGTAATGGTAATGGTAATGGTTTTGGTAATGGTAATGGTAATGATAATAGTAATGGTAGTAGTAATGGTAATGGTAATGGTATTGGTAATGGTTCTGGTAATGGTAATGGTAATGATATTGGTAATGGTAATGGTAATGGTAATGGTAATGGTAATGGTAATGATATTAGTAATGGTATTGGTAATGATAATGGTAATATTAATGGTAATGGTATTGGTAATGGTAATGGTAATGGTAATGGTAATGTTAATGATACTGGTAATGGTAATGGTAATGGTAATGATAATGGTAATGGTAATGGTAATGGTAATAGTAATGGTAATGGTAATGGTAATGGTAGTGGTAATGGTAATGGTTCTAAAAATTGTAATGGTAATGGTATTGGTAATGGTAATGGTAATGGTAGTGGTAATGGTACTGGTAATAGTAATAGTAATGGTAATGGTAATGATTCATGTTATGGTAATGGTAATGGTAATGGTAATGATAATGGTAATGGTACTGGTAATGGTAATGGTAATGGTAATGGTAATGGTAATGGCAATGGTAATGATAATGGTAGTGGTAGTGGTAATGGTAATGGGAATGGTTCAAAAAATGGTAATGGTAATGGTATTGGTAATGGTAATGGTAATGGTAATGGAAATATTAGTGATAATGATAATGGTAATGGTAATGATAATAGTAGTGATACTGATAGTAGTAATGGTAATGGTAATGGTAGTGGTAATGGTAATGATAATGGTAATGGTAATGGTAATATTAGTGGTAATGATAATGGTAATGGTAGTGATAATGGTAGTGGTAATGGTAATGGTAATGATAGTAGTAATGGTAATGGTAATGATAGTGGTAATGGTAATGGTAATGGTAATGGTAATGATAATGGTAATGGTAGTGGTAGTGGTAGTAGGAATAGTAATGGTAATGGTAGTGGTAATAGTAGTGGCAATGATAATAGTAATGGTAATGGTAATAGTAATGGTAATGGTAATGGTAATGGTTCTGGTAATGGTAATGGTAATGGTATTGGTAATGGTAATGGTAATGGTAGTGGTAATGGTACTGGTAATGGTAATGGTAATGGTAATGCTAATGATAATGGTTCATGTAATGGTAATAGTAATGGTAATGGTAATGGTAATGGTAATGGTAATGGAATTGGTAATGGTACTGGTAATGGTAATGGTAATGGTATTGGTAATGGTAATGGTAATGGTAATGGTAATGGTAATGGTAATGGTAATGGTAATGGTAATTTAATGATAATAACACTGGTAATGGTAAAAGTTCTGGTAATGGTAATGGTAATAGTAATGGTAATGGTAATTGTAATGGTATTGGTAATGGTTGGTAATGGTAATGGTAATGGTAATGGTAATGGTAATGGTTTTGGTAATGGTAATGGTAATGATAATAGTAATGGTAGTAGTAATGGTAATGGTAATGGTATTGGTAATGGTTCTGGTAATGGTAATGGTAATGATATTGGTAATGGTAATGGTAATGGTAATGGTAATGGTAATGATATTAGTAATGGTATTGGTAATGATAATGGTAATATTAATGGTAATGGTATTGGTAATGGTAATGGTAATGGTAATGGTAATGTTAATGATACTGGTAATGGTAATGGTAATGGTAATGGTAATGATAATGGTAATGGTAATGGTAATGGTAATGGTAATGGTAATACTAATGGTAATTGTAATGGTAATGGTTCTGGTAATGGTACTGGTAATGGTAATGGTAATGGTAATGATGGTAATGGTGATGGTAATGGTAATAGTAGTGGTAATGGTAATGGTAATGGTAATGGTAATGGTAATGGTAGTGGTAATGGTAATGGAAATGGTAATGGTATTGGTAATGGTAGTGGTAATGGTAATGGTAGTGGTAGTGGTAGTGGTAATGGTAATGGTAATGGTAGTGATAATGGTAATGGTAATGGTAATGATAATGATAATGATAATGATAATGAAAATGGTAATGGTAATGGTAATGGTAATGGAAATAGTAATGGTAATGGTAATGGTAATTGGAATGGTAATGGTAATGGTAATAGTAGTGGTAATTGTAATGGTAATGGTAATGAAAGTGGTACTGGTAATTGTAATGGTAGTGGTAATGGTAATGATAATGGTAATGGTAATGGTAATGGTAATGGTAGTTATAATGGTAATGGTAATGGTAATGATAGTGGTAGTGGTAATACTAATGGTAATAGTCATGACATTGGTAGTGGAAATGGTAATGGTAATGGTAATGGTAATGGTAATGGTAGTGGTAATGGTAATGGTAATGGTAGTGGTAATGGTAATGGTAATGGTAATGGTAATGGTAATGGTACTGGTAATGGTAATGGTATTGGTTGGTAATGGTAATGGTAATGGTAATGGTTCTAGTAATGGTAATAGTAATGGTAGTGGTAATTGAATGGTTATGGTAATGGTAATGGTAATAGTTTTGGTAATGGTAATGGTAGTGGTAATGGTAATGGTAATGGTGATGGTAATGGTAATGGTAATGGTAATGATATTGGTAGTAGAAATGGTAATGGTAATGGTAATGGTAATGGTAATGGTATTGGTAATGGTAATGGTAATGGTAGTGGTAATGGTAATGATAATGGTAGTGGTACTGGTAATGGTAATGGTATTTATAATGGTAGTGGTAATGGTAATGGTAATGGTAATGGAAATATTAGTGGTAATGATAATAGTAATGGTAGTGATAATGGTAGTGGTAATGATAGTAGTAATAGTAATGATAATGGTAGTGGTAATGGAAATGATAATGGTAATGGTAATGGTAATATTAGTGGTAATGATAATGGTAATGGTAGTGATAATGGTAGTGGTAATGGTAATGGTAATGATAGTAGTAATGGTAATGGTAATGATAGTGGTAATGGTAATGGTAATGGTAATGGTAATGATAATGGTAATAGTAGTGGTAGTGGTAGTAGTAATGGTAATGGTAATGGTAGTGGTAATGGTAGTGATAATGGTAATGGTAATGGTACTGGTAATGGTAATGGTAATGCTAATGGTTCTGGTAATGGTAATGGTAATGGTAATGGTATTGGTAATGGTAATGGTAATGGTAGTGGCAATGGTACTGGTAATGGTAATGGTAATGGTAATGGTAATGGTAGTGGTAATGGTAATGATAATGGTAGTGGTACTGGTAATGGTAATGGTATTTATAATGGTAGTGGTAATGGTATTGGTAATGGTAATGGAAATATTAGTGGTAATGATAATGGTAATGGTAGTGATAATGGTAGTGGTAATGATAGTAGTAATAGTAATGATAATGGTAGTGGTAATGGAAATGATAATGGTAATGGTAATGGTAATATTAGTGGTAATGATAATGGTAATGGTAGTGATAATGGTAGTGGTAATGGTAATGGTAATGATAGTAGTAATGGTAATGGTAATGATAGTGGTAATGGTAATGGTAATGGTAATGATAATGGTAATAGTAGTGGTAGTGGTAGTAGTAATGGTAATGGTAATGGTAGTGGTAATGGTAGTGATAATGGTAATGGTAATGGTACTGGTAATGGTAATGGTAATGCTAATGGTTCTGGTAATGGTAATGGTAATGGTAATGGTAATGGTATTGGTAATGGTAATGGTAATGGTAGTGGCAATGGTACTGGTAATGGTAATGGTAATGGTAATGGTAATGGTTCATGTAATGGTAATGGTAATGGTAATGGTAATGGTAATGGTAATGGTATTGGTAATGGAATTGGTAATGGTACTGGTAATGGTAATGGTAATGGTATTGATAATGGTAATGGTATTGGTAATGGTAATAGTAATGGTACTGGTAATGGTAATTCAATGGTAATAGTACTGGTAATGGTAATGGTTCTGGTAATGGTAATGGTAATGGTAATGGTAATGGTAATGGTAATGGTAATGGTAATGGTAATGGTAATGGTAATGGTACTGGTAATGGTAATGGTATTGGTAAAGGTTGGTAATGGTAATGGTAGTGGTAATGGTAATGATTCTGGTAATGGTAATGGTAATGGTAATAGTAATGGTAGTAGTAATGGTAATGGTAATGGTATTGGTAATGGTTCTGGTAATGGTAATAGTAATGATATTGGTAATGGTACTGGTAATGGTAATGGTAATGGTATTAGTAATGGTACTAGTAATGGTAATGGTAATGGTGCTGGTAACGGTAATGGTAATGGTAATGATAATGGTTCTGGTAATAGTAATGGTAATGGTAATGGTAATGGTAGTGGTAATTTTATTGTAATAGTAATGGTAATGATAATGGTTCTGGTAATGGTAATGGTAATGGTAATGGTACTGGTAATGGTAATGATAATGGTACTGGTAATGGTAATGGTAATGGTAATGGTAATGGTAATGGTAATGGTAATGGTAATGGTTCTGGTAATGGTAATGGTAGTGGTAATGGTAATGGTAATGGTTCTAAAAATGGTAATGGTAATGGTATTGGTAATGGTAATGGTAATGGTAGTGGTAATGGTACTGGTAATGGTAATGGTAATGGTAATGGTTCATGTAATGGTAATGGTAATGGTAATGGTAATGGTAATGGTAATGGTAATGGTAATAGTAATGATAATGATAATGGTAATGGTAATGGTTCTGGTAATGGTAATGGTTCTAGTAATGGTAATGGTAATGATATTGGTAATGGTAATGGTAATGGTAATGGCAATGGAATTGGTAATGGTAATGGTAACGGTAATGGTAATGGTATTAGTAATGGTATTGGTAATGGTAATGGTAATATTAATGGTAATGGTATTGGTAATGGTAATGGTAATGGTAATGGTAATGGTAATGTTAATGATACTGGTAATGGTAATGGTAATGGTAATGATAATGGTAATGGTAATGGTAATGGTAATAGTAATGGTAATGGTAATGGTAATGGTAGTGGTAATGGTAATGGTTCTAAAATTTGTAATGGTAATGGTATTGGTAATGGTAATGGTAATGGTAGTGGTAATGGTACTGGTAATAGTAATAGTAATGGTAATGGTAATGATTCATGTTATGGTAATGGTAATGGTAATGGTAATGATAATGGTAATGGTACTGGTAATGGTAATGGTAATGGTAATGGTAATGGTAATGGTAATGGTAATGGTAATGGCAATGGTAATGATAATGGTAGTGGTAGTGGTAATGGTAATGGGAATGGTTCAAAAAATGGTAATGGTAATGGTATTGGTAATGGTAATGGTAATGGTAATGGAAATATTAGTGATAATGATAATGGTAATGGTAATGATAATAGTAGTGGTACTGATAGTAGTAATGGTAATGGTAATGGTAGTGGTAATGGTAATGATAATGGTAATGGTAATGGTAATATTAGTGGTAATGATAATGGTAATGGTAGTGATAATGGTAGTGGTAATGGTAATGGTAATGATAGTAGTAATGGTAATGGTAATGATAGTGGTAATGGTAATGGTAATGGTAATGGTAATGATAATGGTAATGGTAGTGGTAGTGGTAGTAGGAATAGTAATGGTAATGGTAGTGGTAATAGTAGTGGCAATGAAAATAGTAATGGTAATGGTAATAGTAATGGTAATGGTAATGGTAATGGTAATGGTAATGGTTCTGGTAATGGTAATGGTAATGGTATTGGTAATGGTAATGGTAATGGTAGTGGTAATGGTACTGGTAATGGTAATGGTAATGGTAATGCTAATGATAATGGTTCATGTAATGGTAATAGTAATGGTAATGGTAATGGTAATGGTAATGGTAATGGAATTGATAATGGTACTGGTAATGGTAATGGTAATGGTATTGGTAATGGTAATGGTAATGGTAATGGTAATGGTAATGGTAATGGTAATGGTAATTTAATGATAATAACACTGGTAATGGTAAAAGTTCTGGTAATGGTAATGGTAATAGTAATGGTAATGGTAATGGTAATGGTATTGGTAATGGTTGGTAATGGTAATGGTAATGGTAATGGTAATGGTAATGGTTTTGGTAATGGTAATGGTAATGATAATAGTAATGGTAGTAGTAATGGTAATGGTAATGGTATTGGTAATGGTTCTGGTAATGGTAATGGTAATGATATTGGTAATGGTAATGGTAATGGTAATGATATTAGTAATGGTATTGGTAATGATAATGGTAATATTAATGGTAATGGTATTGGTAATGGTAATGGTAATGGTAATGGTAATGTTAATGATACTGGTAATGGTAATGGTAATGGTAATGGTAATGATAATGGTAATGGTAATGGTAATGGTAATGGTAATACTAATGGTAATTGTAATGGTAATGGTTCTGGTAATGGTACTGGTAATGGTAATGGTAATGGTAATGATGGTAATGGTGATGGTAATGGTAATAGTAGTGGTAATGGTAATGGTAATGGTAATGGTAATGGTAATGGTAATGGTAGTGGTAATGGTAATGGAAATGGTAATGGTATTGGTAATGGTAGTGGTAATGGTAATGGTAGTGGTAGTGGTAGTGGTAATGGTAATGGTAATGGTAGTGATAATGGTAATGGTAATGGTAATGATAATGATAATGATAATGATAATGAAAATGGTAATGGTAATGGTAATGGTAATGGAAATAATAATGGTAATGGTAATGGTAATTGGAATGGTAATGGTAATGGTAATAGTAGTGGTAATTGTAATGGTAATGGTAATGAAAGTGGTACTGGTAATTGTAATGGTAGTGGTAATGGTAATGATAATGGTAATGGTAATGGTAATGGTAATGGTAGTTATAATGGTAATGGTAATGGTAATGATAGTGGTAGTGGTAATACTAATGGTAATAGTCATGACATTGGTAGTGGAAATGGTAATGGTAATGGTAATGGTAATGGTAATGGTAGTGGTAATGGTAATGGTAATGGTAGTGGTAATGGTAATGGTAATGGTAATGGTAATGGTAATGGTACTGGTAATGGTAATGGTATTGGTTGGTAATGGTAATGGTAATGGTAATGGTTCTAGTAATGGTAATAGTAATGGTAGTGGTAATTGAATGGTTATGGTAATGGTAATGGTAATAGTTTTGGTAATGGTAATGGTAGTGGTAATGGTAATGGTAATGGTGATGGTAATGGTAATGGTAATGGTAATGATATTGGTAGTAGAAATGGTAATGGTAATGGTAATGGTAATGGTAGTGGTATTGGTAATGGTAATGGTAATGGTAGTGGTAATGGTAATGATAATGGTAGTGGTACTGGTAATGGTAATGGTATTTATAATGGTAGTGGTAATGGTAATGGTAATGGTAATGGAAATATTAGTGGTAATGATAATAGTAATGGTAGTGATAATGGTAGTGGTAATGATAGTAGTAATAGTAATGATAATGGTAGTGGTAATGGAAATGATAATGGTAATGGTAATGGTAATATTAGTGGTAATAATAATGGTAATGGTAGTGATAATGGTAGTGGTAATGGTAATGGTAATGATAGTAGTAATGGTAATGGTAATGATAGTGGTAATGGTAATGGTAATGGTAATGGTAATGATAATGGTAATAGTAGTGGTAGTGGTAGTAGTAATGGTAATGGTAATGGTAGTGGTAATGGTAGTGATAATGGTAATGGTAATGGTACTGGTAATGGTAATGGTAATGCTAATGGTTCTGGTAATGGTAATGGTAATGGTAATGGTAATGGTATTGGTAATGGTAATGGTAATGGTAGTGGCAATGGTACTGGTAATGGTAATGGTAATGGTAATGGTAATGGTTCATGTAATGGTAATGGTAATGGTAATGGTAATGGTAATGGTAATGGTAATGGTATTGGTAATGGAATTGGTAATGGTACTGGTAATGGTAATGGTAATGGTATTGATAATGGTAATGGTATTGGTAATGGTAATAGTAATGGTACTGGTAATGGTAATTCAATGGTAATAGTACTGGTAATGGTAATGGTTCTGGTAATGGTAATGGTAATGGTAATGGTAATGGTAATGGTAATGGTAATGGTACTGGTAATGGTAATGGTATTGGTAAAGGTTGGTAATGGTAATGGTAGTGGTAATGGTAATGATTCTGGTAATGGTAATGGTAATGGTAATAGTAATGGTAGTAGTAATGGTAATGGTAATGGTATTGGTAATGGTTCTGGTAATGGTAATAGTAATGATATTGGTAATGGTAATGGTAATGGTAATGGTAATGGTAACGGTAATGGTAATGGTATTAGTAATGGTATTGGTAATGGTAATGGTAATATTAATGGTAATGATATTGGTAATGGTAATGGTAATGGTAATGGTAATGTTAATGATACTGGTAATGGTAATGGTAATGGTAATGATAATGGTAATGGTAATGGTAATGGTAATGGTAATGGTAATGGTAATGGTAATGGTAATGGTAGTGGTAATGGTAATGGTTCTAAAAATGGTAATGGTAATGGTAGTGGTAATGGTACTGGTAATGGTAATGGTAATAGTACTGGTAATGGTAATGGTAATGGTAATGGTAATGGTTCATGTAATGGTAATGGTAATGATAATGGTAATAGTAATGGTACTAGTAATGGTAATGGTAATGGTAATGGTAATGGTAATGGTAATGGTAATGGTATTGGTAATGGTAGTGGTAATGGTAATGGTAATGGTATTGGTAATGGTACTAGTAATGGTAATGGTAATGGTGTTGGTAACGGTAATGGTAATGGTAATGGTAATGGTTCTGGTAATAGTAATGGTATTGGTAATGGTAGTGGTAATTTTATGGTAATATTAATGATAATGATAATGGTTCTGGTAATGGTAATGGTAATGGTAATGGTACTGGTAATGGTAATGATAATGGTACTGGTAATGGTAATGGTAATGGTAATGGTAATGGTAATGGTAATGGTAGTGATTATTGAATGGTAATAGTAATAGTAATGGTTCTGGTAATGGTCCTGGTAATGGTAATGATGATGGTAATAGTGATGGTAATAATAGTGGTAATGGTAGTGGTAATGGTAATGTTAATGGTAATGGTAGTGGTAATGTTAGTGGTAGTGGTAACGTTAGTGGTAGTGGTTATTGGTAATGATATAGGTAGTGGAAATGGTAATGGTAATAGTAGTGGTAATGGTAATGGTTGTGGTAATGGTAAATGTAACGGTAGTGGTGATGGTAGTGGTAATAGTAATGGTAATGGTAATGGTAATGGTAATGGTAATGGTAATGGTAGTGGTAATGGTAATGGTAATGGTACTGGTAATGGTAATGGTAATGGTAATGGTACTGGTAATGGTAATGGTAGTGGTAATAGTACTAGTAATGGCAATAGTACTAGTAATAGTAATAGTATTGGTAATGGTAGTGGTAATGGTAATGGTAATGGTAATGGTAATGGTTGTGGTAATGATAATGGTAATGGTAATGGTTGTGGTAATGGTAATGGTAATGGTAATGGTAATGGTAATGGTAATGGTAGTGGTAATGGTAGTGGTAATGGTAATGATATGGGTAATGGTAATGGTACTGGTAATGGTAATGGTTATGGTAATGATAGTGGTAGTGGTTACTGGTAATGATATTGGTAGTGGGAATGGTAATGGTAATGGTAGTAGTAATGGTAATGGTAGTGGTAATTGTAATTGTAATAGTAGGGTAATGGTAGTGGTAATAGTAATGGTAATGGTTCTGGTAATAGAATTGGTAATAGTATTGGTAATGGTAATGGTAATAGTAATGGTGGTGGTAATGGTAATGGTAATGGTATTGGTAATGGTAATTGTAATGGTAATGGTAATGGTAATGGAAATTAAATGGTAATGGTATTGGTAATGATAATGGTAATAGAAATGGTAATGGTTCTGGTAATGGTAATGGTAATGGTACTGGTTATGGTAATAATATTGGTAATGGTACTGGTAATGGTAATGGTAATGGTATTAGTAATGGTAGTGGTAATGGTAATGGTAATGATAACGGTAATGGTAATGGTATTGGTAATGATATTGGTAATGGTAATGGTAATGGTAATGGTAATGGTATTGGTTGTCAACGGGAGTTGTGTGTTGGCCCCGTCCTCGCTTGGGCGGAGCCGATTTCGTGGTCGGGTGTGAGGGGAGCAGCCGACCTGCAGCAGTGGGCGAGCTGGTTGACGAGGAGGTCGACCTGCACGGAGACCACTGTACGGGCGCCGACTTCAGTGTGGCGCCGACTTCAGGGAGGTCGACTTGGGAAGTCGACCTGTGGGTGACGTCAACTTGGGGAAGCCGACTTCGGTGATCGGCTGACGGACTGCTGGTCGACCTGGTGGTTGGTCGACCAGGCCTGCTGGTCGACCTGCTGGTGGTCGACCTGACCTGGTAATGGTAATGGTAATGGTAATGGTAGTGGTAGTTGTAACGGTAATGGTAATGGTAATGGTAATGGTAATGGTAGTGATAATGGTAATGATAATGATAATGATAATGAAAATGGTAATGGTAATGGTAATGGTAATGGTAATGGTAATAGTAATGGTAATGGTAATGGGAATGGTAATGGTAATGGTAATGGTAATGGTAGTGGTAATTATAATGGTAATGGTAATGAAAGTGGTACTGGTAGCTGTAATGGTAGTGGTAATGGTAATGATAATGGTAATGGTAGTTGTAATAGTAATGGTCATGACATTGGTAGTGGAAATGGTAATGGTAATGGTAATGGTAATGGTAGTGGTAATGGTAATGGTTCATGTTATGGTAATGGTAATGGTAATGGTAATGGAATTGGTAATGGTACTGGTAATGGTATTGATAATGGTAATGGTATTGGTAATGGTAATGGTAATGGTAATGGTAATTTAATGGTAATAGTACTGGTAATGGTAATGGTTCTTGTAATGGTAATAGTAATGGTAATTGTAATGGTAATGGTAATGGTATTGGTATTGGTATTGGTATTGGTAATGGTAATGGTAATAGTAATGGTAGTAGTAATGGTAATGGTAATGGTATTGGTAATGGTTCTGGTAATGATAATGGTAATGATATTGGTAATGGTAATGGTAATGGTAATGGTAATGGTATTAGTAATGGTATTGGTAATGGTAATGGTAATATTAATGGTAATGGTATTGGTAATGGTAATGGTAATGGTAATGGTAATGGTAATGGCAATGGTAATGTTAATGATACTGGTAATGATAATGGTAATGGCAATGATAATGGTAATGGTAATAGTAATGGTAATGGTAGTGGTAGTGGTAGTGGTAATGGTAATGGTAATGGTTCTAAAAATGGTAATGGTAATGGAAATGGTAGTGGTAATGGTAATGGTAATGGTATTGGTAATGGTAATGGTAATGGTATTGGTAATGGTAATGGTAATGGAAATGGTAATGGTAATGGTAATAGTATTGGTAATGGAAATAGTAATGGAAATATTAGTGATAATGATAATGGTAGTGGTAATGATAGTAGTAATGGTAATGGTAATGGTAGTGGTAATGGTAATGATAATGGTAATGGTACTATTAGTGGTAATGAAAATGGTAATGGTAGTGATAATGGTAGTGGTAATGGTAATGGTAATGATCGTAGTAATGGTAATGGTAATGATAGTAGTAATGGTAATGGTAATGGTAATAGTAATGATAATGGTAATGGTAGTGGTAGTGGTAGTAGTAATGGTAATGGTAATGGTAGTGGTAATAGTAGTGGCAATGGTAATGGTAATGGTAATGGTACTGGTAATGGTAATGGTAATGGTAATGGTAATGGTTCTGGTAATGGTAATGGTAATGGTATTGGTAATGGTAATGGTAATGGTAGTGGTAATGGTACTGGTAATGGTATTGGTAATGGTAATGGTAATGCTAATGGTAATGGTTCATGTAATGGTAATGGTAATGGTAATGGTAATGGTAATGGAATTGGTAATGCTACTGGTAATGGTAATGGTAATGGTATTGGTAATGGTAATGGTATTGGTAATGGTAATGGTAATGGTAATGGTAAAGGTAGTTTAATGGTAATAGTACTGGTAATGGTAATGGTTCTGGTAATGGTAATGGTAATGGTAATAGTAATACTAATGGTAATAGTAATGGTAATGGTACTGGTAATGGTAATGGTAATGGTAATGGTATTGGAAATGGTTGGTAATGGTAATAGTAATGGTAATGGTTTTGGTAATGGTAATGGTAATGATAATAGTAATGGTAGTAGTAATGGTAATGGTAATGGTAATGGTATTGGTAATGGTTCTGGTAATGGTAATGGCAATGATATTGGTAATGGTAATGGTAATGGTAACGGTAATGGTAATGGTATTAGTAATGGTATTGGTAATGATAATGGTAATATTAATGGTAATCTTATTGGTAATGGTATTGGTAATAGTAATGGTAATGTTAATGATACTGGTAATGGTAATGGTAATGGTAATGATAATGGTAATGGTAATGGTAGTGGTAATAGTAGTGGCAATGGTAATGGTAATGGTAATGGTACTGGTAATGGTAATGGTAATGGTAATGGTAATGGTAATGGTAATGGTAATGGTTCTGGTAATGGTAATGGTAATGGTATTGGTAATGGTAATGGTAATGGTATTAGTAATGGTACTGGTAATGGTAATGGTAATGGTAATGCTAATGGTAATGGTTCATGTAATGGTAATGGTAATGGTAATGGTAATGGAATTGGTAATGCTACTGGTAATGGTAATGGTAATGGTAATGGTATTGGTAATGGTAATGGTATTGGTAATGGTAATGGTAATGGTAATGGTAAAGGTAGTTTAATGGTAATAGTACTGGTAATGGTAATGGTTCTGGTAATGGTAATGGTAATGGTAATGGTAATGGTACTGGTAATGGTAATGGTAATGGTAATGGTATTGGAAATGGTTGGTAATGGTAATAGTAATGGTAATGGTTTTGGTAATGGTATTGGTAATGGTAATAGTAATGGTAGTGGTAATGGTAATAGTAATGGTAATGGTATTGGTAATGGTTCTGGTAATGGTAATGGCAATGATATTGGTAATGGTAATGGTAATGGTAACGGTAATGGTAATGGTATTAGTAATGGTATTGGTAATGATAATGGTAATATTAATGGTAATGTTATTGGTAATGGTAATGGTAATAGTAATGGTAATGTTAATGATACTGGTAATGGTAATGGTAATGGTAATGATAATGGTAATGGTAATGGTAATGGTAATGGTTCTGGTAATGTTACTGGTAATGGTAATGGTAATGGTAATGGTAATGATGATGGTAATGGTGATGGTAATGGTAATAGTAGTGGTAATGGTAATGATAATGGTAATGGTAATGGTAGTGGTAATGGTAATGGAAATGGTAATGGTATTGGTAATGGTAGTGGTAATGGTAATGGTAGTGGTAGTGGTAATGGTAATGGTAATGGTAATGGTAGTGATAATGGTAATGGTAATGGTAATAGTAATGGTAATGGTAATGGGAATGGTAATGGTAATGGTAATGGTAATGGTAGTGGTAATTGTAATGGTAATGGTAATAAAAGTGGTACTGGTAATTGTAATGGTAGTGGTAATGGTAATGATAATGGTAATGGTAATGGTAATGGTAATGGTAGTTGTAATGGTAATGGTAATGGTAATGATAGTAGTAGTGGTAATAATAATCGTAATAGTCATGACATTGGTAGTGGAAATGGTAATGGTAATGGTAATGGTAGTGGTAATGGTTATGGTAATGGTAGTGGTAATGGTAATGGTAATGGTAATGGTACTGGTAATGGTAATGGTATTGGTTGATAATGGTAATGGTAATGGTAATGGTTCTAGTAATGGTAATGGTAATGGTAGTGCTAATTGAATGGTTATAGTAATTGTAATGGTAATAGTTTTGGTAATGGTAATGGTAGTTGTAATGGTACTGGTAATGGTAATGGTAATGGTACTGGTACTGGTAATGGTAATGGTAATGGTAATGATAATGGTTCCAAAAATGGTAATGGTAATGGTAATGGTACTGGTAATGGTAATGGTAATGGTACTGGTAATGGTAATGATAATGGTAATGGTAATGGTACGGCAATGGTAATGGTAATGGTATTGGTAGTGGTACTGGTAATGGTAATGGTAATGGTATTGGTAATAGTAATTGTAATGGTAGTGATAATGGTAATGGTTGTGGTAATGGTAATGGTAATGGTAATGGTAATGGTAATGGTAATGGTAATGGTAATGGTAATGGTACTGGTAATGGTATTGGTATTGGTAATGGTAATGGTAATGGTAATGGTAATGGTAGTGGTATTTTAATGGTAATAATAGTGGTAATGGTTTTGGTAATGGTAATGGTAATGATAATGGTAATGGTAATGGTAATGGTAATAATTATGGTAATGGTACTGGTAATGGTAATGGTAATGGTAATGGTAATGGTACTGGTAATGGTATTGGTAATGGTAATGGTATTGTTAATGGTAATGGTAATGGTAATGGTATTGGTAATGGTAATGGTAATGGTAATGGTAATGGTAATGGTAATGGTAATAGTAATGGTAATGGTAATAGTAATGGTAATGAAAATGGTAATGGTACTGGTAATGGATGGTAATAGTATTGATAATGGTATTGGTAATGGTAATGGTAATGGTAATGGTAATGGTAATGGTTCTGTAATGGTAATGGTAATGGTAATGGTATTCGTAATGGTATTTGTAATGGTAATGGTAATTGTACTGCTAATGGTATTGGTAATGGTAATGGTAATGGTATTGGTAATGGTAATGGTAATGGTAATGGTAATGGTAATGGTAATGGTTCTGGTAATGGTAATGGTAATGGTTATGGTAATGGGAATGGTACGGTAATGGTAATGGTATTGGTAATGATACTGGTAATGGTAATGGTAATGATAATGGTAATGGTACTGGTAATGGTAATGATAATGGTAATGGTAATGTATCTGGTATTGGTAATGGTAATGGTAATGGTAATGGTACTGGTAATGGTAATGATAATGGTATTGGTAATGGTAATGGTATTGGTAATGGTAGTGGTAATGGTAGTGGTATTGGTAATGGTAGTGGTACTGGTAATGGTAATGGTAATGGTAATGGTAATGGTACTGGTAATTTTACGGTAATGGTAATGATAATGGTTCCGAAAATGGTAATGGTAATGGTAATGGTACTGGTAATGGTAATGGTAATGGTAATGGTACTGGTAATGGTAATGATAATGGTAATGGTAATGGTACGGCAATGGTAATGGTAATGGTATTGGTAGTGGTACTGGTTATGGTAATGGTAATAGTATTGGTAATAGTAATTGTAATGGTAGTGATAATGGTAATGGTTGTGGTAATGGTAATGGTAATGGTAATAGTAATGGTAATGGTAATGGTACTGGTAATGGTATTGGTATTGGTAATGGTAATGGTAATGGTAATGGTAATGGTAATGGTAATGGGAATGGTAATGGTAATGATTCTGGTAATGGTAATGGTAATGGGAATGGTAATGGTAATGGTTCTGGGAATGGTAATGGTAATGGTAATGGTAATGGTAATGGTATTGGTAAGGTAATGGTTCTGGTAATGGTAATGGTAATGGTAATGGTAATGGTAATGATAATGGCATTGGTAATGGTATTGGTAATGGTAATGGTAATGGTAATGGTAATGGTAGTGGTAATTGAATGGTAATAGTAATGGTAATGGTAATAGTATTGGTAATGGTAATGGTAATAGTACTAGTAATGGTAATGGTATTGGTAATGGTAGTGGTAATCGTAATGGTAATGGTAATGGAAGTGGTAATGGTAATGGTAATGGTAATGGTAATGGTAATGGTAATGGTAATGGTAATGGTAGTGGTAATTATAATATTAATGGTAATGGTAATGGTAATGGTAGTGGTAGTGGTAATGGTAATGGTAATGGTATTGGTAATGGTAATAGTAATGGTAGTGGTAATGGTAATGATAATGGTAATGATAATAGTAGTGGTAATGGTAATGGTAGTGGTAGTTGTAATACTAATGGTAATGGTAATGGTTATGGTAGTGGTAATTTTATGATAATTGTAATGGTAATGGTAATGATAATGGTTCTGGTAATGGTAATGGTAATGGTACTGGTAATGGTAATGGTAATGGTACTGGTAATGGTAATGGTACTGGTAATGGTAATGGTCATGGTATTGGTAATGGTAATGGTAATGATAATGGTAATGGTAATGGTATTGGTAACGGCATTGGTAATGGTTCTGGTAAAGGTAATGGTAATGATAATGGTACTGGTAATGGCAATGGTAATGGTATTGGTAATTGTACTAGTAATGGTAATGGTAATGGTAATGGTACTGGTATTGGTAATGGTATTGGTAATGGTAATGGAAATAGTAATGGTAATGGTAATGGTACTGGTAATGGTAATGGTAATGGTCATGGTATTGGTAATGGTAATGGTAATGGTAATGGTATTGGTAATGGTATTGGTAATGGTAATGGTTGTGATAATTTAATGGTAATGGTTTTGGTAATGGTAATCGTAATGGTAATGGTAATGGTAATGGTATTGGTAATGGTAATGGTAATGGTAATGGGAGTGATAATGGTAATGGTAGTGATAATGGTAATGGTAGTGGTAGTGGTAATGGTAATGGTAATGGTTATGATAATGGTAATGGTAGTGGTAATTTAGTGGTAATGGTAATGGTAATGATTTTGGTAATGGTAATGGTAATGATACTGGTAATGATAATGGTAATGGTATTGGTATTGGTATTGGTAATGGTAATGGTAATGGTAATGGTAGTGATAATGGTAATGGTAGTGGTAATGGTAATGGTAATGGTAGTGATAATGGTAATGGTAGTGGTAATGGTAATGGTAATGGTAGTGATAATTGAATGGTATTAATAATGATAATGGTAGTGGTAATGGTAATTGTAATGGTAGTGGTAATGGTAATAGTAGTGGTAATGGTTATTGTAATGGTAGTGGTAATGGTAGTGGTAATTGTTATTGTAATGGTAATGGTAATGGTAATAGTACTAGTGATGGTAATGGTATAGGTAATGGTAGTGGTAATGATAATCGTAATGGTAATAGTAATGGTAATGGAAATGGTAATGGTAGTGGGAATTGAATGGTAATAGTAATGGTAATAATAATAGTATTGGTAATGGTAATGGTAATGGTAGTAGTAATGGTAGTGGTAATGGTAATGGTAATGGTAAGTGTAATGGTAGTGGTAATGGTAATGGAAATGGTAGTGGTAATGGTAATGGTATTAGTAATTATAGTGATAGTGGTAATGGTAATGGTAATTTAATGGTAATAATAGTGGTAATGATTTTGGTAATGGTAATGGTAATGGTAATGGTACTGGTAATGGTAATGGTAATGGTAATGGTACTGGTAATGGTAATGGTATTGGTAATGGTAATGGTAATGGTAATGTTAATGGTATTGGTAATGGTAATGGTAATGGTATTGGTAATGGTAATGGTAATGGTAATGGTAATGGTAATGGTAATGGTAATGGTAATGGTTCTGTAATGGTAATGGTAATGGTAATGGTATTGGTAATGGTATTTGTAATGGTAATGGTAATTGTACTGCTAATGGTATTGGTAATGGTAATGGTAGTGTTAATGGTAATGGTAGTGGTAATGGTAATTGTAATGGTAGTGGTAATGGTAGTGGTAATAGTAATGGTAATGGTAATGGTAATGGTAATAGTACTAGTATTGGTAATGGTAATGGTAGTGTTAATGGTAATGGTAGTGGTAATGGTAATTATAATGGTAGTGGTAATGGTAGTGGTAATAGTAATGGTAATGGTAATGGTAATAGTAATAGTAGTAGTATTGGTAATGGTATTGGTAATGGTAGTGGTAATGGTAATGGTAATGGTAGTGGTAATGGTAATAGTAATGGTAATGGTAATGGTAATGGTAATGGTTGTGGTAATGGTAATAGTAATAGTAATAGTAATGGTACTGGTAATGGTAATGGTATTGGTAATGGTAGTGGTAATGGTAATGGTAATAATAATGGTAATGGTAGTAGTAGTGGTAATTGAATGGTAATAGTAATGGTAATTGTATTGGTAATGGTAATGGTAATGGTAATGGTAATGGTAGTGGTAATAGTAGTGGTAATGGTAATGGTAATGGTAATGGTAATGGTAATGGTAATGATATTGGCAGTGGAAATGGTAATGGTATTGGTAATGGTAATGGTAATGGTAATGGTAATGGTAATGGTAATGGTAATGGTAATGGTAGTGATAGTTGTAATATTAATGGTAATGGTAATGGTAATGGTAGTGGTAGTGGTAATGGTAATGGTAATGGTATTGGTAATGGTAATGGTAATGGTAGTGGTAATGGTAATGGTAATGGTAATAGTAGTGGTAATGGTAATGGTAATGGTAGTGGTAATGGTAATGATAGTGGTAGTTGTAATACTAATGGTAATGGTAATGGTAATGGTAGTGGTAATTTTATGGTAATTGTAATGGTAATGGTAATGGTTCTGGTAATGGTAATGGTAATGGTACTGGTAATGGTAATGGTAATGGTACTGGTAATGGTAATAGTAATGGTACTGGTAATGGTAATGGTCATGGTATTGGTAATGGTAATGGTAATGATAATCGTAATGGTAATGGTAATGGTAATGGTAATGGTAGTGGTGATGGTAATGGTAGTGGTAGTGGTAATGGTAATGGTAATGGTGATGGTAATGGTAATGGTAGTGGTAATTTAATGGTAATGGTAATGGTAATGGTTTTGGTAATGGTAATGGTAATGGTAATGATACTGGTAATGATAATGGTAATGGTATTGGTATTGGTATTGGTAGTGGTAATGGTAATGGTAATGGTAGTGATAATGGTAATGGTAGTGGTAATGGTAATGGTAATGGTAATGGTAATGGTAATGGTAGTGATAATTGAATGGTATTAGTAATGATAATGGTAGTGGTAATGGTAATTGTAATGATAGTGGTAATGGTAATGGTAGTAATAATGGTCATTGTAATGGTAGTGGTAATGGTAGTGGTAATTGTTATTGTAATGGTAATGGTAATGGTAATAGTACTAGTAATGGTAATGGTATTGGTAATGGTAGTGGTAATGGTAATGGTAATGGTAATGGTAATGGTAATGGTAGTGGTAATGGTAATAGTAATGGTAATGGTAATAGTACTGGTAATGGTAATGGTATTCGTAATGGTAGTGATAATGGTAATGGTAATGGTAATGGTAATAGTAATGGTAATGGAAATGGTAATGGTAGTGGAAATTGAATGGTAATAGTACTGATAATGATAATAGTATTGGTAATGCTAATGGTAATGCTAATGGTAATGGTAATGGTAGTGGTAATGGTAGTGGTAATAGTAATGATATTCATAGTGGAAATGGTAATGGTAATGGTAATAGTAATGGTAGTGGTAATGGTAATGGTAATGGTAAGTGTAATGGTAGTGGTAATGATAATGGAAATAATAGTGGTAATGGTAATGGTAATGGTAGTGATAGTGGTAATGGTAATGGTAATGGTAATGGTAGTGGAATTTTAATGGTAATAATAGTGGTAATGGTTTTGGTAATGGTAATGGTAATGATAATGATAATGGTAATGGTAAAAGTAATGGTAATAATTATGGTAATGGTACTGGTAATGGTAATGGTAATGGTAATGGTACTGGTAATGGTAATGGTACTGGTAATGGTATGGTATTGGTAATGGTAATGGTAATGTTAATGGTATTGGTAATGGTAATGGTAATGGTATTGGTAATGGTAATGGTAATGGTAATGGTAATGAAAATGGTAATGGTACTGGTAATGGATGGTAATAGTATTGATAATGGTATTGGTAATGGTAATGGTAATGGTAATGGTAATGGTTCTGTAATGGTAATGGTAATGATAATGGTATTCGTAATGGTATTTGTAATGGTAATGGTAATTGTACTGCTAATGGTATTGGTAATGGTAATGGTAATGGTATTGGTAATGGTAATGGTAATGGTAATGGTTCTGGTAATGGTAATGGTAATGGTAATGGTAATGGTAATGGTAATGATAATGGTACTAGTAATGTTAATGGTAATGGTATTGGTATTGGTAATGGTACTGGTAATGGTAATGGTATTGGTAATGGTAATGGTAATGGTAATGGTACTGGTAATGGTAATGGTAATGGTATTGGTAATGGTACTGGTAATGATAATGGTATTGGTAATGGTAATGGTAATGGTAATGGTAATGGTAATAGTAGTGGTAATTTAATGATAATAGTAATGGTAATAGTAATGGTTCTGGTAATGGTAATGCTAATGGTAATGGTGATGGTACTGGTAATGGTAATGGCATTGGTAATGGTAATAGTAATGGTACTGGTAATGGTAATGGTTCTGGTAATGGTAATGGTAATGGTATTGGTAATGGTAATGGTAATGGTAATAGTAATGGTAATGGTATTGGTAATGGTACTGGTAATGGTAATGGTAATGGTATTGGAAATGGTAATGGTATTGGTAATGGTAGTGGTAATTGAATGGTAATAGTAATGGTAATAGTAATGGTAGAAGTATTGGTAATGGTAATGGTCGTGGTAATGGTAATGGTAATGGTAATGATATTGGTAGTGGAAATGGTAATGGTAATGGTAATGATAATGGTAATGGTAATGGTAGTGGTAATGGTAATGGTAATGGTAATGGTATTGGTAATGATAATGGTAATGGTAATGGTAATGGTACTGGTAATGGTAATGGTAATGGTAATGGTATTGGTAATGGTACTGGTAATGGTAATGGTCATGGTATTGGTAATGGTAATGGTAATGGTAATGGTAATGGTTCTGGTAATAGTAATGGTAATGGTAATGGTAATGGTAATGGTAATGGTACTGGTAATGGTACTGGTAATGGTAATGGTAATGGTAATGGTATTGGTAATGGTAATCGTAATGGTAATGGTAATGGTATTGGTAATGGTAATGGTAATGGTATTGGTAATGGTAGTTGTAATTGAATAGTAATAGTGATGGTAATGGTAATAGTATTGGTAATGGTAATGGTAATAGTAGTGGTAATGGTAATGGTAATGGTAATGATATTGGTAGTGGAAATGATAATGGTAATGGTAATGGTAATAGTAATGGTAATGGTAATGGTAATGATAATGGTAGTGGTAATGGTAATGGTAATGGTAGTGCTAATGGTAATGGTAATGATAATGGTAATGGTAATGGTAATGGTATTGGTAATGGTAATGGTAATGGTAATGGTAATGGTAATGGTAATAGTATTTGTATTGGTAATGGTAATGGTAATGGTAATAGTACTAGTAATGGAAATGGTAATGGTTTTGGTAATGGTAATGGGAATGGTAACGTTATGGTAATGATAATGTTACTGGTAACGGTGATGGTAATGGTATTGGTAATGGTACTGGTAATGGTAATGGTATTGGTAATGGTAATGATAATGGTAATGGTAATGGTAATGGTTGTGGTAATGATAATGGTACTGGTAATGGTAATGGTATTGGTAATGGTACTGGTAATGGTAATGGTTATGGTAATGGTAATGGTAATGGTATTGGTAATGGTACTGGTAATGGTAATGGTATTGGTAATGGTAATGGTAATGGTATTGGTAATGGTAATGGTAATAGTAATGATATTGGTAGTAGAAATGGTAATGGTAATGGTAGTGGTAGTTGTAATATTAATGATAATGGTAGTGGAAATGGTAGTGGTAATGGTAAAGTAAAGGTAATGGTATTGGTAATGGTAATGGTAATGGTAATAGTAGTGGTAATGGTAATGGTAATGGTAATGGTAGTGGTAATGGTAATGGAATTGGTAATGGTAGTGGTAGTTGTAGTATTAATGGTAATGGTAATGGTAATGGTAGTGGTAATTTTATGGTAATAGTAATAGTAAAGGTAATGGTAATGGTAGTGGTAATGGTAATAGTAATAGTACTAATAAAGCTAATGGTATTGGAAATGGTAGTGGTAATGGTAATGGTAATGGTAATGGTAGTATTAATGGTAATAGAATTGGTAATGGTAGTGGTAGTTGTAATATTAATGGTAATGGTAATGGTAATGGTAGTAGTAATTTTAAGGTAATAATAATGGTAATGGTAATAATATTGGTAATGGTAATGGTAATGGTAATGGTAATGGTAATGGTATTGGTAATGGTAATAGTAATGGTAATGGTACTGGTAATGGTAATGGTATTGGTAATGGTACTGGTAATGGTAATGGTAATGGTATTGGTAATGGTAATGGTAATGGTTCTGGTAATGGTTATGCTAATAGTAATAGTAATGGTAATGGTACTGGTAATGGTTCTAGTAATGGTATTGGTAAAGGTAATGGTAGTGTTAATGGTAATGGTAGTGGTAATGGTAATTGTAATGGTAGTGGTAATGGTAGTGGTAATAGTAATGCTAATGGTAAGAGTAATAGTACTAGTATTGGTAATGGTATTGGTAAGGGTAGTGGTAATGATAATGGTAATGGTAATGGAAATGGTAATGGTAGTGGTAATGGTAATGATAATGGTAATGGTAATGGTAGTGGTAATGGTAATGGTAATGGTAATGGTAATGGTAGTGGTAATTGAATGGTAATAGTAATGGTAATAGTATTGGTAATGGTAATGGTAATGATAGTGATAATGGTAATGATAATGGTAATGGTAATGATATTGGTAGTGGAAATGGTAATGGAAATGGTAATGGTAATGGTAATGGTAATGGTAATGGTATGGTAGTTGTAATATTAATGATAATGGTAATAATAATGGTAGTGGTAATGGTAATGGTATTGGTAATGGTAATGGTAATAGTAGTGGTAATGGTAATGGTAATGGTAATGGTAATAGTACTAGTAATGCTAATGGTATTGGAAATGGTAGTGGTAATGGTAATGGTAATGGTAATGGTAGTGGTAATGGTAATGGAATTGGTGATGGTAGTGGTAGTTTAAATATTAATGGTAATGGTAGTGGTAATTTTATGGTAATAGTAATGTTCATGGTAATGCTAATGGTATTGGAAATGATAGTGGTAATGGTAGTGGTAATGGTAATGGTAGTGGTAATGGTAATGGAATTGGTAATGGTAGTGGTAGTTGTAATATTTATGGTAATGGTAATGGTAGTGGAAATTTTATGGTTATATTAATGGTAATCGTAATGGTTCTGTTAATGGTAATGGTAATGGTACCGGTAATGGTAATGGTATTGGTAATGGTAATGGTACTGGTAATGGTAATGGTACTGGTAATGGTAATGGTAATGAATCTGGTAATGGTAATGGTAATGGTACTGGTAATGGTAATAGTAATGGTATTGATAATGGTACTGATAATGGTAATGGTAATGGTTCTGGTAATGGTCATTGTAATGGTAGTGGTAATGGTAGTGGTAATTGTAATGGTAATGGTAATGGTAGTGGTAATGGTAATGGTAATGGTAATGGTAATGGTAATGATAATGGTAGTGGTAATAGTAATGTTAATGGTAATGGTAATGGTAATGGTAATGGTATTGGTAATGATAATGGTAATGGTAATGGAAATGGTAATGGTACTGGTAATGGATGGTAATGGTATTGGTAATGGTACTGGTAATGGTAATAGTAATGGGAAGGGAAATGGTAATGGTAATGGTAATGGTAATGGTAATGGTTCTGTAATGGTAATGGTAATGGTAATGGTAATGGTATATTTAATGGTATTTGTAAAGGTAATGGTAATTGTACTGCTAATGGTATTGGTAATGGTAATGGTATTGGTAATGGTAATGTTAATGGTAATGGTTCTGGTAATGGTAATGGTAATGGTAATGGTAATGATAATGGTACTGGTAATGGTAATGGTATTGGTAATGGTACTGGTAATGGTAATGGTAATGGTATTGGTAATGGTAATGGTAATTGTAATGGTAATGGTAATGGTAATGGTACTGGTAATGGTAATGGTAATGATAATGGTACTGGTAATGGTAATGGTATTGGTAATGGTAATTGTAATGGTAATGGTAGTGGTAATTTAATGGTAATAGTAATGGTAATAGTAATGGTTCTGGTAATGGTAATGCTAATGGTAATGGTAATGGTACTGGTGATGGTTATGGTAATGGTATTTGTAATGGTAATAGTAATGGTACTGGTAATGGTAATTGTAATGGTTCTGGTAATGGTAATGGTAACGGTATTGGTAATTGTAATAGTAATGGTAATGGTAATGGTAATGGTATTGGTAATGGTAATGACAATGGTAATGGTAATGATAATAGTAATGGTAATGGTATTGGTAATGGTACTGGTAATGGTAGTGGTAATGGTATTGGTAATGGTAATGGTATTGGTAATGGTAGTGGTAATTGAATGATAATAGTAATGGTAATGGTAAAAGTATTGGTAATGGTAATGGTCGTGGTAATGGTAATGGTAATGGTAATGGTAATGATATTGGTAGTGGAAATGGTAATGGTAATGGTAATGGTAGTGGTAATGGTAATGGTAATAGTAATGGTAGTGGTAATGGTAATGGTAATGGTAATGGTAATGGTAATGGTAATGGTAATGGTATTGGTAATGATAATGGTACTGGTAATGGTAATGGTACTGGTAATGGTAATGGTAATGGTAATGGTACTGGTAATGGTAATGGTAGTGGTAATTTTATGGTAATAGTAATGGTCATGGTAATGCTAATGGTATTGGAAATGATAGTGGTAATGGTAGTGGTAATGGTAATGGTAGTGGTAATGGTAATGGAATTGGTAATGGTAGTGGTAGTTGTAATATTTATGGTAATGGTAATGGTAATGGTAGTGGAAATTTTATGGTTATAGTAATGGTAATCGTAATGGTTCTGTTAATGGTAATGGTAATGGTACCGGTAATGGTAATGGTATTGGTAATGGTAATGGAAATGGTAATGGTAATGGTAATGGTACTGGTAATGGTAATGGTAATGAATCTGGTAATGGTAATGGTAATGGTAATGGTAATGATAATGGTACTGGTAATGGTAATAGTAATGGTATTGATAATGGTACTGATAATGGTAATGGTAATGGTTCTGGTAATGGTAATGGTAATGGAATTTTAATGGTAATAGTACTGGTAATAGTAGTGGTAATGGTCATTGTAATGGTAGTGGTAATGGTAGTGGTAATTGTAATGGTAATGGTAATGGTAGTGGTAATTTTATGGTAATAGTAATGGTCCTGGTAATGCTAATGGTATTGGAAATGATAGTGGTAATGGTAGTGGTAATGGTAATGGTAGTGGTAATGGTAATGGAATTGGTAATGGTAGTGGTAGTTGTAATATTTATGGTAATGGTAATGGTAATGGTAATGGTAGTGGAAATTTTATGGTTATAGTAATGGTAATCGTAATGGTTCTGTTAATGGTAATGGTAATGGTACCGGTAATGGTAATGGTATTGGTAATGGTAATGGAAATGGTAATGGTAATGGTAATGGTAATGGTACTGGTAATGGTAATGGTAATGGTAATGAATCTGGTAATGGTAATGGTAATGGTAATGGTAATGGTACTGGTAATGGTAATAGTAATGGTATTGATAATGGTACTGATAATGGTAATGGTAATGGTTCTGGTAATGGTAATGGTAATGGAATTTTAATGGTAATAGTACTGGTAATAGTAGTGGTAATGGTCATTGTAATGGTAGTGGTAATGGTAGTGGTAATTGTAATGGTAATGGTAATGGTAGTGGTAATGGTAATGGTAATGGTAATGGTAATGATAATAGTAGTGGTAATAGTAATGGTAATGGTAATGGTAATGGTAATGGTAATGGTATTGGTAATGGTAATGGTAATGGTAATGGTAATGGAAATGGTAATGGTACTGGTAATGGATGGTAATGGTATTGGTAATGGTACTGGTAATGGTAATAGTAATGGGAAGGGAAATGGTAATGGTAATGGTAATGGTAATGGTAATAGTAATGGTAATGGTAATGGTAATGGTAATGGTACTGGTAATGGTAATAGTAATGGTATTGATAATGGTACTGATAATGGTAATGGTAATGGTTCTGGTAATGGTAATGGTAATGGAATTTTAATGGTAATAGTACTGGTAATAGTAGTGGTAATGGTCATTGTAATGGTAGTGGTAATGGTAGTGGTAATTGTAATGGTAATGGTAATGGTAGTGGTAATGGTAATGGTAATGGTAATGGTAATGATAATGGTAGTGATAATAGTAATGGTAATGGTAATGGTAATGGTAATGGTATTGGTAATGGTAATGGTAATGGTAATGGTAATGGTAATGGTAATGGTAATAGTAATGGAAATGGTAATGGTAATGGTAATGGTAATGGTAATGGTAATGGAATTTTAATGGTAATAGTACTGGTAATAGTAGTGGTAATGGTCATTGTAATGGTAGTGGTAATGGTAGTGGTAATTGTAATGGTAATGGTAATGGTAGTGGTAATGGTAATGGTAATGGTAATGGTAATGATAATGGTAGTGGTAATAGTAATGGTAATGGTAATGGTAATGGTATTGGTAATGGTAATGGTAATGGTAATGGAAATGGTAATGGTACTGGTAATGGATGGTAATGGTATTGGTAATGGTACTGGTAATGGTAATAGTAATGGGAAGGGAAATGGTAATGGTAATGGTAATGGTAATGGTATTGGTAATGGTACTGGTAATGGTAATAGTAATGGGAAGGGAAATGGTAATGGTAATGGTAATGGTACTGGTAATGGTAATGAATCTGGTAATGGTAATGGTAATGGTAATGGTAATGGTACTGGTAATGGTAATAGTAATGGTATTGATAATGGTACTGATAATGGTAATGGTAATGGTTCTGGTAATGGTAATGGTAATGGAATTTTAATGGTAATAGTACTGGTAATAGTAGTGGTAATGGTCATTGTAATGGTAGTGGTAATGGTAGTGGTAATTGTAATGGTAATGGTAATGGTAGTGGTAATGGTAATGGTAATGGTAATAGTAATGATAATGGTAGTGGTAATAGTAATGGTAATGGTAATGGTAATGGTAATGGTATTGGTAATGGTAATGGTAATGGTAATGGAAATGGTAATGGTACTGGTAATGGATGGTAATGGTATTGGTAATGGTACTCGTAATGGTAATAGTAATGGGAAGGGAAATGGTAATGGTAATGGTAATGGTAATGGTAATGGTAATGGTAGTGGTAATTGAATGGTAATAGTAATGGTAATAGTATTGGTAATGGTAATGGTAATGATAGTGGTAATTGTAATAGTAATGGTAATGGTAATGATATTGGTAGTGGAAATGGTAATGGAAATGGTAATGGTAATGGTAATGGTAGTGGTAGTTGTAATATTAATGATAATGGTAATAATATTGGTAGTGGTAATGGTAATGGTATTGGTAATGGTAATGGTAATAGTAATGGTAATGGTAATGGTAATGGTAATAGTACTAGTAATGCTAATGGTATTGGAAATGGTAGTGGTAATGGTAATGGTAATGGTAATGGTAGTGGTAATGGTAATGGAATTGGTAATGGTAGTGGTAGTTTAAATATTAATGGTAATGGTAGTGGTAATGGTAATAGTAATGGTAATGCTAATGGTATTGGAAATGATAGTGGTAATGGTAGTGGTAATGGTAATGGTAGTGGTAATGGTAATGGAATTGGTAATGGTAGTGGTAGTTGTAATATTTATGGTAATGGTAATGGTAATGGTAATGGTAGTGGAAATTTTATGGTTATAGTAATGGTAATCGTAATGGTTCTGTTAATGGTAATGGTAATGGTACCGGTAATGGTAATGGTATTGGTAATGGTAATGGAAATGGTAATGGTAATGGTAATGGTAATGGTATTGGTAATGGTAATGGTAATGAATCTGGTAATGGTAATGGTAATGGTACTGGTAATGGTAATAGTAATGGTATTGATAATGGTACTGATAATGGTAATGGTAATGGTTCTGGTAATGGTAATGGTAATGGAATTTTAATGGTAATAGTACTGGTAATAGTAGTGGTAATGGTCATTGTAATGGTAGTGGTAATGGTAGTGGTAATTGTAATGATAATGGTAATGGTAGTGGTAATGGTAATGGTAATGGTAATGGTAATGATAATGGTAGTGGTAATAGTAATGGTAATGGTAATGGTAATGGTAATGGTATTGGTAATGGTAATGGTAATGGTAATGGTAATGGAAATGGTAATGGTACTGGTAATGGATGGTAATGGTATTGGTAATGGTACTGGTAATGGTAATAGTAATGGGAAGGGAAATGGTAATGGTAATGGTAATGGTAATGGTTCTGTAATGGTAATGGTAATGGTAATGGTAATGGTATTGGTAATGGTATTTGTAAAGGTAATGGTAATTGTACTGCTAATGGTATTGGTAATGGTAATGATAATGGTATTGGTAATGGTAATGGTAATGGTAATGGTAATGGTTCTGGTAATGGTAATGGTAATGGTAATGATAATGGTACTGGTAATGGTAATGGTAATGATATTGGTAATGGTACTGGTAATGGTAATGGTAATGGTATTGGTAATGGTAATGGTAATGGTAATTGTAATGGTAATGGTAATGGTACTGGTAATGGTAATGGTAATGGTAATTGTACTGGTAATGGTAATGGTATTGGTAATGGTAATGGTAATGGTAATGGTAGTGGTAATTTAATGGTAATAGTAATGGTAATAGTAATGGTTCTGGTAATGGTAATGCTAATGGTAATGGTAATGGTACTGGTGATGGTTATGGTAATGGTATTTGTAATGGTAATAGTAATGGTACTGGTAATGGTAATTGTAATGGTTCTGGTAATGGTAATGGTAATAATTATAGTAATGGTAATGGTAATGGTAACGGTATTGGTAATTGTAATAGTAATGGTAATGGTAATGGTATTGGTAATGGTAATGACAATGGTAATGGTAATGATAATAGTAATGGTAATGGTATTGGTAATGGTACTGGTAATGGTAGTGGTAATGGTATTGGTAATGGTAATGGTATTGGTAATGGTAGTGGTAATTGAATGGTAATAGTAATGGTAATGGTAAAAGTATTGGTAATGGTAATGGTCGTGGTAATGGTAATGGTAATGGTAATGATATTGGTAGTGGAAATGGTAATGGTAATGGTAATGGTAATGGTAATGGTAGTGGTAATGGTAATGGTAATAGTAATGGTAGTGGTAATGGTAATGGTAATGGTAATGGTAATGGTAATGGTAATGGTATTGGTAATGATAATGGTAATGGTAATGGTAATGGTAATGGTACTGGTAATGGTAATGATAATGGTAATGGTAATGGTAATGGTATTGGTAATGGTACTGGTAGTGGTAAGGCTCATGGTATTAGTAATGGTAATGGTAATGGTTATGGTAATAGTAATGGTTCTGGTAATGGTAATGGTAATGGTAATAGAAATAGTAATGGTAATGGTAATGGTATTGGTAATGGTAATGGTAATGGTAATGGTATTGGTAATGGTAATGGTAATGGTATTGGTAATGGTAGTTGTAATTGAATGGTAATAGTAATGGTAATTGTAATAGTATTGGTAATGGTAATGGTAGTGGTAATGGTAATGGTAATGGTAATGTTAATATTAGTGGTAATGGTAATGCTAATGGTAATGGTAGTGCTAATGGTAATGGTAATGGTAATGGTAATGGTATTGGTAATGGTAATGGTAATAGTATTGGTATTGGTAATGGTAATGGTAATGTTAATGGTACTG
Source organism: Closterium sp. Naga37s-1 (assembly GCA_947471745.1). Lineage (NCBI taxonomy): Eukaryota > Viridiplantae > Streptophyta > Zygnematophyceae > Desmidiales > Closteriaceae > Closterium > Closterium sp. Naga37s-1. The sequence goes on from CANJKZ010000564.1 coordinate 338,151, forward strand.
GTAATGGTAATGGTATTGGTAATGGTACTGGTAATGGTAATGGTATTGGTAATGATAGTGGTAATGGTAATGGTAATGGTAATGATAATGGTTTTGGTAATGGTAATGGTAATGGTAATGGTTATGGTAATGGTAACGTTATGGTAATGATAATGGTACTGGTAATGGTAATGGTATTGGTAATGGTACTGGTAATGGTAATGGTAATGGTAATGGTAATGGTAATGGTAATGGTAATGGTAATGGTTGTGGTAATGATAATGGTACTGGTAATGGTAATGGTATTGGTAATGGTACTGGTAATGGTAATGGTGATGGTATTGGTAATGGTAATGGTAATGGTATTGGTAATGGTACTGGTAATGGTAATGGTATTGGTAATGGTAATGGTAATGGTAATGGTATTGGTAATGGTAGTGGTAATTGAATGGTAATAGTAATGGTAATGGTAATAGTATTGGTAATGGTAATGGAAATGGTAGTGGTAATGGTAATGGTAATGGTAATGATATTGGTAGTGGAAATGGTAATGGTAATGGTAATGGTAATGATAATGGTAATGGTAGTGGTAATGGTAATGGTAATGGTAATGGTAATGATAATGGTATTGGTATTGAGAATGGTAATGGTAATGGTAATGGTACTGGTAATGGTAATGGTAATGGTAATGGTATTGGTAATGGTACTTGTAATGGTAATGGTCATGGTATTGGTAATGGTAATGGTTCTGGTAATGGTAATGGTAATGGTAATGATAATGGTAATGGTAATGGTAATGGTATTGGTTATGGTATTGGTAATAGTAATGGTAATGGTAATGATAATGGAAATGGTAATGTTAATGGTAATGGTAGTGGTAATGTTAATGGTAATGGTAGTGGTAATGGTAATGATATCAGTAGTAGAAATGGTAGTGAAAATGGTAATGGTAATGGTAATGGTAATGGTGATGGTAATAGTACTAGTAATGGTAATGGTATTGGTAATGGTAGTGGTAATGGTAATGGTAATTGTAATGGTAATGGTAATGGTAGTGATAATTGAATGGTAATAGTAATGGTAATGGTAATGGTAATGGTAGTGATAATTGAATGGTAATAGTAATGGTAATGGTAATGGTTCTGGTAATGGTAATGGTAATGGTAATGATGATGGTGATGGTAATGATGATGGTAATGGTAATGGTGATGGTGACGGTCTACAGCACATCAAGACGCGCATGGGCAAAAGAAGGCGAAGGAGAGCCAGAAGTTTTGCCATGCGATGTTGGACGAGTATGATGGACTCGACAAGAGCAAGCTTCACCTTATTGCCACGTTAAAAACGGCGGTTTTCACGTGCCAATCTGACGCACCAACCTCTTCCTACATCGGTTTCATCAAGTCCATTCAGGAGATGGGTTGCTCGAACCTCCCGATCGATCAGCGTGGAAGCTACTACTCAGAGTGAGAATCCCAAATTGCACTTATGTTTTAATGTTTTGTTTGTTTACACTCGTATGGCTTCTGACGTAAGCGGCGTGTACATGCAGGTATGGCTTCGGCGAGTTTATCGAAGCTGCATCCAAGTATCTACGTGACGAGCAACTGGAGCACATCACCCAGAGTCCCTACATCGGCATCGCTATGGATGAGAGTACCAATAGGGTGCGCGGGAAGCACCTCATCGTGTACGTCACCTTCCTCATGGTTGTTCCAATGCAGGAGTTAGGATTGATCTCCACCAGATCCGAGGGTCAGTGGCAGGTCTCGGCGCGTAGATGGCGATGAGGCGCAATTGCTCATGCAGGAAGTTGATGTGTACAGATAGGAGGCGGCCATCGGCGGAGGGGAATGGGGAGGTGAAAGAAACTGCTCGATTGAAGGACAGGATGGAGATGCCACCAGGTTGCGGAACTTGTTGGCCAATTGAATTCAGAGCGTAAAGGGTTGGAGCGTGAACTGAAGAGTGTGGCCGGAGTTGGAGAGAAAGTCGAGGTAGGTTTTTTGAGAGACGTGTATCCACTAAAATGAGAATGTCCGCGTGAGGACGAGAGGTGGAAAGCCAGCGTTTTAGAGCATTGCGTTTAACTGGTGTATTGATACCATTGATATTCAGGCAGCGAACTCGTAAGGGCGTCAACATTCTGCTGAATGTACGCCCACCGCGCAGGAGGGTGCGCGGATCCACGGGCATTGGAGGAATAATTGATGACAAAAGGCATCAAGAGAGTGATAAACAGGCATATCATGAGTTACTTTTATAAACGTTGAGCAAAAAAATATGCAAGCATAAATCAATAGGCTAGACAACCAGCTAGGCCGAGAGCAAGGAATGCTAGTCGTTGGGGTTGCAGGCGGAGGACGAGGGCCCTCTCTGAACTGCCACTTGCATTGGTAAACAGGGAGTTTCCGGTAGTTTCTAGGCGGGCAGCGAGGCGAGCAACGAGGCAGGCAGAACGAGAAGGGCAGCAAGGGAGGTAGCAGATGGGGCGGCAGGAGTGTTCCAACACTACCGCGGGCCGGAGGCTTTTGAGGCTGCTGATGGAACGGGCAGCAGGCAGGGCTGCTAGAGGGCATGGGGGGGAGCCAGAGGTGTAGGTGGGTGAGTGATCGAGAAGGGGAAGCATGGGGATGGCAGAGCAGCGAGGCCTTGTGCGGAGTGGAGTCAAGGGGAGACCAGCCAGGGAATAGAGCTGGGAGCGGGGAAGGCCAAACAAAAGGGGGGGAGATATGAGACAGAGTGCAGAAGAGCAGTGAGGAGATGGGGGGAAGAGGTTGGGGAAGGCACAGAGAAACACGAAAGGGAGGGGGGAAGCGGAGGCGGAGGTTAAATGAGAGCAATAACACATGCGGCAGGGTAGGGGTGGCAGAAAGGTGACGGGGTGAACCGAAGGGGAGGGGAGGTGGTAGAGGGTGGTGATGATGGAGGCGCAAGGCCACTCGAACACCGGCTGAAACGCGGCAAGGCAGGCTGGCCGCAGGACAGCGAGAAAAAACAGACCGTTGGATCCGAGCATGAGCACCGAGGCGAGCGCGGTGGGGTTTCTTCACTGCCGCTAGCTCATCAGGCGGGAGGGGGTGAGGGATGATAGGCGGGCATGAAAGAGAAGGGCAAAAGCACAAACCAGACAGGGGGGGCAAGGAGGATGGCAAATGAGTGAGGACGAGTGGAAGGATCGAAATGCAAGGAGCGGAAGGGATCGCACAGCGGTGAGCATGGGGAGATAATCGAGAGAGGAAGCGAGCTGTAGCTAGGCGCGACAAGGAAAAAAAGACCAGAAAGCAAGGGTGAACGGGTGGTGTAGTAAGAGTGAGAGTGCGGAAGCACAGGCCTAGGCGGCCAAAGCATTCCAGAAAAATTGACTGGGAGCTTAGGGGGCTTCCCGAGTCAAAACGCCATGCAAGAGCAATGGCACGTCGAGGTGACGGGGGCCCGGATGGCCAGAGGGGGTAGGTAGAAAAAGAGCGGAGCCGAACAAACAGAGACACGTGCAACGCTGTTGTATGCCAGGGAGGGGGGGTATCGGTCGGCATGGGAAGGGGAAAAGGCGGTTGGAACAGACGAGTGAGAATTAGGGCGGCGCGGAGTGACGACTGGGATGCAAAGCGGAGGAACCAGCCGCGCGTGGGACGGAGCAGACGTCCATGGGGATACCGGCCTAAGCAGTAGGACGACGCGTAACTACACGAGTGCGCAAGGCAAAGAGCGGGACGAGAAAGACGGTAACAGAAAAATCGAAAACGCTGAAGTGAGAGATAGAGGTAGCGATAGTGCGGAAATGAAAGGAACGGCCAGCAGGAGGGATCGAGGTGACTGCAGATCTGCCGAAGCACAAAGGCAGACACATGACGAAATAGGTGAGGGTGGAAAGAGCAGCAGCCATGTGAGGAACTTCTAGGTTCCGACAGAAAGGTAGCGTAGATGCGTAGTTGCGAAGTCGCGAAACCTAGAGGAGAGAAGCATCGTCCGCACACACACCTGCAAGGCCACGAAATGTTTGGGCAACCAAAAAGAAACAGCAGCGAGAAATAAAGCGAGAAATAGAGCGACGGGATCCGAAAAAAGGCGAACTTACCGTGAGCCGAAACGTTGTCGAGGAGGGGGAACCGGCTAACGAAAGCCATGGTTTGACAAACGCTAGGCTTAACAGGACGGGAAGTTAACGCCTGGTTTACCCAGGTGAAGGTACGCTAGGGTTTCTGGTTGTGTGTGGCAAGCATGCGCGCGTCAAGGGAACGCTGAAACCATTACTCACGAACGCAGGTCATCAGTGTTGTCGACTGTGTACAAAGTGGGAAGAAAAGGCCAAGGGTGCTAGTAGGACGCGCCACGTTTTCAAATTCCGGAGCGACTAAACGACGCTCCAGTTGGGGAACAAGCCCGATACAACAGACCTAGCATAAGGTTAAATTTTCCACATCTCACAGACGAGCCATTCTTTTCTCAAGACGCTGAAAGCATGCTATTTCTGCAAAAACCAATTATTTGCACAGTATTTCTCCTATTTCAATCTTACAATTCAAGCCATATGTTGTCTCATTTCAATAGCATATTTCTTGAATACAATGGGTTAATAAATTCATTAAGGGTAAATGACGTTTATCAGAGATATTTTGAGTAATGCATAAGAAAAAATCTGGCATTGCCGAGAAATATAAAGTGATAATTGTAACAATATCTCTACACGATGCCAGAAGCTCATATCGGTTGTATGCGGTCAGCGGTAGCTGCACCCAAAGATGAATGCCAGTGGAAGAATGACGTGTGTTTTGCCACGCAGCCAGCTGTATGAGCGAGCGCGCCGATGGGGCTAGATTTGCATGGCTGCAGAGTACCTGACACTCACCATTCGCACTGCCGCTCCCTCAGATCCGCGTCATTCCACCGTAATTGCCGCCGTCGCTGTGACAGCATGGGGCTCACCGTCTCCATCCCCCACACACAACGCACCACAGAATCCGCATTCCCACCATCCATTCGCGAAAAACTACTGCGAGGTGGACGAAGCGTGAGGGCACATACATGTCGTGCAGTACTGGCGAAAGCGTAAGCTCACGTTATCAGGTTACGACGATCCCAGAGTAAGCAAGACCCGACGGCCCACTGTTGCCTCGCGCAAACCCTTGCCCAAAGTTCTTCCCCTCTAGTCCACTTCTGTCCTTCCACCAGATCTGTCCATAGTCTACCCTCCCCCACTCTTACCTTCCGTTCCGTGCATCCCTCCTACAACCAACACTGCTTATCTTACGGCCCTCTGTTACTCTACAAATTTATCGCAATCATGGCGTTCATAACGCAAGGCTTCGCGGGCTGTAGGCGTTAGGCGAGGGGATGCATTCAGCAGAGAATTGCTGTCTTACGGCCTGTTGCCGTAGACGGAATGTGCGCGCTGGCCGCGACAATGGCTGGCTTGGCTGCAATGGAGGCAGTCGCCACGCTGTGAGGAACAATCGCCGAGGCATCCGGTGGCGTGCACGCGACGAATGCTGGTACGAACACGGTCTCGGCTTATGGGCATGGCCGTCAGATCGCGGAAGTATTGGCCGCTTTTGCACCTCGTATTAGGGTTTCCATGCCCCTGTCACGATCATGACTCGCGCATGGTCATATGTGCGATGAATTTAATAAGTCGCTCGCGTGGTATGATCCACTTTTCAGGTAATGTATTTTTTTTCTTCTTCTGGGGTTTAATTCACACGTTTCCTCTCTCTTCACTACCCCATTCCACGCCTTAGGCTATCGGCCTGCGATCGTCATCGCCGGGTGCTCATTGCAAGATTCAGCAACAGACACGAGAAAATCAGTCGCGCAAAGCCAGAGGCCGACGCTTCTCACGGCTCATCAGGAGTTTCAGGTATCCTGTTATTTGTAGCATCGCTGACACCAGCAGCAACACGAGCGGGGACGCACAAAAGTTATCGCAAGAACGCTTCGTGTTCCCAAAGGGCGGATTTTAAGATCGTGACCAAATCCTTGTCACTGGCTCGTCTACACCGGCGTTCCCAATCTGCTCTCACAAAACGAATCTTCATTGACGCGACTCTAGCCAAGCTATCTGGCAGCCTATCGCCGTTGACCACCTCTTGTGCCGTCCACTTCCCAGAGCATCATCGAGTTTAATATCGTGTTCGCCTCGAGTATCTTGCCGCGTCAAACAAGCGGCGCACGCACGTGCTCGTGAGCGACACCGCACTGACGGTGGCGACAGGAGAGAGGGAAGAGACGGCAGGAGCTACGGCAGGGACGGGGGACCCAAGCGAGAGCGGTCGAGGCGGGATGCCGCGGTCAGTGGGCTTCGGGGGCTTCGGCGGGGGAGTGATTGTTCCCGCCATGGACGTGCGCCAACGCGCATCGCCCAAGATTCCGCCACTGTCGTCGGACGAAGATCTGCCGCCGCCTCCCCCGCCGCCCACGCCCGCGACCACTGCGCCCCCCGCGGCTTCCTTCCCTGCGCCCTCGCTGCCCTCCCGCCGCTCGTCTTTGTCTGACGCAATGGGAAGAGCATCCGCGGCAGCGGCAAGTGCGGGGAGGAGGGACGTAGCCATGGGAACGGGGAGGGACACGGGAGGGATCACGGCAACGACTATTAGCGGTTTCGTCGTGCCGGCAGCAGCGGCAGAAACAGGAACGGCATTGGATATGAACCACCCGCCTCCGCCGCCGCCCCCCACGCCAGCGGCACAAGCAAGGCGATCGTTCACCACCACCCGAGGGTTCGCCGTGCCTGACTCTCGTGTTGTCGCTGGTGCCAGTTCCGCTGCTGCGGGCCGTGGTGATTGGCCAATCACATCTGCTGCCGCGGCGCCGTCCAGCTCTCGTGTTGTCACACCCGCCGCTGTCACTGCCGCCGTGGCAGCCTCGGCTCGAGACACGTGGTTCCTCCCTTCCGCTGCCGCTGCGGCTGCAGCTGCCGCCACGGCCGCTGCGGCGGCGGCAGCAGCGTCAGCAGCTGCTGGCCCTGGCGCAGCGGCAGCGGAGGAAGACGAGGCGGGGATGGCGAGAGTGGTGGGGTTTTCCGGTAGGTCCAGCGGTAGCTTTCGGTTGGACAGATCCTCAAGTCGTGAGAGTGGCGGGGCTGTTGCCGCCGGTCTAGCCGCACTGGTATCGGAGTCGTTAGGTGGTCGCCCGGAATTCGACTCGATGGGAGTGGGGTCGCACGTGTTCGCGCAACTAAATGAGGAGGAGGATGATTTGGAGAAAGCGGAAGGGGAAGCAGGGGCAGACGCGGCGGAGGATGGAACGCAGGCGGCGGGGGCGGAGGATGACGGGTATGAGGAGGCGGAGGAGGATGAGGTGCGGGGGAAGGAGCTGAAGGTCTGTTTCCCGACGTCAGCGCCTAAGATCTCGTTCGGGCTCGGGTGGAACTTCTGCCGCCTCAACACGCGCGGCGGCACCGTGTCGCGCAGCAGCAAGGCGGACGCAGCGGCGGCTGCGGGCGGCGTAGTGGCGGGCAGTCTGGGCAGCAGCATGGGGAGCTACTTCTCCCGCACGGGCAGTAGCCCCTGCTTCCCCTTCCTCCACACGTCCTCCCCCACCACTCTCCCGCCGCTCCCCTCCATTTATACCTCCTCACACTCGCTTAAGTCCGCCGCAGCCGCCGTCGTCGCCGCCGGAAGGGCCGCGTCAGCGCCGTCGCTTGCGTCTGCCGCAGCTACCGCATCCCCTGCGGCTGCGTCTCACGTTCCTTCCTCGTCTGCCTTGGGTGGGTTTCCTTCCGCCGCGAGCGTTGGGGTTCTGGCATCCAGCCTGCCGTCCAGGTTCAGCTCTGGGTTCCCAAACCCACCTGCGGCAGCCGCGGCCGTGCCGGGAAATAACGCAGCGCGTGTCGATCCCGTGGCGGCAACACAGGCGGTTCCGTCGCAGTCTGCCCTGCCGTGTGCCCCGCCGTTCCTTCCGCGTGCGAGCGTGCATCTAAGCAAGGAGGTGCGGGGTGCTGAGCAGCAGTGGCAGGGCGAGGCCGACGGCCTTGTATGGGGCCGCAGCAAACTGGGCAGGGTGGCGGAGGCGGAGGCGGCAGCGAGCGATGCTTCAGACTCGGGTGTAGCGGGAGAGGCAACGTATTTGCTGCTGGAGGAGAAGGAAGAAGTAATCACAGTGTCAGTAGCTGTAGCAGAAACAGCGAAAGAGACGGTGGTAGATGAGTTAGACGCAGAGTTTGCCCCACCTGCGCAAGCAGCGGTTGAGGCAGAATGCGCGCCTGAAGCAGCAACGAGCATCGTGCCTGAGGAGCCATGCACCGTGCCTCAAGCTGTGCCTCTGGACTCGGTTGCAGAGCAGCAGTTCGTCTCCACTCTATCCGCGTTAGAAGACGTCTGGCTTGCGGAGAACGTGTCTCTCGGCCTCGCGTGGCCGCGCAGCCTCGTGTCTCCCGCTCCACATACTGACGGAGTCGCCTCGCCCGCGTCTGCCGCCTGCGTTGCGACTACCGCCGCGGTGCCGCCCCCCGTGCTGCACCTCGTGGGCGCAGTGCAGGACGGGTTGCGCGCGGGCGCGCAGCCCGTGCGCGCGTCTGGGGGGCTGGGCGGCGCGTACATCTTCCGCGACGCGGCGCAGCGCAACGTGGCGATCGTGAAGCCTACGGACGAGGAGCCGCTCGCGCCCAACAACCCCAACGGCTACGTGGGGCGCGCGCTGGGGCAGCCGGGGCTAAAGCGCAGCATCCGCGTGGGGGAGGCGGGGCTGCGCGAAGTGGCGGCGTTCCTGCTGGACCACGAGGGGTTCGCGGGGGTGCCCGCGACGGCGCTCGTGCTCGCCACGCACCCCGCGTTCCACGTGAATGCGGCGCCCGCGGGGCCCACGATGACGCCGCGCACGTCGGGGACTGCGGGCGGGCTATCAAGCGCGTTCTCGTTCGGCGTTGGCGCGAGTGGCCCCTCGGCGTCTGCTGCAGCTGCCGCTGTGGCGGGTGCGCGGGGCGCAGGAGGGGGAGGGGAATGGGGGGATGGCGGAAGCAGCGGAAACGGGGGCCGTCGATTGTGCTCGTTGCAGCGGTTTGAGCCGCACGATTTCGATGCTAGCGAGCATGGAACGTCCCGGTTCCCGGTGGCTGCTGTTCACCGTATAGGCATCCTCGATATCCGCTTGTTCAACACGGATCGACACTCTGGTGCGTGCTTGCCTCGTGCCTCACCCTCCCCATGCATAGACACTGCCTGTTTTCTCAACCTCTTGAAACTGCCTTCGCTTTTGCATAAAGCACTCGTCTTCATCCGCCTCTCTTCCTGGTGCTGCATATTCCTCCTCACAAGTTCCCATGCCCCTCTCCTTTCGCTCTCCCGCCCTCCCCCCACAACCTTTTTCCCCAACTCTTCTCACACCCCCCACACCCTCCTCTCCCCCCCCTGGCTCCCCCCTCCCCTCCCACTCTCCCGCTTCCCCCGTCCCCATTCCCCGCCCCGTTCCCCGTTCCTCGCCCGCCGTCCCGCCCGTTCCCCGCCCCAGGCAACATCCTGGTGCGGCAGTTGAGCGTGGAGGAGCGGGAGTGGCGGCAGAGCGACCCGCAGCTGCGAGTGGACGAGGCGGTGCACCTGGTGCCCATCGACCACGGCTTCTGCCTCCCCGAGTCCCTCGAACCCGCCTACTTCGAATGGCTGCACTGGCCCCAGGTGCGTGCAAGCGGGAGGGGAGAGGGGGGGATGGTTGCGTGGGATGGGTTTGGGAGGGCAGGGGTCGGGGGTTTTTCTGTGTGGGGCATTGGGAGGTGATGTATTTGAGGGGCGATGCGGGTCGCATCTCTTGAGTTTCCGCTGCATCACTCTCTTCACGCCCCCGTAGCTGTGTTTCTGCTGCTGCATGCCCGAACCCCCTTATCCCCGTCTGCATCCCCCCATTCTCGCGCCTGCACTGCATGCCTCCATAGCAACGCCTCTTTCTCCCTTCCAACCCCCCTCTCCCCTCTCTCTTCTCCCTGTCTGCATCCCCCTATTCGTCCTCCCCTTCCCCCTCCCCTCAACTCCTCCCACCTCTCTTCTCACGCTTTCTCCTTCCCACACCCCCCTTTTCCGCCCTCCCCACTTCCCTTCCCCGCTTCCGCCCTCTCGTTTGCAGGCGTCGCTGCCGTTCTCCCCCGACGAGCTGGAGTACATAGCGGCACTGGACGCGGAGCGGGACGTATCCCTCCTGCGCGCGCACCTCCCGCTGCTGCGCGAGGGCTGCCTGCGCGTGCTCGTGATCGCCACCACGCTGCTGCAGCGCGCCGCCGCCGCGGGCATGACGCTCGCGGGGATAGGCGCGATGATGAGCCGCGAGGTGCGCGGACTGGAGGAGCAGCCGAGCGACCTGGAGCTCGTGTGCGCGGAGGCGCTGGGGGAGATGAAACGCGTGCGCAGGGCGCTGGGGGAAGCGGAGGGGGAGGGGGAGGCGGAAGGGGAAGGGTGGTGTAGGGAGAGCGGGGCGATGGGGGACGGGGAGGGAGGTATTCAGGAAGAAGAGGGGGAGGGGGAGGATGAGGAGTTTTCGGAGAGTGAGGGAGAGGAGGGTATATTTGGGGTTGATGGGTTTGGAGAGGAGGATGGAGAGATAGGTGCAGTGTTGGAGGGAGAGGAAGGGGAGGAAGGGGAGTGGTCGGATGAGGGAGAGGGGGAGGATGTGGAAGGGGTGGGATGCAGTGACGCGGGCAGTGAGACAGGCAGGGAGGCAGAGCGGGACAGCGGTGCAGGTAACGAGGGCGAGGAGGAGAGGGCGGAGGAGGTAGGCAGCTATGTGATCCCAGAATCGCTGTTGTGGAAGAAAGGTGCGAGGTGGGGTGATACTGACTCAGAGGACGAGGATGAGGAGGAGGAAAAGGAGGAGGAGGAGGGAGAGAACAAGGAAGCAGAGGGTGCAAGGGAGGGTCTTGAGGCAGGGTTTGCGGGTGTCCACGTGGGCGTGGAAGCAGGGAGTTTTGCGGGTATAGGCGACAGTGTGAGTGGTTACGAGCAGAGTGAATCCGTGACAGCAGGAGAGGAGCAGTTTGAATTTGACGAGGAGGCTGAGGTAGTGAGTGCCGGGTATCAGCACCACGGACAGCCAGAACTCAAGCAGCAGCAGCAGCAGCAGCAGCAGCAGCAGCAACGTGGCCAGTATCCCGTGTCTACATCCACCTCTCGCTCTCCCAGCAGCGGCAGCACTGAGAGCAACGACTGCGGAGACAGCACCACGAGCAGCAGCAACGGCGCTGGTCTGGGCATGGGCATGCAGGAGCACGGTAGCGAGGCGGATGACTTTCCCCCAGTGGGACTGGGCTCTATGAGCTCGTCCCCTCCCTCCTCCCTTGCCTCGCCGCCTCTTCCTGTCCTTGCACCTGCATCTGCTGCTGTATCAAACCTGGACCCTCCTCCTGCTGCTTCTCTGCTCTCTGCTCGTGACTGCTCTCATGCATCGGACTCCTCATGGCACACACCTCTAGCAGAAACAGAAGCCACAGCAGCAGTGGCGCGTGCAAGTGAGAGCAGTGAGCCGTCTGCATTCCTGCCTGAGCTGTCGTGCTCCCCCGTGCCTGCATCAGCCCAGCCTGTCCCTGTGCCCGCCGTGGCCCATCACTTCATCGCCAAATCCACCCGCCTCGGCTCCTCCTATGCTCCTCCTCCCCGCCACCTCGCCCGCCCTCTCTTCCGCAAGCCCATGGCCGCACTGCCTCCCCGCAACCCCACTCAGCCCTCACACGGTGCAGCACCTGGTGCGCCTGGTGCCTCTCCTCTCCACACTGGTTTCAGTGGGGGTTTGGGTGCACCTGGGGCAAGGAGCAGTGGCCTGGGTGGTGCTGCTGGCAGCAGCGGCGGCAGCGGGTCAAATTTAAGAAGGGCAGTTGGTCGTTCCAACCTTGGCAGCAGCAGTGTTGGCGTCAGGGGAGAGGGAGCCGAGGATGTGAGTGGTGAAGGTACAGCAGGTGGTGGGGTTAACCCTGGGAGGCAGCAGAGGCACAGCTCGAAGCAGAGGCGCAGCAGCGGACATTCCAAGGGCGGAAAGCAGCAGCGGGGACAGGCACAGGGGGGAGTGGCACGGGATCCGCGTGGGAGTGCGACGGGGGATGAGCTGAGCGCACAGTTGATGGAGCTGGGGGAGTTGGGTGTACGGTCATGGAATCTGTACATGGAGGTGCTGCTGGTGCTGCTCGATGATCTCATTCTCAGGAGGAGTGGAGAGTCTGTTTCCAACCGCCTGCACTTCGGAACTTCGTGCCAGTTTTAGAGGGTTTGGCTTCCTGCCATGGTGTCCGTGTGACTCTTGCATGGTTGTGTGCTGTTGATGCCAACCATGTTGCTTGTTGCGTCTTCTATCCTGTCCTGTTCGTGTGTGCTGGCCAAACTCTGCTTTGTACAGTTTGTCATGCTAAGCTTGTTGCTTGACTGGTCCATGCATGTGATGTTTGATGATTTGTGTAGGTGACGCTATGTGGATAGGATGGTCAAGAATTTGAGTTTCCAGCCTCTTCTAATCCATTGCTTGTTCATTTACGGTATGAGATGTTGACTATCTTGCCTTCCAGGAAAGCCTCTGGAAGTGTTTTGAGGAAACAAGATTGTTACACTGTAGAAGTGAATTTGCAATTGACAACTCGTGTATCGCGTTCCCAGCAACAAAGCACAGCTGGCCTCTATGCGACCTTGCCCCGCCACACTTGCGCAGGTTGCTCTGCGCCTTCCGTCCACCTGCGGTTCTACCGCGGTTTGCGGCACCACACCTTGAGCATATTCTATGGTTGCCCGAGCCATCAGCTCGTCCAATCAGGAAACGTTGCCTATCATCCACATCCCTCCATCAGTTGTTATCACGCACCCGCCACACCACAGAATTTGTATCAGAACATTTCCCCACCCCGTGGGGTGCTGCTGTGGGTGGGAGACTTGAACCAGAAACCTGTCCTGAAGTCTCTCAAAACGCTACCTGGCCAATATAGTTACCCGTATTTAGCATCACTTGAACGGGTATGTTTCCGATAACCCTAGAAGTCAACCTGATTGGACGAGTGCATCCCGTCTCGTGAACAGATCGTCGACCATCGTTTGACTTCTCTGAGTCCGTCTTGCCCTTCTCCTCCTCTACCCTGCTGCTCGCATCACCCTCCGCTCACACCCCCCCCCCACCTCCCTTCTCCCCGGCACCTCAAAGCCTCTTCCCGCACACCTTTCTCATTCCCCTCCCAAGACTTGGGTGGACAAATCAGAATCAACATAGGAGGAGCAGTGCGGCATTGCATTGCAACGGCGCTACAACAAGGCACGTTCTATCGCTGCCTTCTTCCAAAGGTCCAATCCAATAGCCCTCAATTGTCTCCTCATTCCTTCTCCTGTCTCAGATCTGCAAACTACCGCTCCGCTTCTATCTGGCACCTGTCTCGTGTGCCGTTTAGCACGGATCGTTCATCAACGCCGCCTTCTCGCTATACCGGCCAGTGACGTGAGGTCTCAAACCACCAACGGTGACGTGCAACATTGTTTGCCGCTTCGAAACGAATTCCGCCGTCCCTCGGGTTCACAGGCGTGTCGGCTGGATTATTCGTCCCGTGCACTCACCGCTTTCTTCGTGCGGAGAACCCTCTACGCCGCGCCGCCATGGCCGAGGTCAGCATGCCCCGCAAAGTTCTACCACATTTCCAACTTTATTTTCCAATTCCTGTTTTTTTTCGTCTTTATCTATTTTCTCGTGCGAAACATGCATCGCAATATGTCACGAGCGCAGTTTGCGCATCTCCGAATCTCTTATCAGTGTTCCCCTTGCTCTTTATCCCTGCGCCATTCCTTGTGCCTCCCCCCCTCCGCAGCACAACCCCTACGATTCCGGCAATCCCGACGGCCCGCCTCCCCCATACGGCGGTCACCCCTACGCTGCGCCCGGCTACGGCGCGCCTCCGTCCGGGTATGGCGCTCCGCCTCCGCCCGGCTATGGCGCTCCCCCTCCCGGCTACGGCGCCCCGCCGCCCGGGTACGGCGCGCCCCCGCCTGGTTACGGGGCGCCCCCCCCTTCCGCCATAGTGCCCGCGGGGGCGTACTCCATGGGGTACCCGCCCGCCCCTCCCGGCCCCGATGGTGCTCCCCCCAAGGTGCGGACAGAGGATGGGCACGGAGATTGCGGGGACGGGAGGGAGGAGGGGGGCGGAGGAGAGGGGAGAGGCAGGAAGGGGTAGCGCGAGAGGCAAAGTCATGGTTTTGGAAAATTATGATTCTTATTTGCATACGTCCGTGTGTGCGTGTGCGTGTACGTGTGTGCGTCCGTGTGTGTGCATGCGTGTGTGCGTGCGTGCGTGCGTGCGCGCGCGCGTCTGTGTGTGCGTGCGTGCGACCATGTGCGACGGTGCGAGCAGGCGAGCGTGGCGGGCGACAAGTTCCTGTACGCGTCGTCCAAGTGGAACGACGTGTGGGCCGCCATTCTCTTCATCCGTACGTACCGCCATTGCGCCCGCATCACCACCTTCCCCCGCCGCCAACCCGCCTTTGTGACGTGCCGCCACCCACCATAGCGCCAACCTGCCATAGCGCCACCGCCATACGGAACAACATGGGCTTAATTCTCAAGCCATGACCTTCTCGCACCCACCGCACCTGCCACTGCAAACCGCTGCCTTCCACCTCATTCTGATCCCGCTTCCCGCCTCCCGCTCCTTCCTCCCTTCCCCATCTCTCACCGCTCCCTTTCCCCGCTCTCCCCGTCCCTCTCCACCCGCCCTCCCTCTGCTCCCCTCCCCTTACCCCCTTTCGCCCCCCCTCCCCCCATCGCCCCTCTCGCCGCGGTGCAGTGCAATTCCTGGCGGTGCTGGTGTTCTCGGTGGTGCTGGGCGTGAAGGGCGTGTCCTCCTCCTCCTCACAGCAGCCAGCGCCGGGGCAGACCGTCTACTCCTTCTCCGACTATGCACCGCAGTTCGCCGCTGCTGCCGCCACCGGGCTGATCTTCGCACTCGTGTGGCTGCAGCTCATCAAACTCATGCCGCGGTACGCTGCCCTGCCATGCGCCCTGCTCCGCGCCCTGCTCTGCGCCCTGCTCTGCGCCCTGCTCCGCGCCCTGCTCTGCCCTGCTCTACGACGTGCTGAATACCACGCCATGCACCTGACTTGGATCACTCCCATGCCTTGCCTTGCCTTACCACGCCGCGTCAGTATCAGTGTGATGTTCACACATCTGCAGCACATTGCGAGTCCAAGAGATTCGGGGATCCGGCACTCCCCATGCCTCTAAGCCATCCATCTCACGCTCACACCTCACCATCCCATCCCATCCTGCTCCCCCTCCCCCCCACCCCTCACCCCCAACCCACCCCTCCCCGCCTGCCCGTTCCTCCCCTCCCCGTGTCCTGTATCCCGCCCCGCCGCTCATCCCCCTGGGCTGTGTGCGCTGCGCTGCAGCATGATGGTGCACATATCGCTGTGGTTTGGGTTTGTGGCGCCGGTGGCGGTGGCGATCGTGGTGTTTGTGTACCACACGGCGCCCGTATGGGTGGGCGTCGTGCTGCTCCTCTCCTCGCTGCTGCAGCTGCTCTACATCTGGCTCGTGCGACACAGGTGTGCACGCATACATGCACGCACGCACACGTGCAACCATGCACTCACACACACTCAACACACCCACGCACACACGGGTGCACGCAGCGCTTGCACTGCATTGCTCCCGTTGCTCTTTCTGCTCCTCTCTCTCAGTCACTCCATAACTCCCGCACATGCATGTTCCTTGGCGCACTCACACACACTCGCCAGCTCTCGCTGCCCCTCCAAATCAGCAGCACATCTGTTTGCTCATGCTGCCCAGGCAGGCCTAACCCATGTGTGACCGCCATGGTGCCTCCCCCCCTCCTCCCCTTGCTGCGCGCAGGATCCCGTTTTCAGCGACGATTCTGAAGCACGCGGTGCACGTGGTGAACGCGTTCCCGTCGGTCATCTGGGTGGCGTACCTCTTCCTCCTCCTCAGCCTCGTCTGGACCGTCATCTGGGTCGTGGGGGTCTCAGGCGCCATGTCGCTGGTGAGAGGCATGTCGCTGGTGAGAGGCATGTCGCTGGTGAGAGGCATGACCAACCATGGCGCTGGTGAGACGCATGACTGTCTGTATGCCCCCATCCCGTCATCTGCTCTTCTTCCGCTCCACATCATGTCACCATCGCACCATGTTGCATCTACTGACCTGCCGCTGCTGCTGCTCTCCCGTCCCCTCCCCACCCCGTGCGCTGTGCTGTGCTGTGCTGTGTGGGTGGGCGGCAGACGAACGCGTTTGTGGTGCTCATCATCCTCGTGCTCAGCAACTACTGGACCATGGAGGTACGTACGCCGCCCCCCGCCCCTCTCCTCCTTGCCATGCCGCATGCTGTGCTCTTCACCCTGCTCCGTGCTGCTACCAGCGCTACCTGACATGCGTTCTGAAAGCAGGGGACCTTGTTGTTCACATCTGTAGCAACCCGCCTCTCTTTCCATTCGCATTCCTGAGTCCACCATTTCGTCTCGCTACTCTCCATGTGCCCCGCTTCCCCGTCAGCACCTTCCCCATTCTACACCCTGACGACCCGTACCACCCTCCCGCTCCCCCCCCTATCTCACTCTCACGTTTTCAATCTCTCCCCTTCCCCCTCTCCCCCTTCTCACCACCCTCCCACATTTCCCTCCCCCTTTTCCACCCTCCACGACCCTCGTACCCTCACCCTTCACCCCCGTTCCTCTTCTGAACTCATTATCTCGTCTCCTTTCTCTCCTCTATGACGCTCCACCTCTCCCCTCGCTCCCCTCTTCCCCTTCTCCCCCTCACGACCCTCGCCACCCTTCCCCACCTCACCCACCCAACCCTCCCCTCCTCCCCTTCCCCGGGGACCGCGCAGGTGTTCCGCAACGTGGTGCACACGACAGTGGCGGGCACCACGGCCACCTACTACTTTCTGCGCCACAACATGCCGCCCAACCCCACCGGCCTCGCGCTGCACCGCGCCGCCACCAAGAGCTTTGGCTCCATCTGCTTCGGCTCGCTGCTCGTTGCGCTCATCCAAACCCTCCGCTTCATTGTCCGTGCTGGGGGGAGTGGGGAGTGGGGGGTGGGGGGGATTGGGAGGGGAGGGGAGGAGGGCGTTGGGTGTTGGGGGAAGATGGAGGGAGAGGGTGGTTGAGGGTGGGACGTGGTTGAGGGTGGGACGTGGTTGAGGGTGGAAGACGAATGGGAGAAGGGAAGGGAGATGTTCAAATCAAAAGGCAGGATTAGGAAGTCTGAACTCACAGCAGTTTGAAATATATAGAGATACATGTTTTCAGATCTGTCAGCCTTTCTGAGTACCCTCTGACCTTTCCCCTCACCCATGCCTGTTCACCCATGCCTGGTCACCCATGCCTGTTCACCCATGCCTGTTCTCCCACGCCTGTTCTCCCAGGTGGCGGCGCTAGCGAACAACGACGACGGGGGCAACTTCATAGCGTGCTGTGCGCAGTGCATCCTGGCGTGCATTGAGGCCATCGTCGAGTTCTTCAACAAATACGCATACATCCAGGTGCGTGCACGCGCAATGGGGCACATTCACCTCTTCCCATTTCTGCCGAATCACTCAGTTGTGCAGTTTCCAAACGTGCATTTTTAGATGCCCTTTTCCCTCCAGTACTTCCGCTTGAATCCCTCCCCCACTTGCCTCCCCACCACTCCTTCCTTCCCACAATCCCTCTCGTTTTCTCTTCACTCCCTTACAAGCCTCACCATCCTCCGTCTCTCCTCCCCATTCCACCCCACACTCCCCCTTCCCCGTGCTCTCTGCCTGCCCTCCCCCATACGCCCCCACCACTGCCTTCCCCCATGCAGATAGCAATGTACGGCAAGACGTTCATCCGGGCGTCCAAGGACACGTGGGAGCTGTTCAAGGCGCGCGGGGTGGACGTGCTGATCAACGACGACCTGTCGGGGGGCGTGCTGGGGCTGGGCATGTTCATCGGGGGGGTAGTGGCCGCGCTCGTGGGCGGGCTGCTGTCGCTCAACAAGGCTGTCGAGCTGCTCGCGGCCGTGTCGATCGTCAGCTTCATCATCGGCCTCGTCCTTGTGGGTTCTATTTCGTGTTGTGTTGTGCTCACTGGTGGTGTGGCTTGGGGCTTGCAAGTTGGGAAAAAAAAATAAGGGATGGGAAGAAGGGTGGGGTGAGAGTGGGGAAGGGGGGGTGGAGGGGGTGAATGGGTGAGTGGGATGGCTCGTGTGTGCATGTGATGGGTTGGGCAGGTGGGTGGTTCTGGGTTCCGAGCAAAAGTGGCTGGTGGGGGGGAAGTACTGGGGCATGATCATAGGTGCATGTGCAAGGGGAGTTGTGTGTGGGTTGTGAAAAGGGGATCGCTGGCCCTGCTGTGTTGCCTGCGGTGCATCACTCGAGGCATTACGTTCGCCATCTTGCACATTGCTCGTTGCTCGTTGCTCGCATCTCAGGGTAGTGCGCGGCCCGCTTTCTTTTGTACCTCGATCCATTCTCCTCACCCCGCTTCGTTCCCTTCCGATTGCGTTCCCGAAAATCTCCAAAAGAGCCATCATCATGCGTGCTGTTTGTGGTGTGGCATGGCGTGTGTGTGGTGTGGCTTGTGCTGGCAGACGGGCATGACACTGACGGTGGTGGACAGTGCAGTGGGCACGTTCTACGTGTGCTACGCGGAGGACCCAGCCACGCTGCAGCAGAACGACCCGGTGCTCTACAACAAGGTGCAGGAGCGCGACAGGGAGATCCGTGACCGCCGCACCTGCCACGAGGCCCAGGCCGCTGCTCGGCAGGCTTCCAGGTGAAGGCGCTGCTGGACTCAAGAGTCAAGGTGTACGGTATTTGGTTGGCAATGGTGGTTGGTTGGGAATGAGCGAGATGGGGATGTAGCTTTGAAGGTAGGTGGAGTTTGGAGGGGTATGGTGGTTGGCAGGGTGGTGGAGGCTAGTGTAGACGATGTGAAGGCTGGATCTCTGACATACGGTAGCAAAGAAACTCTGCACTATTCTTGTGATATATTGTTCTTTTTTCTGTACTTTAGTGCAAGTGAGATGTAACTGTTTTATTGGTCTGCTTGGGATGTTTGGTATTTACAACCATACCAGCCAGCTGTATGGGTGCTGTTGTATTGGTAGGAACCCACCACCACCAGAAGTGACACCATACCGTAATCCCCCGTATATAAGACCCTAGGGTATTATGATAATCACCCCTAAAAAGGCTGGGGGGTATAATTAAATGGTATATTTTTTAGAAGACCCGGGTCTGTTCACATTGACATTTATAAGAACGCACGATGTTGTACATTTCAGTCTCGTAAGTTCAATCGAATCGAACTTTTACAGCGTCCTGAATCAGAATCGCGCGAGGGCGTTTCCCTGACTGTGCACAGACATTTGGCACGTCACTTTGCCCGCGTGCCAGCTCATCCTGACTGGACGCGCAACAAGTGAAGCCTTCGAAAGTCAAACACATTGAAAATGGGTGTTGACTCATTCGAAATTCGAAATTCGTTACCATTTTCAATTGCATTTTTTTTTGTAAAATCCGCACTTCTCTAGTATGTGGGGGGGGGGCTTATAATGTTAGGAGCCATGTAGGGGGTATAACTCAGATGTACTCGAATAGAGTACCCGGGTCCGTATTATAGACCCGGGGGTCTACAACTGGGGGGGGGGGGGTCCTATATACGGGGATTACGGTACGTTCCCTCGACCATTATACATCAATAATTATCAATACATATACAGCATCACGAACACTGCACTTGCAACACAGCAACTCAGCCACAACTACAATGGGGGGCAATGGGAAGCGACTCGGTTCAGGTGAGAGGGTGCAATGATGGCGCTGCTGGACTCGAGAGTCAAGCCTCGATGTCTATTATCTTGCAACTGGGGGTGGAGGATCAGCTGGAGGGGGCTGGTGGAGTAGAGCTTGGAAGGTAGGGTGGACCGGGGAGGAGTTGAAGAATGATTTCATGGTGGTTGGATGGGTGGCAGGGTGGTGAAGGCCAGTGTGTGCGTTGATGTGAATGCAGGTGTTTGACATTAGCAAGCAAATTCTGTGACCTCGTTACAGTTTGTAATCTTGTACGGTAATTTGTTAAATCTATGATGACTTGGGATGACAAGCGAGAAATCCAGGAAAACCAATAATGAAACTATGAATTTGGTCTGTTTGGCATGGGGAGACCTGCGAACTCCTTCCCACCAGGCTTTCATGCATTCTCTGTTCCTCCGAATGACGTCCACCTCTCTTTCAGTTAGGTACCCCTCCACCAGGGACAGCATCATCGTGGTCCCCTCTGGCTCCACTGTGTAGAGAACCGGAGTGACAGCAGCCTCAGGTACAGTAGGAAGTCGTCCTGCACGGTGCACCTCGTGTGAGATTTCAACAACTACATAGATCCGACCGTCCGTGACTGACACCCCTGGAGGGTAGCAACGCACTGCCCCAACTGCACGTTCCCCACCTGCACCCTCAGCTGCACGTTCCCCACCTGCACCCTCAGCTGCACCTTCCCCACCTGCACCCTCAGCTGCACCTTCCCCACCTGCACCCTCAGTTGCACCTTTCCCACCTGCACCCTCAGTTGCACCATCCCCACCTGCACCATCCCCACCTGCACCCTCAGCTGCACCTTCCCCACCTGCACCCTCAGCTGCACCTTCCCCACCTGCACCCTCAGTTGCACCATCCCCACCTGCACCATCCCCACCTGCACCCTCAGCTGCACCTTCCCCACCTGCACCCTCAGTTGCACCATCCCCACTTGCACCATCCCCTCCTGCACCCTCAGCTGCACCTTCCCCACCTGCACCCTCAGCTGCACCTTCTTCAACTTCTCTCACACAGCGCCCACTCCCCTCACCCTTTCCCCCTCAACTCACATTGTCACTCTCCTTTCCCCTCTCCCTCTGGTGGCTGCGGCTGCTGGTGCTCGTGCAGCTGCTACTGCAGGGAGGGAAAGGATGGGAAGAGAGTGAGAGAGGGAGGAGGCGGAGGAGAGGGGGAATTAAGTAACTAAGAGAAAAACACTTGAACATATACTTCAACATTGAATGAGAATTAAGTAACTAGGTGGTGGTGTACACCACACACCACCACCAACACGCCCGCTCAACCACCCGCCCCTAGCTACTCACCACCCCCAATGACCCCCCACCCAACCACCCGCTCACCCACCCAATCTTGACTACCCACCACCCCGATCACTGCCTACCTACACACCACTCCTGACTACCCACCAGCCCCCAGTCACTCACTCCCGACCCAGCTTCCCCCAATTACCGCCCATCCACCCGCCCACCCACTCATTCACCCACCCACTCGTACCAAACCCCTCATAATTTTATTTGTCCCTCTATTTACAGCGCTCTCAAAGGTTGCCGCGATGGCTACGAAGGGGAGGTACCTTGGAGTGACAAAGAATAAATCACACACGCACACACGCACACACGCACACACTCACGCACACACACATGTGCACGCACACACACGGACGTATGCATATAAGAATCACGAATTTTCAAAACCACGACTTGGCCTCTCTCGCCACTCCGCCTCTCCGCGGCCAGCCCGTGGACTCGTTCGCGCGCGAGCCACGTACTCACGCTTTTCTGCTTCCCGCCTCCAATTCCCGTGTCACGCTCTGGACATAGAAATGCTAAAAATGACACCTTCAGTCCTCACGGGCCATGCCGTCTACCCACTTCACTTCCCTTAAGATGATTATTTTGAATACACGTTGCTCAAGTACTGGAGGAGCGAATGGGGTGGGGGCTTGGCTTGGTAGGGTTGGTGGTTTTGGTTGGGTGTCCGCAACAAAGAGAATACCTTTTGCAGTCAATCAGGTCTCCGCCGAGGATCACCAACATTCGATAGGAAATCAGCTAAATGGTTGAGGGATTCTGAATCACGCGAAGGGAGGTTTACAGCAATGAAAGCTGAAAGGCGCCTTCAGCAATAACACCAGCCACACCAGTCGTCTCTGCCCGTTTACCGTGACACGCGCAATTCACGGGTTCTGTATGCGCCTTCCGACAGCTCCCACAGGAAGTTAATTTCTGAGTGGTTATTCGTCAGATCTGTGTTGCCACCGTCATCTCCCCCGGCACCCGTTGGTGCATATAAGCTGTGATCGCCGTCTCGCCACTGCGCGTTACCCCGACCCTGCGCTCGTCCGTCGAATTTCGGTGGGCCGTCGCGGGTTGCGGGTTTAGGGTTTAGGGTTTAGGGTTTAGGGTTTAGGGTTTAGGGTTTAGGGTTTAGG
Organism: Closterium sp. Naga37s-1; assembly: GCA_947471745.1. Taxonomy (NCBI): domain Eukaryota; kingdom Viridiplantae; phylum Streptophyta; class Zygnematophyceae; order Desmidiales; family Closteriaceae; genus Closterium; species Closterium sp. Naga37s-1. Next base: position 360,291 of record CANJKZ010000564.1, read on the forward strand.
GTTTAGGGTTTAGGGTTTAGGGTTTAGGGTTTAGGGTTTAGGGTTTAGGGTTTAGGGTTTAGGGTTTAGGGTTTAGGGTTTAGGGTTTAGGGTTTAGGGTTAGGGTTTAGGGTTTAGGGTTTAGGGTTTAGGGTTTAGGGTTTAGGGTTTAGGGTTTAGGGTTTAGGGTTTAGGGTTTAGGGTTTAGGGTTTAGGGTTTAGGGTTTAGGGTTTAGGGTTAGGGTTTAGGGTTTAGGGTTTAGGGTTTAGGGTTTAGGGTTTAGGGTTTAGGGTTTAGGGTTTAGGGTTTAGGGTTTAGGGTTTAGGGTTTAGGGTTAGGGTTTAGGGTTTAGGTTAGGGTTTAGGGTTTAGGGTTTAGGGTTTAGGGTTTAGGGTTTAGGGTTTAGGGTTTAGGGTTTAGGGTTTAGGGTTTAGGGTTTAGGGTTTAGGGTTTAGGGTTTAGGGTTTAGGGTTTAGGGTTTAGGGTTTAGGGTTTAGGGTTTAGGGTTTAGGGTTTAGGGTTTAGGGTTTAGGGTTTAGGGTTTAGGGTTTAGGGTTTAGGGTTTAGGGTTTAGGGTTTAGGGTTTAGGGTTTAGGGTTTAGGGTTTAGGGTTTAGGGTTTAGGGTTTAGGGTTTAGGGTTTAGGGTTTAGGGTTTAGGGTTTAGGGTTTAGGGTTTAGGGTTTAGGGTTTAGGGTTTAGGGTTTAGGGTTTAGGGTTTAGGGTTTAGGGTTTAGGGTTTAGGGTTTAGGGTTTAGGGTTTAGGGTTTAGGGTTTAGGGTTTAGGGTTTAGGGTTTAGGGTTTAGGGTTTAGGGTTTAGGGTTTAGGGTTTAGGGTTTAGGGTTTAGGGTTTAGGGTTTAGGGTTTAGGGTTTAGGGTTTAGGGTTTAGGGTTTAGGGTTTAGGGTTTAGGGTTTAGGGTTTAGGGTTTAGGGTTTAGGGTTTAGGGTTTAGGGTTTAGGGTTTAGGGTTTAGGGTTTAGGGTTTAGGGTTTAGGGTTTAGGGTTTAGGGTTTAGGGTTTAGGGTTTAGGGTTTAGGGTTTAGGGTTTAGGGTTTAGGGTTTAGGGTTTAGGGTTTAGGGTTTAGGGTTTAGGGTTTAGGGTTTAGGGTTTAGGGTTTAGGGTTTAGGGTTTAGGGTTTAGGGTTTAGGGTTTAGGGTTTAGGGTTTAGGGTTTAGGGTTTAGGGTTTAGGGTTTAGGGTTTAGGGTTTAGGGTTTAGGGTTTAGGGTTTAGGGTTTAGGGTTTAGGGTTTAGGGTTTAGGGTTTAGGGGTTTAGGGTTTTAGGGTTTAGGGTTTAGGGTTTTAGGGTTTAGGGTTTAGGGTTTAGGGTTTAGGGTTTAGGGTTTAGGGTTTAGGGTTTAGGGTTTAGGGTTTAGGGTTTAGGGTTTAGGGTTTAGGGTTTAGGGTTTAGGGTTTAGGGTTTAGGGTTTAGGGTTTAGGGTTTAGGGTTTAGGGTTTAGGGTTTAGGGTTTAGGGTTTAGGGTTTAGGGTTTAGGGTTTAGGGTTTAGGGTTTAGGGTTTAGGGTTTAGGGTTTAGGGTTTAGGGTTTAGGGTTTAGGGTTTAGGGTTTAGGGTTTAGGGTTTAGGGTTTAGGGTTTAGGGTTTAGGGTTTAGGGTTTAGGGTTTAGGGTTTAGGGTTTAGGGTTTAGGGTTTAGGGTTTAGGGTTTAGGGTTTAGGGTTTAGGGTTTAGGGTTTAGGGTTTAGGGTTTAGGGTTTAGGGTTTAGGGTTTAGGGTTTAGGGTTTAGGGTTTAGGGTTTAGGGTTTAGGGTTTAGGGTTTAGGGTTTAGGGTTTAGGGTTTAGGGTTTAGGGTTTAGGGTTTAGGGTTTAGGGTTTAGGGTTTAGGGTTTAGGGTTTAGGGTTTAGGGTTTAGGGTTTAGGGTTTAGGGTTTAGGGTTTAGGGTTTAGGGTTTAGGGTTTAGGGTTTAGGGTTTAGGGTTTAGGGTTTAGGGTTTAGGGTTTAGGGTTTAGGGTTTAGGGTTTAGGGTTTAGGGTTTAGGGTTTAGGGTTTAGGGTTTAGGGTTTAGGGTTTAGGGTTTAGGGTTTAGGGTTTAGGGTTTAGGGTTTAGGGTTTAGGGTTTAGGGTTTAGGGTTTAGGGTTTAGGGTTTAGGGTTTAGGGTTTAGGGTTTAGGGTTTAGGGTTTAGGGTTTAGGGTTTAGGGTTTAGGGTTTAGGGTTTAGGGTTTAGGGTTTAGGGTTTAGGGTTTAGGGTTTAGGGTTTAGGGTTTAGG